>PVHY01000396.1:0-139255 GCA_004024945.1 Uropsilus gracilis
GAGGCAGGCAGGGAGGGAGGGAGGGAGGCAGGGAAGGAGGGAGGCAGGGAATGAGGGAGGGAGGGAAGCAATATTATAATAATAAATTAGAAATGTGTGATGGAGGTTTCTACAAAGACCTGAGGAATGGGGTTTCTGCCTGAGAGCTATCTGAATACTAGATTTATTTGGTAACATTTCAGTTCTTATTTCTATTATCATCAAATAAATTAAAAAGAGAATAAGAATATATTTGCAAGTGATAGGTATTATTTTTATCGTTATATTTGACCTGAGTTGATCAACTGTTGTGATCCAAATTATATAATCTGTGAATCTAATGTTCAAATGTTTTTATCTGCTTGATGCATAGAGTATATTTTGATTCCTTAAATGTGTTAGTTTCATTCTGAACCCAGAAAAAATAGCATAAAGCAAAATGTTCTAACTAGCAAGTTCAAACAGACATTTTATGTTTTAAGTAATCCCTGAGGCAGGAAGATAGCAACTGTATATCACTCGTGGGCTTGGGACCTTTGTAAAATTCTCCCTGATGATAATTTTTAAGAGCTTCATAAAGACTGGTAACATTAACCATTGCACAAGAAACTCTTTACAGCATTTTTTGACTCTCCATAATCAGCAGACAAAAAATTCATTTCAAAAGACAGTGTACCAGGTCAGTGTAATAATCATCAAGGAGGCACCAGAAATCCTGACACCTTGCCAAATTGTTCTCATGGGAAAGTCTTGTGATAACTGATCACAAATGCCCAACTCTGCAATTCACATGCCCTGGGGATCTGATGTACAGCATAATTAAAAAATAATAATAATGACTGGTACAAAAAACCCCATATGTACTATATACTATTACCTAACTATGGTGACTTCAATTATGGGTCATGCTTGTCTAAACTATTCTAGTACATTTTCCTCTTCAATTTTAGAAAATAAAATTTTCCTAAAACCAGAAAAGAATTACAAATGCTACACTAGGATACTAGAGCTTTCAGTAAATCCAATAAGGCATTTGTCTTTCTCAGCCTTATCGTATTTCCTACAATTGGACTTACCTCTTCTCAAAGCTCTGTGAAACAGCTTGTACAGATAATGATGCATCAGAACCCAGCTTATTTGTCACTTGTCAGTGGCACAGGGAGGGAAGTAATATGAATTGGATCGGGGTAGTCAGACTATTCAGAAACTTCATGCTGAACATGATTTTAATCACAGGCAAGCCCTTCCTTGAGTAATCCCTGGATTATGAAAAGAAATTCTTGAAAAATTTTGAGGGTGGAATTTGGTCAATAATAGGGAGTGGAATTTTTTCCTTTTTTCCTTTAATTCTAGCTTTTCAAGAAAGAGACTAAGTAACAGGAAAAGCTGTCATCTGCTCTGAGTGCACACCTAGGGCCTCATCTTCTCCTTCCATACTGACAACCCACTTCATGCAGCAGATGGCAGCCCTAGACCCTGTGTTCTGGTATCGGCTGACTGCATTTAGTCACACCTGAATCAGGTGACATTGGTCATGGATCACTAGCAAGTCATTCAGGACCACTTCTTTCTTTTACTTCTCTTGATATTGCTTTTACAAATACTTTCCAATTTTTTTAGGGCCTTTTAATCATATCAAGTCAAGTCTCCTGGGATCCACATCGGATTCAAACCTCAACAAATACAGCACCATTAACAAGATTCCACAGCTCACTCTGAATTTTTCAGATGTCAAAACTGAAAAAAAGAACACATCCCCTCCATCTTCGGATAAAACCATTATTGCACCCAAGGTTAAAGATCGAACACATAATGTGACAGAGAAAGTTACCCAGGTAGGACACTTTCATTATCAACTTCAATGTTTTAAGGTTCTTTTCTGCACCATAAAACACATTCTCTTTCCTGTGAGTGATTATCAAGAGAGGTAAGCAATTTACTTGCTCTCCTATTTATCTTGAGATGTTGGTGACCCTCTAATGTAACAGATAAATAATACTATAGGCTGTGATTTTATCTATTACAAGACTAAGCAAAAAATGGGTTGCCTTGGTTTTCTGGTTCCCTTTGTTTTAGAGGTGTTTAACCTACTATTCATCATGTTTGGATATTTATTGTTTTGCTGCCAACTCTCACATTATTAAAGTGTGCTTGTTTAATATAATGAATGTGTCTACTGAAACTTTAGCTAACTAATTGGGATTTACTCTTAACTGTGACCTCCTTTTTTGTACTGGCTGTACTAAGTAGAGTCAGATATAAGTCAGTTGACTTTGGGAAAAGATCTGTCTGAAATGATGAAAAGTCAGAGTAAAACAATGTGTTTCACTGGAACGATATTTTATCATTTTCAAATAAATATTGCAACTGGAACTAGAGGGGAAATGTATAACTGTCTAGCAGGAATCCTACTTTAAAGAATAGATAAAAATGATTTGTACTTATTATATCAAAATACCAACCTAAGCAATACTCAGTTTTTGCTTACAGTGCACTTAAAATGTAGGGAATTCATGAATCTAATTCTGTGTCAAGTAGACAATTCTTTCATAAAAATTTTACTTAGTATATTTTCTTAGCAGAGACTTTTAATAAAATGTCACAATATAGTTCTCCTTGACTCCAATGTCCAAATCAAGCCTTAAAATTTGGAACTAGTAAAATTTCTCTGTACAAATAACTACAAAAAGAAAACAAAAAAAACTCTATAGTACTACTCAGAAATAATCTCTTTTATGTGAACTGAAATGTCTATGCAAAGATCAAGTCACTTGTAAATAGAAACAGTATTAATTCGAGATGAGAATTTATGCATGCCATATTCCAGTAAATATTTTGATATTTATGTGGTAATAAGGTTTTCTGCCCTGGACTTTTCGCTTTTCTTAACTTCTATTTAGGGGCCTGAGAATAAGAATGGTGAATGAATAGTTGTATTGACAAATGTTTTTATACAAATTTTACTCACCATTGTTTTTCCTGTATTTTTTTCCTTTTTTTTTTTTTTTTTTGATAGATAATAATCCCCAAGTGGATACAGAGAAATTTACAGAAGACTAATTGCAAATATTAGGATCAAGTTGCAGGAGTAGCATTAATAAGCATAGTACATCAGGATTAGCAGGGACTGTAGCAAAGGGGAAGAGCAGATCCCTTAAAGCAGGTGGCAGTTTAACTCCAACCAATTATGGCCATGCAGTAATGCTTGCTCGGTGTCTCCAAGTCTTCCAATAGTAGAATGAAACTGGAAATACAGATTTGAAAATAAAGCTGGCAACTCATTTATTTTTTTCCTTTATTGAGACAATAGTGTTTTACAGCATTGTATGTGATTTAGGGGAGTAAGTTCACATCCCCTATCCTCCCACACCCCCACCAAATCATCCATAGCCCTTTATCATAGATCACTCTACCCCTTCCCATGTATGTTCTCACCCCTACTCTTCTCCCTCTTTAGTAACCTCAATTCTGCAGTGATATTTCTAGTTTAGTTTTGTCTTTTACTTTTGGGGGGGGGTTGTTATTGTTGATTTTGTTTTCTCTATATTCCACATGTGAGTGATGTCACCTGGTATGTCTTCCTACATTCTTCAGGTAGATACCTAGGAATGGAATTACTGGATCATAAAATACATAATTTTGCCATTTTATGGAACCTCCATACTGTTTTCCATAAGAGTTGGACCATTCTACACTCCCACCAGTAGTATGCACACCCTCACCAACATTGGTTTTTTTCTGTCTTTTTCTGTTTTTTCTGTCTTTTTGACTACTTGTTTGGCATGGCCTATTGTGACATGACTAAGGTGGTGTTCATTTTGGTTTTGTGGCAAATTGATGTAAAATTTGCTGCTTATATTGTAAATGTAAAAGTTTGGGCCAAACAAAATACACCATAAAGAGTGTGATCAGTCAAATGTAATCTTAGTAGTTCTATGTGCTTGGTAGACCTGGGATGTTTGGCAGGTCCACTATGACTGAGGAGGTGATGTGCAAGTGGATCAGAGGTGCCACCTGATCAGCAGACTTTAGAGCTTGGTGAAAGAGGCAATACAAATAGCCATGATGAAAGCATACTAATAAAGAATGCAGTTTAGAAGGTAAGTATCTGTGCTTTAAGGGTAGAATTTTCAGAGAAGAAATAAATATGGAGGAGATGTTAAAATTGATTCTAGAAGGTACTTATCATATTCGGTAAGTGGATGTTTCAGAACATAACACAGTCAGATGTGCTTGTTCTTTAATTCTGGCTAAATTATATTACCAGGGAGAAGGGAGGAAACAAGGAAGAGTAGCAGGGAAGGAGGGAAGGAGTGAGAAAAGGAGACAGGGGGAAGGGAAAGAGAATTAGCCAAGTGGACAAAGGAAGGAATGAGAATTCTAGACAGAGGAGATATTAAGAATAAAGTTGTAAGATACAAAAGTCCATCTGTCTTCTGAGAATTTGTGGATTCCTGAACCAGAGAGATTAGATTGGGGAAGCACTCCTTAATGGTGGGGAAACTGCTGGAACTTTCCTATAGAGAAGGTTCTTTTCACATAAATGCCTTGGGGATCTGAGTAAAATGCTGCAGCTGCCATTAAAAGCTTTGATTCTTTTAAGGACTCATGTTGTATCTTTAAAACCCCAAAGGCTCTGATATTTAGCTCCATAATCTTATAATATTTGTTTCCATTTTTTTTAATGAACTGATTTATCACCAAGTGAATCTGATATTCCAAAGGAGGGCCTACCTTTTGCTATGACACCCAAATCATGGTGTTCTTCTCCCCACAGTCTCTAAGTAACCTAACGAGAAATATTGACACAAGCAAAAACTTTTATAAAAATTCCTTTAATTTATTTAAATGTACAATATGTAGAGATAAGTGTTATTTTATAGGTAGAATGAAATGGTATAATATTTAATTGGTTATGATTCTGACTAGAAATGATGAAGAACTAATATTAAGGCCAAGAAAGGAAACTAGAAAGAAAAAATAAATCATTAAGAATGAGCCATCTTCTTTTTACATCCTCCTTATCTCTCAACAACAAACCTTTGCAATTGTCAAACTAGACTAGGTAGAGACCCAATATTGAGGAATTCCTGTGGCAGACATAGCCTCTGAAAATTTTGTCTGAGCACTTGAGAGAAGGGCAATCTTATGACTGTTTTCTCATTTAGCATTTATGATACTTCCTAATCAAAGATGTCCTCAAATATCCATATTTACAACATATGGCATCCCTCTTCTCCTAGTGACTAAAAATAGCTTGGTAATAATCCAAAATCTTTACTTGTCCTTTCCATATTCCCTTTATTAGAACATTGTAGAAATTCTCCTTGTCAAGATATTCTCAATGTATTTGCTGCAGGAAGTCAGCAGTATTTTCTTTATCTAATGCTATTGGTTTTACTCCCTTGATAGATTTACATGGTAATCCTTCTTCAATAAAAATCAAGGTTTTGTTCACAGATCATTCAACAGTGAGTTTTAAATAGTCCTCTGAGCACAAACAATAGAGCAGATTTTTTTAAAGCATAAATGTAAGGCACAATTAATCTCTGCTCTTATTAGTTCTTTTAGCATTTGGATATTCTCTCTATTATGTATTGGTTATTGTTAATTGATAATTAGCCAATTAGTTATTTGCAGGCCCAGCTAGAGAGATCTTATTAGAGGCTATATTACTCATTCATTCATTCTTATCATTTGTTTATTCACTTAGCAAACACTTATCAAGATGCACTAATATAAAATGCTAGGTTCTGGGAACTTCTGGGCACCTAAGTGTAAATAACAAATTCTCTATCTTCAAGAAGTGAGGACACAGTACATAAGGATCACAATACAGTATGAA
Organism: Uropsilus gracilis; assembly: GCA_004024945.1. Lineage (NCBI taxonomy): Eukaryota > Metazoa > Chordata > Mammalia > Eulipotyphla > Talpidae > Uropsilus > Uropsilus gracilis. The sequence goes on from PVHY01000396.1 coordinate 5,825, forward strand.
CTAAAACACTACAGGTAAGTGACCGTGAAGAGGGTACTGTGAGAGGAGGTCTTACCTGCATTAGGATTTTGGAATAGTGGATAGGAATATAAATTAGAGGAGAAATTTCTGAGGTTAAGAATTAGAATTTAAAGTGGCAAACAATGGGGAGCTAATGTCACCAGCAAATGAATGAAGAAGCATGTGGTTCGTTATTGTTTACTATAAAGCACATCACAGAATAAGAATTTTTAAATTCTTACCTGTAATTCTCTAGTATGGGGAGAAAACTATTAAAGGTATTGGAGAAAACTAAGTAAAAATAAATCTGTGGATCAAAAATCCCCTAAACAAAGACCTGACTTCTAAATTTCCCATAGGCAAGATTTTAATTCTTGCCTTTTTTTCCCTTTTTTTTCCATTGATTTCATGTGTGTGTGTGTGTGTGTGTGTGTGTGTGTGTATGTATATATACAGACTATATAATACATCATTGTCTACTTGAGGTTCTCCCATCACCTTATCACCTGTGCACCATCTTAATCCCTTGTGCCCTCCCCCTTCCCCAGTTTTACCCTCCTCCCACTCTCTTGCTCTATGCTTCAGTGACCAATGGCTGAAAGAGATGCAGAATATTTACACAACGGCATATTATTCATCAATCAAAGAAGACAAACATATCATTCGTAGCAACATGGATGGGGCTAGAAGGAACTGTGTTAATGGAAATAAGTCAGAAAAAGAGAAATACGGGATGGTCTCTCTTATATGAGGGCTAAAAGGAAAACAAATAAACAGACAAGAAAGTTTAAAACCTCCTTTGTTTTAAATCTATCAGTCCCTTCTACTCATTGTCCTTACAGTACCAGACTTCCTGTAGAAAAAATTATTAGATGCATAAATTTAATTTTTTAAATTATATCAATTTTTATTGAGGTTGTATTGGTTTACGTTATATGACATTGAAGCATATAGTTTCACCATTTGAGATGTATGACACCACAAAATACCTACTACCTATGCATTCATAGTCCTCCATTTTAGTTCACTGGGTGCTCTTCACTCTGTGCTCCCAACTACCCACTTTTCTCTTTTTTTCTCTTTCTCTTTTTTGCAGTAAGAATTTGCAGTCAGATTTCCAGAATTTGTTTCAGTTCAGTTTTATCTGTTCCTTTGCTTTGTTTCTTTGTCGTTCATATGTGAGCAGAATCTTTCTGCCTTTGTCTATCTCTGACTTATTTTACTTAGTCTAATCCCTTCTAGTTCATCTGAATTGTCACAAATGGCAAGTTTTCACCTTTTTATTGCTGAGTAGTTTTTCCATTGCATACATAATACCACTTCTTAATTCACTTGTCAGCAGTAGTACACTTAGGTTGTTCCCATTACTTGACTATTTTAATTGTACTGCAATAAACAGATGAACACATACATATAGACTTTGTATTAGTGGCTTTTTTCAATCCTTCAGGAAAATACCTATAAAAGGGACTGCTAGAGCATATGGTAGATATGCTCTCAGTATTGTGTGAAACCTCCATACTGTTAACCATGGAGACTAGACTAATATACATCCCACTAACAATGTATAAAGAACATCTTTCTCCACATACTCATCAGTACTCTTGGTGCTGGTCTTTTAGATATGGGCCATTCTCATGGAGGTAATGTGAATATCTCACTGTGGTTTCAATTGGTATTTTCCTGATAATAAATCATGATGAACATTTTTCTCTGTGCTTTTGAGTTATCTGTCTTCTTTGAAGAAGTCTTTATTTAATTTTTCTGCTCATTTTAAATTAAATATTCATTTTTTTAAATTAAACATAGTCACTTGTTTCCTTTTTGCTAATTTTATTTTTTCTTTGTAGATCTTGGATATTAGCCCATACTCAGATGTACAATGTGCAAATATTTTGTTCCATTATGTAGGGTGTCTTTTGATTTTAGTTTTTATTTTCCTGTACAAAAACTTTTTACTTCAGTGTAGTTCCATCTGCTTATTTCTGATTTTATCTTCTTTGCTATTAGAGTTAAATCCCCAAGGACATCTTCAAAGCCAATGCTGTGGAGATTTTTATGTTTTTATCTATGAATTTTATGGTTTCAGGTATTTCATCCAAATCTTTCATTCATTTTGAGTTGATTTTCAAGTATGGTGTGAGATCATTATCTCTCTCATTTCACTCTTTTACTTGTATTATGAACTTTGCATCACATCATTTTTGAAGAAATGTTTTTCTATAGATGCATCAACTCTTCATGTCATATTCCATCTGACCTTCCTGTTCATTGGAGGAAATAGAAGACAACTCTCAGAACACATAGGTTTTTTTTTATTCCTTAATTATTATCCAATTGATATAGGCTTATGTGCTCTAGGAGCCTCTTCAAAGAGGCAAACATTGTAGTGTCAACTCTTGAAAAATTCTAGTGGAGTGTTAGGAAAATTAATGAGTTAAAAGGAATTGTTGGATGGAGAACAAAGATCTATTTTTACCATGCAATTGTTGTTTTTAGCTGAAGAGCAATTGTTGGCTATATCTATCCTTTTTATAATAAAATAAACCAGTTTTTGTACTTTTATATGACTTCTTTAGTCATACAAAATGTAGTTCTAGTTTAAGTATTATGATAATATTTAGGATAAGATATATGACTATGTCATCACATTAAACTCTTACAAATTTTATTAGATCACGGTCCTTAGCATAAAAAAGGATATCAGAGGGTATAAGAAGATGGTATATGAATCCCAAATCATTATTGTCCAGTCATCTCAGACCGTACCAGTCAATTTCATAACAGAGTACAAGTATTAGAAGAATCATTGGAATATCTTAAGCAGAAAATGAAAGGAGGAAAGGCAGTTCATTGGTTTATATAACTGAAAATTTATAGTTTTCAGGTATGGTTGCGTTCATGGTTTAAATAACCTATGACTTCTCACCCTCTCACAGACATGCTTTTTCTGTGCTGATTCATTTTGCATCTTTAAACACTGTATTAAAAAATATCTGCTAGTGTGCATCACAAAAAATCAACAGATATAAACAAATAGAAAATGTCTCACAGAGCTACAACTTAAAAGTGATTTCATATATAACAATGCTTTTCAATAATAATGTTTTATAATTCTGATTCCAATGCTCATTCTGTCAGATGTGGGTGTCCTATAATTGAAGGTAGTTCTGATACTATTTACTAGGACATATTGCCAGATTTTTGACCAACAGGCTGCCCTCCACTTCAGATGCCAAGCCCCAGTTGTCTTTCATATGTGCTTCTGTCTATAAATGTGAGGTTTCCACAATCACCTTCATCTTTGGGTTTGATTGATTGATTAGTGTTGCTCAAAGAACTCAGAGGAACATTTTCTGCTTAACAGTTCACTATAAAAGGAACTATAAAAGGAACAGCCAGATGGAAGAGATGCATACGGTCAGCATGGAAGAGTTGTATAGGGCAAGGTATAGGAAAAGGTTCAGCACTTGCCAGCCCACACTTGTAGTATCTCCACATGTTCATTATGTGTGAACCCTTTCCTTTAATGTTTTACAAAAACTTGATTACATAAGTTAGTTTGTTAACTCATTGTAAATAGTCAGCCTCCAACCCCTCCATCTTTCCCTGTAGGTTTGGGCAGAGGAAACCAGAAATCCCAATCCTCTGATCACACAGTTGACTCCTGTGGTGACCAGCTCCCACTTAGGTAACTTAGGAACTTTCCAATGTCATTTTATTAACATAAGAAGATGCCTTTATTGCTCTCATCACTTAGAAAATTCCAAAGGCTAAGACTTTGTATCAGTGGTTAGCTAGATTTGTGGGACAATATATACGAATATTGGACCATAATGTTGCACACCTGAAACTAGTATGTTCTATAGAAATTATATCTCCATTTACACAAAAAGTTATAAAGAAATTATAACTCCATTATAAAGAGTTATAAAGTTATAAAAGTTATAAAGAAATTATATCTCCATTTACTCAAAAAGACAGGCACAATGATAGATGAAGCCAAATATTATTTATTAAAAATCACAATATAAACTTAATTAAAACATTTATTTTTGAACAATCAGCTAAATCAATAAATCCTCATTGATTTGATACTCTTGAAATTGCAAACAACAAAATTTATAATATTTATAACTATGATTTAAATGTTTTGCTAAACTTCATCTCTTCTCTAAACTAATATAAATATCATGTAAATCTCAATAAAACTCTACAGGTCATCTTGAACTGCCAGAACTAGTAATAATCACAAAACTCCAAATTAAATTTGAAGTGCAATTCGGGAGTCCAAAATTGCCTCTGAACAATTTCAATTTTATATTATATTAGTTATGCATCCATTAGCTTACTGTTATTTATAAAATACCATCAAACTTGGTTCAGCAACAGAAATCCACATTCAATGTTTTACTTACATGCTGGTTTTGGTCTTTGTCTCTACATGCAAATTGAAATAAAAAAACAATATATGTAGAAGCTATCAGGAGGAGTAAAGTACTTTGTTCAACAAATGCGGATTCAGTGTTTATGGGCTCACCAGTAGAAGTCAAGATGTTATGTACAAGTGATAAAAAAAATACCTGTCAATGTCTTTTATTGAATACAATGTAGCTTTGATCTTTGGGATGCTGTATTATTTTGTCAATTTGTTTTGTGTTTTATTTTTTGCTTTTTATTTGACAAATATATCTATAGTCTAGTAAATTATGAGAAAGAAAAAACAACCATAAATATTTAAGTAGCAACTTACTACTGCAAGCTTTTTGTATACTATATGCATAAATATAAGGATGTTCCTAGTTTGAAAATCAAAGTGTGAGATTTTAAAAAGCAACAAGTTAATTTTCTATGTGTTTATCAGTTCTATGTGTACATCAAAGCAGGTATCACTTTTTGACTTAAGTACTAAATAAAATAAGGTTTCATTCAAACTTAAGATGCCTAATCAGATCAAAAGTTGTACTTCTTCTTGCTCTGGAAACTAAGTAAATAATTTCCATATAAAGCTCTGGTAGCCACTACTAAGAGACATAACTTATAGGGGAAGCATTTGTGTATAGTTATTTTTAAAGCACCCATTTGATTTGTATATTTATCACAGATTCTTAAATGACAGAAGGAAAATAAAATCACTTCCCCCTCCCTCTCTCTCTCTCTTTCTTCCTCCCCCCCTCTCGCTCCCTCCCTCTCTCTCTCACTCTAACTCACTCACTCTTACACTGCTAGTGGGAATGTAAACTGGTCCAAACACTATGGAAAAAGCTGTTTGGAAGACCCTCAAATTAATGAAAATGGAACTACCATTTGACCCAGAAATTGCTCTCTTGGGAATCTATCCAAAGGAGACCTCAATACAGGTACAAAGGGACACCTGTGGTTGGATGTTTATTGCAGCACTATTTATAATTGCAAGAACTTGATACCAACCTAAATGCCCCAAAACAGATGACTGGATGAAAAAGATGTGATATATATGCACAATGGAATATTACTCATCAATTAAAAATGACAAATTTGATGATTTTATGGTAACATGGATGTATTTAGAAGAAATCATATTAGCAGGAACAAGTCAAAAATAAAAAGACAAAAACCAAATGATTTCATAAATATATGGGATATAGGAAAAAATGAACAGAAGCCATGAGGAAAAGTCAAAGCAAGCTAACAACCAAACTGAAGCACACAACTCGGGGTGGGGGTGGGGGTGGGGGAGGGTGGGAATGGTCAGGAAGGGGGGGGGGTGAATCCCTGGAATTACAAAGATGTGAAATTTATATATAAATAAATTATTTTAAAGATAAAAATTAAAAACTAAATCACTTCCTATAAAAATTCTATCAACAAAAGACACCCTATTGAAAATAGGTACTTGAAATAAAGAGAAAATTTGAGAGGAGGTTCAGGAAAGATTGGTAAAAATAATTTTTTGTGCATACTTAGCAATAGCCTGGTTGCTATGGCAACCAAGACCGCAAGATTGTGGATCTCTGTTGCCAAAACAGATATCACTCTCCCATTTAGTGGGAGCTTTGTATTAAGGTCAGACCCAGAAACAAAAGAAAGAACTAGAGGGAAAATTACCTTGCTCATCTACCCTCACCATCTAAGTGTTTGGACAAATGAAATTCCAGGTAGGTTGCCTAAAACTAGTGGGCAGTAACAGTAAATGAATAAATGTATTATGTTTCAAAAGGTGCAAAGTAGGCAAGCAATTTTTATGAAATACAGAAACACCAAAGCAACTTTATAGTTTCTCATGCTAAAGATGACCTAGTCTTTAAAAGTGTTAATTGGTTGTGAACATTTCCTAGAGTTAGACTTTACATTCCGCAAGGAATCATTAGAAGGTATCTTGGAAACCCTTGTTCATGATGTTTATTGCAGTGCTGGCATTCCAATTCTGGGTAGATTCTTTATTGGTTCTAGAAGTTACACAGACACATCAGACAGGGCAAGAGCATGGCAGGATAAGAGCCAGGGCCAGGGGTAGGAAGCAGGTGAGCCCCCAGGAATCTTCAAGCTCTTTCTCTCGGCTCTCTCTGGTTCTCTCTTCATGTTCTTTACGCCCCCGTGCTTTCCCTTCAATTGCTCCTTCACCCCAACATGACACCACTCTTTCATCTTTTCTTTCCATGCTCAGATATGCCCACTCTGCACACACCCACTGGGCCAGATATACATAATCATGGGGAGGACACAATACCACAAGTACTATTCATAGAGGTTCGTGGAGGAAAAAGTTACCCTATGGAGGGAAATCCCAAGTAAGAGTGTAAAATAAAAAAAGTTTCATTATCTTGCTGGTGAAATTATAGGTGATATATTTCCCCTTTAGCTGTATTTCTCTGTATCATGTGAATAACATTTGAAATGGAAAATGTGTAATTATATAATAAACCTTCTAAAATTGAATTTCTTTGAAAAAGTTCTCTTACAGGCAGTTAATCTTCATAGAACTTTAAAATCCAAAGGAAACCCAGTTATCATTCCCCCCAGGCTTATTTTTATTTTCCCAAAACTTCTAATAATGCAATCATTGGGATATTCTCTCTCCCTATCACCCTCTCTCACTATCTCCTTCTTTCTTACCCTCTAACAAAAAAATTCCATGTAACCTGAGGATTATCCATTTTTAAGTCTATCCCCTTTCCATTTGCCATCTCTATTCCAACATTACTAAAATCAGGCACATTTGGGAAACATGGAAGTAGTCACTACTTTTTTCTGCTGTTAGAGAAACAGAAAAGAGAACCCAGTAAAGACCTGGATTTATATAAACATTTTTCAATTGTTACCAGATTTTCTATCTTTATTGGTTTAAATAATTGGCTCATTTTTATAGCCTTATGATGTTCTAACAGCATTTTTATTTTAACAATGTTCATCCTAATGCATGTAATTCATATTGGAAAAGCTATCTAATTTTCTGGGGAAGGATCTGAGTTCAGGGGGTGCTACAACTATGATGGAATCATGTCTAAAATGTTTGCCTAATTTGGGGTGCTCAAAAGGGTCTTCTTCGGAGCACTGACTCACAAATTTTCTGAATGAAAATTTTCTTTTACAAGTAATTTTACTTTTCCCCTATTGCCCCTAGAAATTATCTTGGCAAGTTAGAACATCCTACATTAATTTCTAAAACTTCATTTGTTTCAATTTTGTTCTTTCATTTTTTGATGGTGGAACCATTTTTTTATAGTATATTTAATTATAACACCCATTGATATGTGGGGGAAGATCTCTTAGAAAATGCTAGCCAAGATAAAATGCTTTTCCACAGGTAACTGTGAGACAATATGTCCAACAATAACAACAAAAAAAGAGTAGATGTGTTAAATATAGAAAACTTGTGAAAATAAGCAATCTTTTAGAACAGGCATGGGAGAAGAATGGTAGAATGGGGGTGGCTCAAGCAAAATGGAAAGTAAAAATTTTCCCCTTGTTTTAATAAAGTCCACTTAGGTTTCTTTTCTAACCATCTACCAAATACAGAACTCAGTCTTGAGGAGTGAAAGAAAATACCATTGTTATCTCCTACCCTTTTAAAAATTCCAACTATATTTTCTTTTTTGCTTAAATATATATTGCAAGTACACCTTTATTTTCATGCCTACTCCTTTAGAATCAGTTAAAAAGTGGAAAATATAGGGAGATGGCAAAGAGAATTAAAATGTCTAAATCTCTCTTCTGAGAGTAACATAGTTAAAGGTGACCATCTGCTATATTTTAATGGCCAAAGAACTGAAAATGGAGAAACCTTCTTTTTATGTCCTTTGTCCAGGTATAGTGAGGATGCCACCTTAATGGTGGGGGTAGATGATGTAGCCTGTAGTGTAAAAGCCCAGAGATGACATAATCATACTATTCTCAACATTTCCATAGCTCCCATATTTCCTGTTGACCTCTCGGTTTTTCTTTTCAAAGTTGGCAAAAGCAAATAAAATGTTCTGCAAACAGACTTACTCTCTGATACCTATTGATCCTTCTCAAATTTGAGGTAAAGAGTCAATCTAACAAATTCCCATCCCATTATTAGGACACAGTCTTAATTTTTCAGGCCTGGCAACACTAGGTAAGAGGAAGTGAAGTTAGTAAAAAATAAAGGGAATGCAATAGAAATATTTTAATGCTGTCTTGGTTGATGGGCAGCTGTCAGTTGAGCTGTACAATCCTGTTTCAGGTGACAAGCTACTGTTTATAAATTATATCTTTATCAATACTCATTATTCATGGGTTAGTTTTGGAAAATTATGATTGAGGCTCATAAATTTTCTTATCTGAAGGTACCTGAATTATTTTCAAAGCTGCTTACCCCACTACCTTTCATGCCTTCTAATTTTTTTTCTACCATCATCAGTCCTACTAGCCCACTTGGTGCTACCAGAGAAGTAAGTCTTCTGTCCTGTTTCTATATTTCCTTAAAAAAAATGAATAAATAAATCCTAACAAACACAGCACTTGAATTCTACTAAACAAACAAATGCAAGTTTTCTGTTAACTCAAAAATTATTTTCAAAAGAATAAATATTATTTTCTACTCAGCACATGCTAATATTTGAAAGTGACTGAAAATATAGACTTATGTTAGAATGTTAGAAAAAAATTTAGAACTATTTTAAAAGGTGAAAAATATATGCAATCTGGAGAGAAACTGAAGTATTTTAGATTTTTAAATAATAATTAAAAGAGCCCCTCAGGCCGGGCATGGTGGTGCATGCTTGTAAGCAGCAGTCTAGAAAGCCAGGCATGGTGGTGTGTGCCTGTAATCCCAGCTACCTGGGAAACTGAAGCTGGGGATCACTTGACTCCATGGCACCCCAGGCAACATGAACCTGCAGTTCTATGGGCAAAAATAGGGAGACCTACTCTCAAAATAAAAAAAAAAAAAAAAGAACCCCTCAGTTTAAGTTTGTGACTAGTCGTTTTAAGATTTTGAATATGTTTCTTACACAAATTCCCCCAACTGTGTCTGCCTTTTGAAATCAAACTGCTCCTTTAGTGTCACTTAGTAATACAGGACAAAGCAGTGAGCAGGGATGTTGAACGTATCTCAACTTGGAGCTGGTGGTATTCCTTCCGAGGCTATAGATCCTCTCCCACCTTCATTTTAAATTTGAGCTCAGAGAAAATCAAAGAAATAAGAACTCCTTTCTTCTTATTTTATTTTCAGGTGGTGATTTCTGGTTTATCAGCCTATTGCTAAAAGAATTACCACAAATTATATGAATGAAGTAGGGCTATCCTGCCAGTGGTGGACTCCAGTTTCATTTACACATTATTGCTATAACATTAAAAAAAAAACAAAACTAACTCAGAAAAAATACTATAGTGCTGTTTTGGAGAAAGTCTCCCTTACATAAGTGTAAAACTGCCTTAATGTAATTGTTCCAATAGCTTTGAAACTTATGCTCTTCATAACACCAGGTGACAGTAAGCAGGATAGGACCCAATTGGACGGAAATCACAGGACCTGCACACCACACCCAGATACAGCAAAACCAGTTTCAATGTCAGTAACTTTACATTTTGACATTCTCTTGAGGGGACAGGGGGTTCAAAAAGCTTTATAGGGTCAGACATTTTAAATCTAGTTCTGGTACTTATTCTGTGCTTTTCTTGATGAAAACTGATTTTTCTTTGATTCTAGACATTGAGTCTTTATACTTATAGAGAATTCTGTAAAAGGGATAGATTTTCAGACTGTTGTCTTTGCACTATGGAAGTAATCTGAGGACTGTCAGAGAGGAGGAGTAGGTATAATGAAGGAGTTGGTCAGTGGGGCACCAAAGGGTGATCATTCTGTGTATATTCTGTGGGGTGCCAGAGTTGAGTGGTAGGGATTGGTGGTGACACCCCACTCTGGGTAGTCCTTGATCTTAGTGTCTCTTGTAGTCTCACATACATTTTCACTCTGGGACATTTTTTAAGCATTAGATGCAGTAAAGGCCATGAATTTTATATGGCATGGAACCATAGGCCAAGATTTTTCTCTTCTCACACTGAGTCTTATTGGGTTTTTGTTTTTTGATTTTTTTATTTTGTTTTGCTTCATCTGTAGTTTGCTTGAGATGCTTGACTTTGTTCTAGCGTTTCTTCTGGTTCTAGCCCTAGGTGGGGGGAATTTGGGGTGGTGTTTGGTATATCTCAATCTGGGCTTTGAGTAGTAGTTTCTTCTATGAGACTCAGGTGTTTGACATGCTTCTTTCTGCCAGTTCAGGTTCCAGATGCTCTTGAATGAGAGACTCAGCCTCATGCCAATAATTTTCACTCTGCATCCCCATTCCTGCAGTTCTCTGACAGTGCACCCTCATTCTTAGGTACCAACTCTCCTATCCCCTTTGCTAATGCAGTGCTTGGTCTCAGAAGAAGTTCATGACTGGTGTGCATCCTCAAGAAGTAGAGTCACTAGCAGAAGTTTTCCTAATTAAATGAAACCAAGTAGTCAAGCTACTTTTAACAAAATGAATGTTCTCCTATCTGTCTCAAGAATAGGACAAAAATTAACTTTGTGGGAAAGGAAACAACTTTTTTTTAACAGTCACTAAAATTTAGACTTATTACTCATCTGTTCTGAGAATATGCTTAGAAAAATAATCTGATGCTGCTTTTGTGCCAACAGGTTCAAATGCAGAATTGATATTCATTGTCAAGAAGAGAAACAATATTCAAGAACATAAAAAAGCAAGAGAAAAAACAGTGAACTTCTGTTCCTTAAAAACTTATTTTTATCATTGAAAAATAGGATTCCTCAAAGCTGTTAAGAATAGCAGTTTCACATTGCAGAATCCCTTTCTTTTTATGTAAATTAAAATTCACACTAAAAAGACCAGATGATAACAAAATATAAAAATATATGCCTCATGGGTAATGGAAATAACACAAAACTTGACTTGGTCAATGTGGTTGCTTGTCAGCATTATCTCAAAGATGTTATAATGTGAAACTTTGAAATTATGGATTAAAGGGAAGATTTTCTAAAATAAGTTCTATATATTTAACATACAGTCTGTTTTCCACTCATAATAAATACTAGCTATTTAAAAATGTATGAAATTCAAGAATGAAATTTGAGAACAAATTAAAATCAGAAACATACTTTGTTATCTGTACAACATTCTACTTTGATTTCCATATCTTATAAAAAGAAATTCTTATGAATAAGTGTCCTTCCCCATCCACAACCCTTAGGAAGTAAACCTAGACACAATTGCTAGTACCCAACAGTTCTAGGAATGTTCAGTCACAACATATGAAAATTAACCTTTTCTTAGTTGGAGGAAAATTATATCCAGCTGATTCTTGACATTCTGTTTGTAGCCTAGGAAACATCAAGAATAGATTTTGAAGTTGCAGGAAAACATGTATTTTGGTGTAGGTATCCAGTAAAGGAAAGAAAGATTTCAGATTCATCCATAAAGGTTAAGAGAATCTGTTCCTGCAAGATTTTCAATGTTCCGAGTTTCTGCTGCTTTACTGAACAATAATTATCAATTATATCTTCCTCCCCCCTTGCTTTTGCTTAATGATTAACCTGAGTGACTTGCTGCACACCTTTATTTAGGTTCAACCAATCAGCTTAATGTAACTATTCCAACACACTGGCACTGTCTGGAAACAGTTATCCCTAATAGGACAGAGAAAACTTTGTTATTAATTTCTATATTCACTGTCACCCACATAAACTCACTTTAATATGCTTTGAAATAAATTCATATATCCATGCATTTAATCTTTTAAAATTCTTTCCAAGTGTTAGATGGATTAAGTAAGATACATGAAAGTAAAATCTGCTCCCCCTTTTAAATAGTATGTATATCTTTTCCCTCTCCTTCTGGACAATGAGGAAAGAGACATGAAATGAAGAGACTGCTTGGAATGGACCAACCAGTACTAACTTTAGGAATCTGTGTCATATGGCTACCTTCCAATTAGAAATAAGAGAATATCATAATCCTTCTTTGTTCTGAATCCCTAATTATGATATAAGAAAGTTAATCTCTTTCTTGTGGGCACTCACTAAATGTTTAGTGTCTGGTCTAAATGTTTAGTGTCTATGCCAGAAGGCAAACAATTCTATCATTCTCCAGATATGTATGGAGAGCTTATTCAAGGAGGACTCTGTGTTAGAAAGTGTTTACAAAGGAGATATATCTCTGCCATTAGTCCAATGGGCAAAGATAATAAGCTTAACAGAACCAGTAACAAAATGTGGTCAAGGTTATATTACAAAGTAAGGGTTATCTGAGCAGAGAAAAGACAGTATGGAGGAGTCAGAGGAGGTAATACCTAATTTAAAACAGGAAGGAAGTGAAAAGGTAGAGGATTTTAGTCAGTCTGAGACCTGGGGGAGGGCACAAGACAGTATATGAGAACATTAGCAAGATATTTTTAAACTTAGTAACTTCCTTTTTACTAAGGTAGACCACTCTTCCCATTTGTATTCCACTCCATGACATTTCATCCTGTCATTGAACTATCCAAATGGTCAAAGAAATACACAAGATTATGAATTGGCTGTCTAAAAATAAATTCCCTCAATTCTTCCCAATGGTAAAAATCCATGTTTTCTTAAGGTTTCTAATATGATTTTAATATTCTGTGTAAAATGCTGCAATAAAAGTAAGTTGTGTAACCACTGGAGTGTATTTGTCTCTTGAAGGAGAAACTCATAAAGTCAAATGAATCTTATTGATGGAAACATCAGCAAAAGAGAAGGGATGCAGACTAAAGAGAAGATAATTTTTAAGAAGCAGTCCTTTTGGCTTTTTCTGCATCCACTCTGTTACCATTCAACCCCATTGCTACAATCACTCCCCCCTTTCCTATATGAGGATTTACAGATTCACCAAAGACCAGGTTTCTCCTGAAGAGCATAGTTGTGATTCAGAATAGGTATATGTATATGATGGACTCCCTTTGTTAATTATAGACTCAACTATTTGCAAAGTAACAATTAGGAAAAACTCATAAAAGGGACACACCACAGGTGCTTGTTAAAAACTACTATTTCAATAAACTTATATTTTTTAAAAATCATATATTATCAGAACTCCATTTTATACCTTCACCTAATGGGTTTTCAACTAGACATTTTCTTCCCTACTTGAGGTCTTAAAATAACCTCAATATAAATCCTTGAGAAATTGTGGTCTCCTTGGTAAAATCACTCTTCATAGAATATCAGGTTACATTTGCTGTGACTTCAAATGAAATCTAAGATGACATAGTCACAGAGTAGAAATTAATATAAATTCCATCCTGCTATCTCGACAACAGCATTCACTTATTCCCATTACAAGAAAGGGAAAAGTCAGGAACTCTTAAGAAAAGCTATTAATAGCAATTATACTATCTTCACACATACAACCACATACTACTCACCATCATTATTCCTTAATGTTGCAGCTCCAGTTTAATTCCATTGCCTTTGTCTTTTGAAGACATAATTTGCAAAGTACTTCTGACACATTAGGTGCAGTCTGCCTACAGTGCAACACTGGTATACATAGTGATGTTTCTATCTAGGTGAGAGGCTATTTGTAACAATTAGAAAACATAACTACAGAATTCTGTATAATTAAGGGGTAAGATGTACAGAACAAGCCATTTGTAATTAGCATTCAGGTGATGATAATTTCAGCATGATCAAGGGGAAGCTCATGGAAAAGAGATAACTTTCCTGAGCCTTTCATTATGAGAAGGGCTTGGCATCCAGGAGAAGATGCAGACATAAGGATGAATGAGCCAGGCCCAGCAGCAGAACTGAGAAGGGAGTATGCAAGAACACTGCTGCTGGTCTCAAAGTTTTCATATGATTTTACACTTTTTATTATCCATACTAAATTACCTTAGGTCCTTCTGAGTTTCCTCAGGTGAATGTTCCTTGTATTTTTATCCCAAGTATACATAATGTAGATTTGTAATGTAACCAATCTTTGTTGCCTGTTGTAAACACCAGGATCACCAATCTGCTTAGGTTCTTTATTGGTTTAGCAGTTACACAGACTCATCTGGCAGGACAGGGCAGGGCAGGCTGCCATTGCTCACAGGAATTCTCTCTCTCTCTCTCTCTCTCTCTCTCTCTCTTTCTCTCTCTCTAAGCTATAAAAATTCTTCTAATCTATAATCTAGATGAATGAAGAGCAAAATGCATATTACCATTTGATTTGCATTTGAACTTTGAAAGCTAACTGCTCATTCAGTTGAGTTTTGAGTTCTGCTTTGGGTAACCATCATTTGTGCTTATTAATAAACAAATAGCCTTGCTTAGAATCTGTAAGAATATGCAAAGTTCCTAAGTTTTCCACTTCATCAGAAATCAAACTTCTGATAATCCTGTAACAGCAACAAAAAATAGCATCTTTCATTGCTCTATAAGGTATCCTTTAGTTAGTGGATGATTAGCACTGGTTTTAAACCATTTACATAGTTTATATTCAATTAACAATAATATAAGATATTCATTAAAAATATTGAATGACCTTTTATATAATCTTTTAAAGATGTTTTAAATCCTCTTATCCCCAGTCCTGTTAGAGGAAGTTAACATTTTCCAGTTATTGAGTCATCCCCACTTACCTAAATTTAGAGTGCAGTACCTCGTTCCCCTCCCTCGTGATTTCTGTGAGCAGATCTGAAGCTTTCAAAATAAAAATTCCCCACATGCTTTATTTGTATCACTTCTGTTTCCTTCTCAAAAGCATCAGGAAAGCCCAGAGAGCTAAAATGATTAACGACCTGTTCTAGAGCTTAACCTCCTCTATAAAATGTATTGTATTCCAGAGCATAAAAGAAACTCAGAAGTAGGTCAGGAGCTTAAACTGCCTGAGGAAGGGCCTATCATAGACCAAAGGCTAGCAGGTTTTAAATTAAAATTAGCACCAGAAATTGCAAAGACTCATGATTCTGTCTTTACATTAGACTAGACAGTGGTGAACTACAGTGTGTAATAAAGCATTAGAAACCAAGTTTCTTCACTTGAGCAACTGTGAATTTGAATTAATTCAGATGATGACCTGTTTCAAAAAAGTTTTTTTTTTGCATGCTAAGAAGTGAGTTGAGATGGGGTTGAGGGAAGATTTTACAAAATAGATAAAGGAAATAATTAGCCTAGGAAAGTAGAGACCAACAAAATACTTTCCAGAATTGCTTAGAAGAATCACATAATGAATATATTTATTTACAAATGGTTTTAATAAACATAAAATTTTATACCAAGCAATTGATATCTCTAAGATGTTTACCACTGAGGTAGCATGTAATCTTGTGTTACCTTAAGGAGGTCACGGATGCTTGCTGGATAATTTGTTGGCCTACTTCATCTCCAACAGTCATTTCACATGGGGAAACCACCAGACTCCCAACATGAAAAGAGAAATTAAATGAAGAGATGAAGCATTACTGAGAGAATGAGGTAGCATATTACAGAGAAGACTGACATTCCTTGGTCAAGAAAAGGATGGGGAACTGTAAGACATAGTTATTCCCTGTGTCTTTCCAAGGTCCTTCCTTTTGTGCCCTACCTGTCTCTGAATTTGTTTCTACAAGCCTACACCTAGTTTGCTTCAGCATAAATACAATTTTCTCATTTTATTTGTCTTCCATGTAGATAGATAGATAGATAGATAGATAGACAGATAGATAGATAGATAGATATGTCTTCCTTAATATATATATGTCTTCCTTAATATATATATATCTTAATACCCCACTGCCACCAGACTATTTTAAATAAATACAGTTTTGCACTCACAGTACCATCCTTTCATCATTTACAATATATGTTGCATCTGAAATCAAGTTTGTTTTTGTAGTTACTTGCTTCATGCCTGCTTCTCCCAGTGGTATATGAGGTCAGTGAAGACAGGAATTGTGAAGCTGCCTGGATGGCTAGATGGAGGCATAGGTGGCACACAAAATAGAAAGAGTAGACACAGATTTAAGGAGGGAAAGGAGATCCAGTTTTCTATCAAGTTCTCTCCTGCATCTGTTGTAGAATTTGCTTTTTGAAGCTGAATAATATTTCATCCAATGATATAAGTAGACTTAAAATAAAGAATCATCAGAATAAAATATTGTGCTGTAGAGTTCATAATATTTTTGCTTCATATGTGCATCAATAGTTTTATATATGTTTTTATATATAAATTTTATATATAAAGACAGAAATGATGCCTTTTTTGTGGATCTCTGCAAAAAGAAAGAAAAATCTAAACTTTCTCCATTTCTAACTTTCCTTTCCTGTCCTGTCTCTGAAACCTTTAGGTAAAATTCTGTTGTCTTTCTTCTCAACTCAGCTGGGGAAGAGAGAAATGGGAAGAATAAGAATTTACCCAATGCGATTGCTGGTGTAGCCACACCCACAAACTCTAGGCCTTGGCTTTGCCTCCTGCATCTCAGCTCTCCATAGGAATTTTAAGGTCTTAATACTAGGACCTTAGTCTTCTGCTAGAAAGTCCAAGTTAGAAGGTGAGATTTCCCAGCTACTACAAGATATCATGGCAGGAAATTCTGTAGAACGTCAGTAATGATCATAAGCCCCTGAACTTTCCAAACACTGTCTTTAATAGTTACCTTTTCTCAGACAATTTCACCCTTCTCTTTCACTATTTTTTCTCATTGCAGTTAGGAAATTTATCTTTCCTTTACAGATCAGTTTTAACAGATGCTAGTGAGGGAGCAGGTTTATGTGTCTAGCCCAGGCTCCTAATTCCCGAAGTAAATGAAACAGAAATGATATTCAGGGTGTGTCTTCTGCCCTGAATAGTGAACATTTTTACTGCTACAATAAAAGCTTGTACTGCAAATGTGAGATTTGATCATATACATACATTTAGCATGAAAGAGAGGTTATGTTTCTGCTAGAAATATCAAGATATTATTTTTTAAAGCTTCAATTTTGTAAATATTCTCTGGGAACTATTCCCATAAGGAAATAAGGAAATTTTCTGTCATTATCATTTACTACATATAGTTCAGGGGTTAACATCTGTTTCATCAATTATCTCAAGATAAGTTGTACTTAAAGATTTTTTAAATATATTAATAAGACATACTAATGAATCTATAATTTTTAAACTACAGTTCAAATGATATATAGTTCAGTAAAATGGAAGTAATTTCAAATGAACTGGTAAGAAAACCCTTCATTAGCTTAAGATTCATAACCTTAATTTTAAATATCTATTACATTAAAGATATAAAATCTGCTATAAAAATCACCTCATTTCAGCATCTGTCTTTATAATAAGGTAAATGATAGTTTCAAGATAATGAGTTTTTCTGAATTTCTGAGCATCCTAAGGTGTTCTGAGATATTCTTATCTGACAGTAATCCAGGCAAATATTAATATTTTGATATGGTGTCTGATATAATGAAAATGTCTTGAAAGATTAATATTGGAAGTTTGCTCTCTGTATAAAATTCCAGTATAATTTTGACCTGAAAGTTTAAACACATTATTTCAGTAGGTTACACAGAGAAAGCTGAGAATTGATATAGCAAATTTCACTAATGGACATCAGATTCCATTAATTAAGTGCCAAATTTCAGGCACTTCATCCAGGTTGTAAACGTTTGGGACAAGAGTCGCCAGTCTGCATTGCTGGAGTCAGCATGCCCCCTCAAACGGGCCTCTCCAGTTGCAGTATTCTGGGTTAATGTATTCTAGACAGAATTATCTCCCCCATTGATTGCTGCCCTAGGAATTTCAGTGTTCATACGAACTAACAAATGTCCACCAGACAAGCACCAGCAATGCCCAGCTGGCTTTTTGTCCCTCATGGGAAATTTTCTCAGTCAGAGCCTGGTAATTGTTTAGTGCAGCTGCTGCAGTTTCAAGGGTGCCGGCTCATCTGAGCCAACTGTATGCATACAGCCCATGACTCATGAGGATGAGAAAGTACACATCGCTGATGGGTACGGTGCCTTCAAGGACTCCATTTTAAATGTGCTCTCTTTGTCAACTACTTGGGGGGAGAATACATAATGAAAGGCAGTTATTTAAGACTTATAAATATCCCATCTAGTTGTGAAATTCACCTGTGGTTTCTTCCATGTGCCGAGATATAGGATAAGGAGTAAGTTTTATAGGATAAGGAGGCTGGTAGTACATGCCCATTATATGGTTTAATGCATGCTAGCTGGCATGAGAGATCATCATAGATCTCCCAAAATTATACTAGAAATGCTAACATTATTATATTTTGTGAAAAAAAGCATATAAAATCTGATTATCATCAGGTAATTTGAATTTATCAGAGTTTTACTGTCAAAAGAGGTAGTGCTATCTTCCTGGAAAAATCCTCCTACAAACTATTGTTGTACACAAATGGCATCATTAAGTAGTGTCAACCTGACACATATACCAGATATGTTTTTCTGAATTACTGACTGTATTGTGTTCTGAGATATTCTTATCTGACAGTAATCCAGCAATGGCTGAAACAAATTACTCCAATCTTAGTGACCGAAAACAATAAGCCATCACTATTACAGATTCTGTGGGTTAGGAATTGAGAGGGAGATCTCTCACTAAATGGTTCTGATTCAGGTCTTTCCCAGGCTGCTGTAAACTGTTGGTCAGGAGCTACCTCATCTCAAGATTACAGCCTAGAAAAGCTTCTGCTGCCACTGCTGCCAAGCTCACACATGAGCTGGTGGCTGGCCTCAGAAGAGCTTCCCCTGCAGGCCACCTCACACCATGACAAATGACTTCTTTTAGAGTAACAGACCATGAGAGAGTGAGAGAGTGAGAATGTATACCAGACCAAAGTCACCAGAATTGTATAGCCTAATATTGAGAGTG
Source organism: Uropsilus gracilis (assembly GCA_004024945.1). Classification (NCBI taxonomy): domain Eukaryota; kingdom Metazoa; phylum Chordata; class Mammalia; order Eulipotyphla; family Talpidae; genus Uropsilus; species Uropsilus gracilis. The sequence continues at coordinate 25,138 of PVHY01000396.1, forward strand.
ACATGCCAACACATCTTCCAGGCTCTATCCTTTAAGAGAAAGTCAGTAAGTCCAGCCTATACACAGGGGAAGAGATTACACAAGGACATCAACTACCAGAAAGGAGAAATCATTAGGAATCATCATAAAGCAGACCACACCGAGGTAATTCAAGCTTCAGTATGTCCCTCTGGTATTGTAACAACTGCTTCTAATTCTTCTCAGAGTTAGATTTGATTCCCTCCAATCAAACTATCCTTGCTATAGCAAGGTGATCTTTAAACTACAAATTTGATTGTACATTTAACAACTGCTGATTATGCTCAGTAAAATGTCTAAGCTTATTAAAGTAACATGCAAGATCCTTTACATACAGTTCATAATGCCTTTGTATTAGATGATCTTTAAGCTTACGAAGTCTAAAGACAAACTCCACAATGTATTGGTTTTTATGCCCTTGGGCAAGTTTATTAACTCATCAGACTTCCATTTCCTATTAAAACCTAAAACAATATTAATATATACTGTCTAGGACTATTGGAAAATGAAATAAGATTATTCTTGTGTAGCTCCAGATACTGCCTAGCATGCAACAAGGCTGCATGAGAATAGACTGATATTATAACTTCTCCAATTTATCTGGAGTCATCTCACACCAATCTACAATATGGAGTCTGGAGGTGATGTGACCACTTACAAGGCAGTTTTCTTTACCTGGGCAGTGTTCCCACATTCTTATTTATTTGAAGAACTTCCACTTACATGATTCAGGGAGTTAAGTTTTCCTTCAGAAAATGTTCACACATACAAACATGCACACAAAATATTCTGCACTCCCTCAGCTCACACACCTAACTCTATCATCATACATATCATACTGTGTTATCATTTTCTATTTTTCAATGACTCCTTAAAATGTGAGCTCATGAAGAGAAAAAATATATCTTCTTATATATATACATTTTTATTGATTGCACATATATATATTTTATATCATTGTATAGCCCAGGGTTTTCCCCCCACCCTATCATCCATGAACCATCATCTTAATCTCTTGTGCCCATCTCTCCCCTAATTTTACCCTGCTCCTTCTCTCCCTCTCTCTTACTCTTTGCTTCAGTTCTGTTGACTGTTATTTATATATTTTACTTGTCCTTTGCTTTTTTTTTTTTTTTTTTTGCTTTCCCTATGTCCCACATAGGGGTGAGATCATCCAGTATTTCTCTCTTTCTTTCTGACTTACTTCTGCTAATGTGATTCCTACTAAGTCCAGCCATGTTATCACACATGCCTCAATTTTTTTCATTTTTGATTGCTGAATAATATTCCATTTGTGCATATACCATAACTTTCTGATTCATTCATCTGTTTTGGGACATTTGGGCTCTTTCCATATCCTGGCTCTTGCAAATAGTGCTGCAATAAACAGCTGAGTACAGTTGTCCTTTTGAATTAGAGTTTTTGTATCCTTTGGGTAGATTCCCTGGGGGGGAATTGCTGGATTAAATGACAGTCCCATTTTCAGTAGTTTAAGGGTCCTCCATACAGCTTTCCATAGTGACTGGAACAGTTTGCATAAAAGTATTGCATAACAGCAGCATAACAGCATAAAAGTATTGCATAACAGCAGCATAAAAGTATTCCTTTCTCTCCACGCCAGCCATTGTTGTTGCCCATTTTTTTCATATGGGCCATTTTTACTGTTGTAAGATTGTGGTTATCTTATCCTTTTGAGCATAGTTCAATGCGTGGTACATTAAAGACCCTCAGCATCTGTAGATTGAATATTTCAATGAATAAATGGTTTGAGCAATGCAGTCCTTTTCCTTCTTCTCCACTTCTGATACTATTACTTAATCCATTAACCCATCCCTTCATCCAAAGGCCCTGGATCAATAAGGATAGTTCAGAGATGGCTTTGAAGAAACTGCTGCCAAACAAAAGTTACTTCTTTTTTTTTTTAGAATTACTTCAATCAGAACATTCTTCTCTTCATTTGCAGTTCTTAAGACACAATTTAGATAAAAACCATTGAAATTCCACATAATTTGCTTCCCACAGACCTCTTCTTCCACATCCCCTTTTCCTTTCTTGAACCTCATGTACGCATATACGAAACAAACAAGCAGACATATACACACATGTATAAATATGATTGCTCACAATCACACAAATATATATGTATATGTGAAACTAATTGCTTTCAGTTCACTCTAGCTGCTTGTAAAAATTCAGATTGCTGAACCACATCTAGATTTGGGGGAAAAGGCAGAAATCAAACTTTTGACAAGTTTCCAGTATAGAAACCTTCTACATGAAAAAGTTTGACAACTAGAGCCTTTATCCCATAAACAATTTTAATAAGCAAGTTTCCAAGCTTTACAGTGAAATAGCCTTTTCTGAAAAGCATTTCTGACTAGAAAAAAAGTCCTAGTTACCCTTTAAGATTTACAGAAATAGCATCTTAGAAGCATCCTTAGATGCCCTCACAGCAGCTGATGGATCCTGCTAGCCTAGCCCTTGTCACATATTGTGAAAATTATTAGTTTGCACATTCATTCTTCAGGTCAGTTCAGGAGCAACTTGAATGAAGGGACCATCTCTGGCAGTGCGCATATTACAGGTCAACAACGGTTATTGTTCATCCTATGCTTCCCAATTTTTTTGCTATTAAATGAAAATATGCTCTCAAATGTGTTGCCTTATGTTAGTCTATAAGACCATTTTTCCAATATAAACTATAGCAGTATTCATTCACTACATACTATCTCAATTTTTCAAAAACACTAGATGAAGAATAAACAACTTTCCAAAAAATATATAATTAGGAAATTAAGATTAACTACTGCAAGACAATATGTTTTGAACTTTGCATAATTTAGGATTGCTAGCTGAGCTCTAGATAATATGAAGATTTCAGTTGCCTTGACATGACAGCTCTATCAACCCTCTTGTTAAGGTCTTTATTAAGGCCTAAGATCAAATTGTATTGGTATTGTTAGTGACATTTTGTTGTTCCAATTAGTTTAATGGTTCAAAGTTGCTGCTGAATTTTTCTTCTCTAAGTAGATCATGGAGTGTATCAGTCAGTCAGTAATCAGACTTCTCCCATTTGAGACAAATGTTTGCCAAGCTCCGTAACCAAACCAATAAAAATGAGGCAACTAATGCAATGGTCAAGTAGAATATTCTAAGATGGAGTGTACCAAAAAGTGTGAAATCAAAACACCCGAGCAGCTAATAGCGCATAAGGTGTATGAGTTCACCATTCAATCAAGCGTGATGGATTACATTTAGAGTTCAACTGACATATTGATTGTACAATCTTTGGTTAAAAAAAAATCACTTCCAGCATCTGTGACATCATAACTTACACTGACAAAACTCTTCCTTAAAGACATGCATGTAATTAGCATAGCTTTCCACTGATCAGAATGGGGTCCTTCAGGCATATTTTTTGGGGTTTTGTTTTCTTTTAATATCACGTGAATTCCCAAAACAAAGCCTCCCATTGTCATAGGAAAAAATTGAAATTCATCCTAAAATTTAAAAGGATTATTTAGAAATAACATTCTGGTTCTAATAAGCCATCCCTCTTTCAAGATCAGACACAAATAAAGGGTGTAAAGCAATACATCTCATCATTTGTGATTCTCTCTTGAAAGTTATTCACTATTACTCTAGTTCACATTTAATCTAATGAAATCAAATTTCCTCATTCCACAACTTGTTATACCTTATTAAACTGTTCCAAATTTTATGATTTTGAGTATTTTAGCTCAGCAGCAATCAATTAAAACTTATTATGAATTATCAATAATAAATTACCCATGAAGTAATGCTATTGAAGATGTCAACCTGAGCTACTGCTTGCTATTCTGGAGAATTAGTCATTCATTATCTACAACATGTATAGTGAATCATACATTTGCTTTTGATATTTTCTGAGTTTTATAATACAACATTGGCAGACAAGTTTCCTAGCACAATTAAGATGTAGTACTTCTCTGCTGCTATTTTAAACTCTAACCAACACATCAACATTGAGATATACAAACACATATATTTACATATACATATTATACCCTCATATATACTTACTTGATTATCTTTACAGTGCTCATTTGCAACACAGTTGTAAGCTTAGCCTCTAACCACTGTCCATACAGTGGTAAGGAAAAAGATGCGTTCATTTAAACAGAGATAGTCAGTACACTAATGAGACGCTAAATCTGATTTTGTGCAACACTGGGAAAATTATGATTGCCTACAAAGGTTGATTTGAGTTCAAAGGAACTCTATGAAAGTAAATATTAAAAATGGGTATGAGAAATAATTGAATGTTGGCAGTTCATCATCCAGGAAAATGAATGCCTCCTCTGAATCCAAAGTTACTTAAAAATGCATAGAGAAAATAAAACCAAAAATGGGACAGAAAGACATCTGACTGGATGCAGGAAGCACAGTTGTATGATTCTTAGTGAATTTTTGACTAGATGTCCAATATAAATACATATGGTTTACTCAGGCCTTACCTATATATATCTCCATACATATATGTAATAATATATAGTCAATTTCTGTATACTCCCTAAACAAGAATATAATACACAGTGCTATTCAGTGTAACTTACTGAATTTTCTCTGTACAAAATAATCAAATGCACAATACTTGGCAGAAATCTTAGTACTCAGTGTTCTATATTACAATAGAGGTTGTCTATATAATTAGCATAGAATATACCTTTAATCAAATAATATCAATTTAATAATATCAAATAATAATAAAAAAATTATTTATATATTGGAAAAATTCCCTTTCAAGATAGAGCTTAAATTCACTGTCATCAGCAAGTGAATCAACATATTGACTAGTAACTTACAGTAAACATAAAAATTATAGTAACTAAAACTTAGAAAAAAATAGGGATAAAAAAGATTCTAGAGATCATAGAACTAAACCTGAATATTTTATAATTGAGTTAATTTGTCTACATGCTGGTCTGCAAAGTGAAATTTAATGATGATCACCATCCATCTACAACAGATGGTAAAGATAAAGCAATATAATAAGATGTACATAAAACTGGATTATTCATTTAAAATTATTGCTTATTTTCTGGGTTTATCCTTCTTGATTAGCATGCTTTTATGAAAGGATGGCAATAGAGATAGCTGCTTTTCCTAACAATCATGTTTCCTAACAATCATACTTCCTAACAATTATATTTTATAGCAAGTATGACAGTTCCATCAAATATATACTATATATGATCAGTTATGTAACACAATAATATAACTGATTAAATAAAAATTTGGCAAACCTTTAATATAATTCATTTCTTTTAATTACAAAGTATTAAATCCAATAATTGAGCAATCACTAACATATAGTGTCCAATCTAAAATGTCTTTTATTCAATATGCAAGAGGATTAAACAAATGTAAGGGAAAAATTAGTAAAAAGACTTACTTATGAAATGAATTATATTAAAGAACATTACTCCTCTTTAGTATGCAAAATTAATAACAAGCCCAAAAACTACTTTTTGCTTATATGTATCTCTGACAAGAGAGCAAATGTAACGACTTCTAGATGTCTTTGGGGAAAAAGTTGACTATTTTATTTATCAATAGGATGTAAAAGTTGCAAGAATAAAGAAATCAAAAAATCAAGAAAATTGAAATGGGACATAATCATATCAATTATTAGGTTGGATTATAGGGACGACACTTGCCATCAGAAGACATAAACTGACTTGATTTTCATCTGTACTAAGTCATATGTAATACTTTTTGATTTAGATTGGCATTATCAGATTCATGCCTTCTCCCAGGAAACGTGTATAGAAAGCAAACACCTTTCTTTTTTTCTCCCAAATGGCAACAAGAATACTTTTTTCCTAATGAAACATAAAATTTAACAATGTCAAAATGAAATTCAAAACCACTTAGAATCAAGAGAAATTACCTGCCAGGAAGATATCCCTCAATGCACAAAAATAGGCAGTTAATGAATCTGGTATAAGATTATGCTTTTTCAAGTCTTCTAAATAAGCAAGAAAACCATAATTATTTCTTTTCATTTATTTCAGATGATTCATATTCCCATTGCTTAAAATTTACTTAAAAGATTAAAGATTTCTGTGCATGACTTTGAAGAAGTTTTGATAGCTATCTCATTGACATCATTAGCCCTTATTTAGATCTAACTTTTTTTGACTGTGATGGAATTAATTCCAGATTAAATACCAAGATTCATCATGATTTGAAGTAAAACATTTTGTTTGTTTTCTCTCTTAGTAGAATAGATAACATCATAATTAAAAACTAATAATTTCCATTGTTTATTATAAAACTTGTTCAGTGATTTTTTTAACATAGAAAATTGTTTTAAAGTTTCTTGTTGCTGTTATTTATTTTGTTTTTTATTATTATTTAAATATGGAGGAGACATTCAAAGTTTTAGTAATCAGGTTACCCATACCTTATTCAGGTGGTGTTTCTATGGCAAAGCAAGACAGTTTTCATGAGTCCTCACAACAGAAAATAATTTATCACATACTCATCTTCATTACATATCTCTGACAACTTAGAACATAGTTCTGTATTAAATGGAGACAATATATTGAGTAATTAATATGTTGACAAAATTGGATATGACATGGGACAGAAACAAATAGCAAATGATTAAGGCTAACAGACAGTTTAGAACTTGTTAAATTCAATAACCTAATTTGTAATTCCTTCTTACTAAAGTTTGAGTTCTGTTAAACATTTTTAATTTAGAAAATTAGGAGGAAGGGAGAAGGAAAGGAGAAAGAGAAAATGGATGATTTAACACCTGATTCTCTGGAAAGACACCTTGTTTACCTCTCTGTGGTTGTACTGAGTCCACTATAGACATACTGCCATTTCTACTCATTGCTCTACTGGGTCTCTAATGAAGCTTAGCAAACCTTCAAAAACAGTAAGTGCAGGAGGCAAAAGATGACCTAAAGCATTTATCCACTGCAGTAAAGTACTTGAAGGTATTCCTGAAATTAAAGTCAGACTGCACATGCTCTTAACTGACACTTAGTCATCAGACAGACATGACCTGACAAAATAAGACTCTTTGATTACAAAATTGACAGGAATATCCTATTTTCTATGATTATCTAGTAACTGATTGCAATCAGTCCTTGAAAGGTAGACGTTTCTCAATTGGAAATTTATCAGGAATGAGAAAACTGTCCTTGAAGCCAAGTTACTTAGAATTAAGGAACAAACTAGAGAAATAGTAGAGGTGTTGACCTTGTAACTATTCGGAAAATCTATCAATAGTAAAGAAACAACCCTTCTATGCCTCTTCAGTAAAGATGTCATCCTTAATTTCACTGTAAATTCAACAGTATTTCCTACAATGAGTACCTCTCTCTTTTGCTTCTTCTCCCAACTCCCTTTCTTATCTGAAGATGTTGAAAGTGTTTGTGCTAGTATGAAATTCACAGCCATAGAAGTTCATGCCCTAAATGATTTATGTACCACAGATGACCTAAAAATCTGATCAAGGTCATGAATATATACTGGCTAAGAAATAAATAACTCTATGCATAGTAAATTACTTAGATAATTTCAAGGAGTTTATAAAACCCCAAATATATATTCTAGGATCATACACCATGGTTTATAATTGTTTGTCTGCAAATATGCAAATAATTACAATTCCCCATTATCCTGGAATTTTTAAGAGTAGTGTTTCTGATTTCTTAAGATTTACTAATCCTTGACCTGTGAATGGTACACACAAAAAACACACACTAATTTAATGTTACTGAGTAAATAACATGTCTAAGTTATGTATCTAGATATACATAATAAATATATATAATCTATATATATATAAACATTTGTTTAACACTTTCACATAGAATAGTCAGTGGACTCCTTTTATATTGAACTCTAAGTCAGTGAGTCAGTGGTTCCTCAACTCTTGAGTTTCTTACTTGGTAAAATTAAAACAAAATGAGCTATATTAAAGCTTTTCCAAATATATATCTAGATCTAGATCTCTATATCTATATCTATCTCTCTCTATATATATATATCTAAATCTATATATATCTATATTTATATATATCTAATATATCTATACCTATAAAACTATAGCAATATATCCATATATAGAAATATAATAGGATTGCAAACTCTTGGAGATTATATATACTAGTTTTTTTACACACATCATTTCTACAGCATCCTTGGAAAGTATTCTTAAATTTTAAAATGGATAGTGATTTTATAAATACATAACTCATTTTGAACAAAATCTAATCCAACATTTGCAGCAAAATAGAGAATTCATGTAATCTCCAAAGATGCTTTATGCATGAGATATTTAATTCTTTTTTGCTTTCTTTAGTTATAGATATATATTTATATATTTTTCCTTTCTTTAGTTATATATATATATATATATATTTCACACATTTGTATTCCCCAGGGATCACCTACCACCTTCCCTCCTTGAACACTTGCTCCCTTCTCCCACCCTGTCCCTCCAATTGTGTACTTTAGTTTAGTTGTTAGCTTGTTTGACTTTTCCTCCTGGCCTTTTGCTCATTTTTCCTATATCCCATATATTAGTGAAACAATTTGGTTTCTGTCTTTATCTTTCTTACTTGTTTCTGCTAATATGATTCCTTCTAGGTACATCCATGTTATCATTAATTCATCCAATTTGTCATTTTTAATTGATGGGTGATATTCCATTGTGTATATATACATCTTTTCATCCATTCATCTATCTTGGAACATTTGGGTTGTTTCCATGTCCTTACAATTATAAATCGCACTGCAGTAAATATCCGAGTACAGGTGTCCCTTCGTATAAGTATTGAGGTCTCTTTTGGGTAAATTCCTAGAAGAGTGATTGCTGGGTCAAATGGTAGTTCCATTTTCATTAGTTTGAGGGTCCTCCACACAGCTTTTTCCATAGTGGTTGGACCAGTTTACATTCCCACCAGCAGTACAAGAGTGTTCCTTTCTCTCCGAAACCCCGCCAATACTTGTTACCTGTTTTTTGGATGTGGGCCATTCTTACTGGTGTAAGGTAGTATCTCATTGTGGTTTTGATTTGCATTTCCCTTATTGCTAGTGACATTGAGGGATTTTTCATGTGCCTGTTGGCCATTTGTATTTCCTCTTTGGAGAAGTATCTTTTTAGTTCTTTGCCCCATTTTTTAATTGGGCTTTTTGCTTTGTTTTTGTTAAGTTGTGTGAATTCTTTTTATCTTTGTTATCAGATCCTTATCACTTGTATGGAGGGCAAAAAAAAATTTTCCCCTCGGTTGGGTTTCTTTTTGTTTTCTCTGTTGTCTCTTTTGCTGTACAGAAGCTTTTTTTTTTTAATTCTCTTTATGATAGATTTTACAACCTTGCAAATTATGTTCCTGGTTCCATGTCATGTGCTTTTCAGAGGAAACATGCTATCTCTTGCTCAAAGTGGGTCCTTTTGTAGTGTTTGTGGGCTTTAAAAAAATAATTCCTCAAAATAATGAAAATGGAACTACCATTTGACCCAGCAATTTCTCTCTTGGGAATCTACCCAAAAGAGACCTCAATGTGGGTACAAAGAGACACCTGTGCTCAGATGTTTCTGCAGCACTATTTATAATTGCAAGGACTTGGAAGCAACCTAAATGCCCCCAAACAGAGGATTGGATGGAAAAAATGTGATATATACATATATACATATATATATACACTATGGAATATTACTCATCAATTAAAAATGACAAATTTGATGATTCTATGATAACATGGATGTACTTAGAAGAAATAATATTAGCAGAAGCAATTCAAAAAGAAAGACAGAAACCAAATGGTTTCACTAATATATGGCATATAGAGAAAAAATAAACAAAAGCCATGAGGAAAAGTCAAAACAAACTAAGCACCAAACTGTAGCACACAACTTCAGGCAGGGGGGGACAGTGGGGGAGAATGGTGAGGGGGGGTAAATCCCTGGGATTACAATGATATGAAATTTATATATAAATAAATTTTTAATCAAAAAAAATAAATAAACATTGAGGAGAAAAGTGGTTTTGGTGGTGAGGAAAACCCTTTCCTCACCAGGTAGTTTTGGAAAAGATTGGCATTTTCTACAATAAACATGTCTTGCTTTTTAAAAATTAAATAAATAAATTATTTATTTCATAAATTAACACTTAGACATGGCTCCTGGGTCAATATACATTAACTTATATGTTCATTAACAAAGAAGAAATGTTATCTTGTCAGTAAAACCACATAACCAAGAGGCTTAACAATCTGTCTTCTGTCATCTCTACTTTTGTATAATTGATTTGCTCCAAACGTTAAAATAGATAACTATACTTTGTCAATAAATATAATCAAGATTGAATGTTATTTGTAATTTAAATTTGAACTGTACTAGTTCAATACACCTAAACTTAAATGTTCACTTACTGGGCATTTATGATGAGATAGGGATTAACTATGAAAATTTAAATAATACTTCTGTTATCTTATTTAGTTCATAGTTGTCTATGAGATAGATATTACTATTCTCATTTTGCTATTAAAGAAATTGATACTTGGGGAAATTTTTAAAAATCACTGGCAGAACTGGGATATATAACAGGTCCATCTCTGATCAGAGAGTGCTTTAGTTAGTAGTATTTAACAGACTGTGAATTTCTAATTAGTAGAAATTGTCATATTTGGGGGCCCACCATGGCCTTTTTACTTTTCTGTTTTTTACTCTTGTGTCCTACATATGTGTCTATCCAAACAAGTAATATTTATGTTCTTGGCAGAAAGTAGATCTGCATAATTTTCTTTATTATTATTTTGCCACAGGTGGTAGTACTTTATTAAAAACATTTTGATACTGTTTAATTTTAATGTGTGTATGCACACACATTCCAGGTTATTGAATTGAATTGAACTGAATGTGTGTGCATACACACATTCCTTTATAAACTAATTTATTCTCCTAGAAATTATATGTATAATAAACAAACATGCTGTATCCCCTTAAGTGAATTCAAATCTGGTATACAACTGTAGATAAGAATCCAGGCCCTGTGAAACCAAAGATCCCTGGAAAACCTCAGTTTTCACATTAGTGTACTAGAATGAACAATAGTCATCTTCATTTCTTGGTATGCACTATTAATTACCACAAATGAGGTGACTTAAAGCAACAGATGCTAATTGTATCTCAGATCAGGAAGCTAAGGTCTGAAATCAAAGTGTCAGTGGATCATTGTCTCTGCCTAAAGGCTGTAGGGGATATATGTTCCATGCTTTCCTCTTAGCTTCTGATATGGCCAGCCATCTTTGGCACTCCTCAGTTTATAGACAGACATATATCTACTCCCATTTCTATCTCTGTTTTCACATGGTATTCTTCTGTGTGTCTGTGTCTCTTCTCTCTTTTAAAGCTATCCATTCCATTGGGTTAGAGCCTGCCACAACCTTGTATGACTTCATCTTAACTTGATTATATCTGCAAAGCTTCTGTTTCCAAATAAGTTTGTATAGTACCAAATACATTTCTCTGAATTAGGACTTAAAAATATTTTGGGGAGACACAGTTTAACTCACAGTAAGCACTACATTGTAAAACTGTGGCATGCAAATGCAATAATTCCCATTAAGCCTTCAGTAAATAGTAAGCAGTCAGTAAATTTAGCTAACATTATGGTTGATGAAATAATAGTTGGTTCTGAGCTTTCAGACATATTATTCAATTCTGAGTTACTTTCGTTGTTTTATAAAATAAAGATGAATATGCTCATAGCAAGGAACTGTTGAGCCAATTGAATGATGTAATTCAATACTGAACCTGGTAACTAGCATAAAACACACTCAATGTTAACCATCCTTTCTTTAAGAAATAACATTGGCTTCAATTGAAAAAAGAACAAATTTTAAAACAAATTTAGTGATGACATTGAAGAGGGCACCTCAGCTCCTTTCCCTGTACTGGTAGTGGCAGTGACAGTGACAGCAATGAGTCTTCTTCTACCTAAAGAAAGAAGTGTTGGAAAAAGTACTTCATTCTCCAAAGGAACACCCTTTCTCTGATTTGGTAGGAGTAATTATGGAGCAATCTAAGCAGAAAGAATCTCACTAAGAAAAGAGAGCAATAGAAAAAATGGTGTACGTTAAGGACTAGATGTGCTCTCATGCCTATTTATCTTCTTACCAAAGCTCCAAATATTAATTAGGCCAGCTGCTGGAACTAATAAACCTCCACATCACTATGGCTCATCTCAAAACTATACTTCTTATTTGAGCGATAGCAGAAACAGGTATTCCTGCCCAATATGTAAATCCTCTCCTTTTAGTAATTTGGTAATCAAGGTATCCTGCCTTTGGAAACTTCATCATATCATGGGACATATGGATCTGAATCAACAGTTGTAAGTGACTTTATGCATGGGAAAAGATAAAGCAACGGAAGACACACCTGCTTCTGGAAAGTTTTAGCTGAGATTTGTACTCTGAACACATGGCTACATCTAGTTGTAAATGGGGTTGAGGAATGTAGTTTCTTACCTAAGAAGACAATTTGTGCAACAATTCTGTTTCATGGAAATAGGAGCAACACATTCTGGTTACAGCAGCTGGTTGTATCATAATCTTTTCTCTTATGGATTTTCTGTCTTGGCACCCTCATTGTTTTTCTCCTAAGTAACAAACATGCCCATTCATCAACTATTTTAGGTTTTTACCATGTATATTCCAGGTATTGTGCGAAGTTCTAAAAATACTGGTCATGCCTTTTTTTCTACATACCCCGTAGTAGGTATTGCCAGTATATTCCCTTTCTCTTCACACTCTCTTGATTAATAAACACACCTTACCAAACTTCAACCACTGTCTCTTAGGATGAAATCTTGAGCTCCAAGACCCTCTGGAGGTCTATTCTGGACCTGCTATTGGCACCTTGAAGTCTGTCTTAAAGTGCCCTAACCAGGCATTTTATTTCCCTCTCCCATCTCTAAGCCTCACTCATCTGTGCTTATTGTTAAAGACTTACTTCCAATCTAGTGTGCCAAGTGCTCCTTTTCCTGAATTTCACTTTTGCTATAATTAGATGAATTTTAAAACCAAGATAAGGAAACATAGATGAGTATATGTGCATGGTTTCCATGGAAAGGAGTGAGGACAGAAGAGACAAGGAAGCAAACATTAGGCCGGAGAGCTTCTGGGTTCAGCAATAAAAAAATGTCGATACCCTCCACTGACAAGAGAACCCTGGCACAGGGAGTGAAACACATAATCTAGGGCCATGCCCTGTGGGCCACTGACATAGATGCTAAGAGTTTATGCATATTATAAATGTTTGGGATTATCTAATCTAGTTCATAATCTTAACCTTTTTTAAGCAGATATTTTTACGTAATAGCTTATATATTAGTATAAAATATATAACATGGTAAACCTGACATTTAGCTGAACCTAGATGACTCTGACTTTTACAAAATCACAGTCATTCTGATTCGGTACATACACACATACACCTGCATGCACACATGCACATACATGCACAAATAACTAAATATCTACTTTATCTAAGCCGGGGGGGGAGGGAAATACTTGAATATAGAATATTGCTGTAATTCTACTACCTGATATTAATATTTAATTTGTTTAAAAGCTTCCTATATTCCTGATTCATTGCGTGAATCTCTTAGTATAAGTAGCTGGGTTTTCATCAGTGGGCTACCTGCTTCAAGGTAAATGCTCACTTTTGCTGTGTTTTACAAATCATATGCTGAAAAGCCAGGAGAGTTTAAACTTTACCTGGTGGTTTTTAATTTATCTGATTCATTTTGTTACTGACTACTCTTTCTTTCTGATAGATAAAAATACAGCTAGCCTATTAGTTAACTGCAAGTCCTGGATAAAGGATAAATAACATATGAACAGTCTCTACCAACACCTCAGCATGCTGTTTAACAGATGCCGAAAGTACTGTATAATCTTTTGAAAGGTTTAATCGTTCCCTATTGCACTTCTCAAAAAAGAAGAGTAGTTATTAATCCTGGTGTTCTCACAAAATTTTCACAGTAGATCTTCATTGAATAAATAGTGCTGCTTCATATGAAGATTTTGGTTTTATATAACACTTAACTGTTAGAGGTTAAACAAATAGCAATGTGTTAGTGAGAAAAAAACCTGCTTTTGCTAAAGAAAACCATATTTTAAGCTGTATTAAACTGTAAATTCATTTGGTGGTCTGACGAAAAAGAAAATAGAAGTGTCTTTTTGTAGACTATGGAGTTTCCCTTTTTTATACAAAAAGATTTCACACTCCCCAACCCCTTTTCTTTCTCTCTTTAAAGAAAATTCCTATAATAGTCCAATTAATCATGTTTTATCTCTCTAAAGTATGTTATCACTCAAATGTGTGGGAGAAGTTGGTTCCCTTAAAGAAATTGTAATGGACTCTATAGGAATCTTTTTCTCTTCAGTCATTGAAATTCTATTCATGTTTTAAAACAAACTGTATAATTTTCATAGAATATAGATATATATTATAGGTTGTTATCATTATATACATTTATGTTTTTATGTAGACATGTAGACATATAGAGAGATCTGGTTCTACTAGCATCATTAGATTAGTTCATATCATCTATTAGCATGTATGAATCCAGCTACCTAACTATACTTGTCCTAGACAAGTCAGCAAAGGCTTCCTAAATTTTTCATACCAGCTCGGTCAGTATTTCACACTGACCAAATATTTGTGAGTGACCCAGTTGGCACTGTGTGGCATTTAAGAATGTCTCATCCAAGTCTTACCTTTTCTTCTGATCCATGAAATCATGAATAAGTAAATAACTTGTTTTAAGTCCCTGTGTTTGACTTAGTGTTACAAAAATCAATAACTAAAATTGTTCTTAAATATAATCAATATTCTGTGAATGTTCCACCTTCTCCAGTTGTTTTATAAATGTTTTGGCTATGGTTGGTTGGTTTTGAATCAACCAACTTTAAGTTTCCTAACCCTGGAACTCTAAACAACAACAAAACTACATATCCTGTAAATACTTCTCATTTTATCAGCTAGGTTTATAAGAACTACCTTATTTGATTCAATATCTCTGTATGGATAAAGATTTGGGCAAAAACTACTATCCTCATTTCACCTAGGAAAAGAAACTGAGGTCCAGATAGATTAAATGAGTTACCAGAAAAATTATATCTGGAATTCAAACCCAAGTCTTCAAATTCAAAGTTTAAAGCTCTTTTCCTTACTCCAAACTTGACTGAACCTTCATATATGTATCTTGTCATGGCTTACTCTAAGATGAGTCAATATTGTAAGCATAAAGAAATAGACGTTTCTTTATTCCTCTTCCTGAGATGAATTTATTTCTCAAATGTGCCCATCCCCTCTGGTTTTTCCAATGCAGCTTTTCTGATTTCACCTGACTTAAATAATCTACCTCTCTTAGTTCCAAGATCCCCACTAACCTGGAATCTCTAACCCTACTCTGCTTTTAGTTTCTCCTTCATTCAATGGGAAGGTGCATTTTTTTCCCCAAACCTAATTTTTGTCATCTTGACCTCCCTGCCTGATAACCTTTAGCAATTCTCCAGCCAATAACACAGAAAAGAGTATTATCCAAGAACTATGAATTCTACTGGAAAGTTCTCTTCTCTTGGAAAAATCTTAAAACAGTAAAATTTTGTGGATCACTAAGACAATCACTAATGACAGAGTATTGCCATCTGCTTGAATCCAGTGCCTATGACTTGATTCAGATTTATGAGACCTTATAACAAATAATCTATAAATACAAGTGTTTGAATCAGTTAACTCATAAAGTTGAGACAATTGAATAATCAATCTTATACACAGCAATACTCACTCATTAGTCAAAAGACTCTATTCATATATTCGGTGCCATATCAGTTACTGCAAATACATTGTCAAAACACATACATTATTATACAAACCCAACTTGAATGATTTTGGAACAATAGAGATGCTAGAATATAACAAATGAACCACCTTTCTGAGTTCCATTGATAATTTGATTAGACAATCACTTAATATAGAACTCAACAAACCTCAAGTTAAACTGAATTTCAAATAAGTAAAAATGTTTATAAGGTATCAACACCAGTTCAAATGATCATCAAAGCCTTGTAGGGGTAAATTTAAATTAAGATCAAAATAAATTAGATCTTCATAAACCTGTAATTATCTTTGAAGTTGATAATACTATGTTAACAAAATACTTTTACAAAAAGGGGTTAGAATATTATAACCACTTATTAACCACATATTAGTTAATCTGTTTTTGACTTCTAGATCTGTCAGATTTGTTGATGACAATAATTTGAATGCTTTTACAAATACTGTGTTATTTGTTTTCATCATTTGTATTTGTATTAGTTTTCTAGGAATCCCATCCCATAACAAAATATCAGGAAGTGGAGACTTAAAGCCAAAGAAGTGTATCCTCTCACAAATATGGTGACTGGGAGTTCAAAATCACAGTTTTGACAAGGTTGAGATCCTTCTGAAAGCACGGAGGAAGAATCTGTTCTACGCTTTTAATTCTAGGTTCTTATCTTCTTTGGCTTACAACTGCCGCCTCCGTTGTCACAGAGCATTTCCTTGTGTATCTTTGTGGTTTTGTCCCCAAATTTCCTTCTTCTTATAAGGGCACCAGTTGCTGCAACAGAACCCACTTAATATGAATACATCTTTATTTGATTGCATCTCCAAAGACCTTATTTCCTAATAAGGTTGTGCTCATAGGTACCAGAGATTAGGGTTTCCGTTTACTTGAGGTCAGTATGCAATTCAAATCACAACATATCAAGAGGTTTAAGCATAGACAATTTTAGCCTGGTTTTATTTTCTTACATACTCACTGATATGATTAAAACTGTTCTAAATCATCATTGAGGTTCTTCAGTAAGTATCTTTCTCTATAAAAGGAGTCTGTATTCAGAAACCCTGTCCTAACAGAATATGCCAGAGACCCCTATCATGTTACATTAGTTCCTCTATAGTCTGATACTGGCTCCTCTCCTGTCATCCTCTACCTCTGCTTCCCTGGCATTTTATCCAGCAGGCATACAAGGCAGTTTCTTCAACACACAGCATGTTATTTGATGCTGTCTACCTTTATCCATTCTGATCTGTCCATCTGTAGAACTTCTTTTTCAAACTTAAGCATACTGCTGCTGTGCTCTTTTTACCTCCTATGTGAATTTGCTGTCAAGAGTCATCTTCTTTTCCATCCAAATCACTCTCCTCATCAGTCATCAGTGTGACATCAATTCCAGGAAACGAGTGAAGAGGACCTCACAAGGTTCCATTCTCTTGCCTCTTTGTCCCGATCAACCATAAACCTTATGATGTCGGGGGATAGTATTATCTCAATGTTTAATTCCCAGCTTCCAGCAGAATACTCATTAAATGTTAAGTGAATGTCTACATATGTGAACTAGGAAGAATTCTATCCAATTTGTATTTCTCAAGGGTCTGTTCACAGTGCTAGATATGTTCTAACTTCCATTTCCACTCACAAATATTTCAATTGTACCATAGGAGCAGTTAGTATCAAAAGCATGACATCTAAAGCAGGCAGCAAGCTGTCTTTTAAAATGATTTTTTTTTCAATTCTCTGTGGATGACTATATGCACTTTTTTAATGAAATGAATTTGTAAATGTAGGGATCTGGGAAGATCTCAGCTGCTCAAATATTTTAGTCATGTTTCACCAGAACACATTGTGTGAATAGAGAATCTAATGAGATAAGGAACTAGAAAAAAGATTCACAGTTTAGATGATTTTGAGAGCCAAAATAAGGTTTTGAGTTTGCCTGTACATAATGGTAGTCTGATAGATAAAAATAAAGATATAGATATAAAGATCTTATATTCTGTAGGGTTTTAGTACTTCAGAAATATTTTAATCACTTTACTTTCCAAATTTCTCTTTTACTGATAATTCCTACCATTTATCATGATAGCTTAAAACAAAGTCCTGTTTATTTCATAAAATATATTGTGGACTGAAAATAATGATTAAGTTCTTTATAATTTTCTTTCAAAACTAATTAAATCAGCTTGGCTGTTACCTAAAAACAGCTTAGGCTATTTTAACAGAACTCTTCTGTTAAATTTAAAAGTCATGTGTACCTCATTTGGGGTTCTATTTTAACTACTCAAGTTCTTTTTAAAATTGGAGTGGTAACTCATTACATGAAAAAAGAGGTATGAGATGACAATGGGAATGAGATTTAAAATTTGTTCAAGAATTTATAGCTATACTTAAGCTATAACTTACATGGCTAGAAATACTAAGAATGCAAAAATACACTCTGAGTAGCCAATGGGAGATTGCCTCAGTTCCATGCTGTAAAACTGATAATAGCTTTCTTTAGATGATTCTAAAGCCAGAAAATTTTCTTAGTGAAATTGACTTTGAGATAAGATAATTGCATACATGTAGGATATCCATAAAACAAGACTATAATCCAACTCCAAAAGGGCCTCTATATTTGTGAAGTGATCAAATTTTTTTTATTTTTTTCATATCCATATTGTCAGGCTAACTACATTTCCACTGTATTTACATAATCCTTTTATTTTAACCTTATTTTTATTGAAACTTGACCTAAGGCCATAGACTTATGAGCTTTTCTACTGGTTAACGTCACAAAGTTTTGCTCTAATTTTATAAATAATCTAAGACTTAAAGGTGAACTATTTTAGATCCCCTAATACATTTTTAGTAAAATAAATCTTAGCCTTTAAACACCTTATGGTGGCTAAGAATCTTGCAGTATTTCCATATCCATATCCTGAGCGTTAATTCCTACCATTTCCTTCCACAATTCTCTAAATTTGATGGAAGAATTCAGGTGAAAGTATATTTATCCTAGAACATGAAATAATTCTATCATCTAGAAAAAGATTGTGTTTTATTTTAACCTCATGCATTTTTTCAAATGCTAAAAACAGATTACAAATGGAGAAGCTTTAATTAAAAATTTGAATGAGTTGGGTTTAATTATGAAGGTTTAAGTATAAATTAAATATATGTAAATTAAATATGACCATGGACCCAAATAGACTGTTTCCATTCATTGCAGTCAACGCTTTCTTAGACTGGAAATCAAAATTACTTATGCATCAGACTTACTTTATGATTTCTAAAAACAGTCCTGTATTTTTATTTCTGAGTAGTAGTATGTCCCAAAGGAACCAGAAACCATTCCTTGGTATCTCAGTGACAATATTCTTAATTATTTCATTGAAAGTCATAATTATCATGAAATATCAATGAATTTTTCTAGGGTCAAATATACAAAACAATGGCACTTTGCATGATTTCCTGTAAATTTATATGCTTGTAATATTTATTCCAAAAATAAATGAATCTCATCTAAAATATTTTGATACCTATATAGTAACCTTAAAATTTTATAGGTTTAGAGATTAATTGATGGCATTTTTATGTGGTTATGTCTTTCTTTATTATTCAGGTTCTCTCTTTGGGAGCAGATGTCTTACCGGAATATAAACTGCAGACACCACGCATCAACAAGTTTACAATATTGCACTACAGTCCTTTCAAGGCAGTCTGGGATTGGCTTATTCTGCTGTTGGTTATATATACAGCTATATTCACCCCTTACTCTGCAGCTTTTCTCCTCAATGACAGAGAAGAACAGAAAAGGCGGGAATGTGGCTATTCTTGTAGCCCTTTGAATGTGGTAGACTTGATTGTGGACATTATGTTTATCATAGATATACTAATAAACTTCAGAACAACATATGTGAATCAGAATGAAGAAGTGGTAAGTGACCCGGCCAAAATAGCAATACACTACTTCAAAGGCTGGTTCCTGATTGACATGGTTGCAGCAATTCCTTTTGACTTGCTGATTTTTGGATCTGGTTCTGATGAGGTAAGAGCTGCTTAAGAACTTTATCTTCTGAAAGATTACAACTGAAAAAGTTATTCTACTTTTACTGCACAGAAAACCTGGTTGCTTTGTAAGTTTCTTATATATCACAATTGAGCTTCAATTTCAATTGGAAGTGCTATGATATTAAATGAACTCATTTGTTATTGAAAATAATGCATAGTTATTTATACTTTTAGTAGGACACTAACAGATTCTTCATCCTTTAACAAACAAATTAAACTTTGAGTTTAGCACAGTCCCATGATATAGAAGATCTACATACTAATAGGTATAACTTGTCAAGAATGAAAATGTCTCTCTACTAACTCATAATCATAGCTTAAAATATCAGAGATTCTTTTTTTTTTCAAATTTAATAAAGAGGGTGGAGGGGAGAGTGGGGGGGTAAATCCTTGGGATCGCAATGATATGAAATTTATATATAAATTAATATAAAAAAGAGGTATCTTACAAAAGTCTTTTTCAAACTCATTCCTCTTAAGTAATGTTTATGTGTGTGTTCCCAAAAGCTTTTAAGATTTGGAATCTGAAAAGAATTTTATAATGCCTTGTCTGAACAAATGAATGGTATGTAATTTAAATTACATTATCAAAAGGCTTCAAAGGAAATTTTAACAAAAACTTCTTCATTTAATTGCCACTAATTTTGGTAGTAAAAAAGTGTTTTGCATTCTGTTATGAAAAATTTACAGAAAGTGTGAAAGAAGTTCTAAGGGTCTAAATTGAGAAAGGTAACTTAGATTTTAAAAATCCCATGTCCTTTTCTGCCTAAGAATTCCTCAGCTTCTTAGCATGTTTTTGTTGTTTTCAAGAAGAGAGGAAAATATCAAAAATGCCTTCTGGAGATAGTTGCCCTCTGACAAATTAAAGTTTCAAGACAAGAGAATCTTCCTCTGCCAAAGGGAACAAGTAGTTTTTAAAAGTAAATTCTCTCCAACTGAATGTCCCTGTCAAATTGTGGGTCAGTGAAGATCAGGGAAATGGAAATAATAGATTCTTCCTGAAATCTACAAACATTAGAAAAAGTCTCAAGCCTAATTCTTCTCATCTGTCAAGTTGTAAATATTACCTTTCCCTTCTCAATTGTTTCTTTAAATTTGAAATTCTAAGAGATAACATGTGAAACTCAGAAAAATACTATTTTTATAGTATAGTAGAATCAACTGCTTTCAAATTTGCTGAACTTTTAATGTTAGATGCTGCTGTTTGATTTTTGACTAAAAGACAAGAAAGCAAAATACTTCTTTTATCATTACTTATCTTTATGAGTTTTTTTAAATGGGTGATAATTGTAATTATACCAAACAAGCACTTATTGATAAATGAGTAAAATGTCAGTCTTTCAACTTTTGATATGTATGCACAAACTGTAAATTAAATGTCAACTTATTGAAAAAAATAAGCAGGCAAATAACTAACATTGCTAGGGAAAGTTGTTTACTATTGATATTTAATTAGACAATCAAACCAGTGAAGAATTGAATATGCTGATTACAACCATTAAGGTAGATTTTCTAGTATGCAGTATTTGATTAGTTTAATTCAATTGCTATAGCACTTGAAAGTAATAAAATACATTTAAATGTTTAATCACTATTTCACATCAAATTTCAAACTCAAATCCAACTGAAATAAAAAAAAATAGTGATTCATAGTAAGCATAAGATGAAACTCCCATAGGATAAAAATTGATGTCCACTCTCTTTTCTCATTCAGCTGTAAGTAGAAAAAGGATGGATGATGTTTGCCTCAGAGAAAGCAATACCAATCCTTCACTCTATATACCATGGGTTACTTTATGCTCTCTCATCTAAGATCCTGTCTTAGGAATCAGGAAGATGGTATTTGATTCCCTTATTTGCTGTAATTAAGATATTTAAATCATTTAAGACAATATTTTCCATATAATGATTGAAGGTAAATTCTTATGATTTTAAAAATAAGCACACATCTGAAGAGAATAACCTAGTACTGAATATATTAATTGCTTGCCAGTGGTTATTTCTTTTGCTCTTCTCATCTCTTTGGATAAGAGACACTGTTTCCTAATTAATCTTTCCTTTAAAGACTTTGTATTACCACTTCGATCCATAAGTACTTTATTTATTTATTCCATAAATATTTGTGGATTATCTATTATAGTGGTTATTAGTTTACCTAGTTGCTAGATATCCTTCAACTAATAGAAGAAATGGAAAAGATGGAAATGTTTTAAAGACATTATTGTTGCAAATGAAGAAACTTGGGGTTCTGTACATCAAGAAATGGAAGGTGGGCTTGGAAGGGATAATAGAGAATCAGATGTTTGTCTGGATTAGCTATGAAAGGGTAACAAGACCAGAATGATTTGATTATTTCATAATTTGTTCAAGAGTTACAATGAAGATGACCCTTTTATATATGAATTAACTTCTATAAGTATAATCAGGTGTTCAGTACCTAGTAACATGTAATATGTTATGCAATAAGAACATTACACAGAAATATGTAATATGTTATGCAATAAGAACATTACAACTATTCCACATTTCTTTTCTTCTAACCAAAGAAAAAAAATACTTCCAGAGTAATCTGGATATTATATTTGAAGCTTCATCATATGAACATGAAAAAGAAAAAAAAAACTATGACTTTTTTTAGCCCTAAAAAAATACATCCTTAAATCACTAAGCTAAAGGTGCCTCTGGATGAGACATCATCCAGTCTAATGTTTCTCAAACTGGTACTTCATAGAACAGTCTAAGATGAGTGTCCACTAAGTCTACCCTGACCTCAAAGGTAGGCAAGCAAGAGAAGCTCAAACCATGCCTTCACTATAAAAAAAAAATCTCAATTTTAACTCCTTGATTGATTATATTTTCATGTAAATTTTTGAAAAATTTCAGTTAAAATTGCTTTAATTCATTCTGTCATTTCTAGAAAGGGGTATGGTCATGCCAACCTCCAGTATTTGCTTGTTCTATATGTTCTATATTAACCACTTTGATCCATAAGTACCTTAATTATTTGTTCCATAAATATTTATGGATTATCTATTATAGTGGTTATTAGATTACCTTTATTGAGATCTTAGTGTGTGTCAGTGTGCTAGACCCCAGAGTTACAGAAAACACTAAGACAATGGTCCCACTGTTTAGGAGCCTAAAGCATAGAAGGGAGGAGAAGAAAAAGAACAGCTCTGCAATACTAACTGCTGATAAATGCTTTAATAGTACTATATGTAAAATATGATATTACTCACTGAGTATATTGGTTTGCTATGCATTAATATTACTTCTCAGATATTGACCACAATGCCCAAATAAATTGACTTCAAATATGAACAGAGTAGGGCACCCTCTTACTAGAATCTTGGCAATTTAAAGGAAGAAAGCAGCAGTCTTGGAAGTCTGCATATGGTAAAGGAAAGCATTGTTGGTTTTGTTTTTATTTTTACTCTTAAAATAGTTTTGGCTGCTTAGAAAGAGTAATGGTGAGAGAATATTGAAGATTGACAGTGAGGTTATTGGAGGTTCCTGAGAATGTGAGACAGGTTGGAATTGGAAGAATATGTGGTAGTGTTAACCTTAGGAATGCTCTCTCTTCTCATACAGGAAAAAAAAATGGTAATGTTATTGGGGAGGGGATGGGTCTTTTTTACTAAAAAATCCTTTTTACCAGCTTTTCCTAAACCAGAGAAAAACCTTTACCTTTGATTGAATCTGATATGATACAAAAGGGAAAAAAGCCTTTATTAATCCTTAAGCTTCCACACACAAGTACCTTTTGTCATTTAAATACCTGCTGCTTACCCCAGGACTCTTTTAGTCCCAAACTAAAGAAAAAAAAAAACTTTTATTATTTAAACCTGTCTTTTGCCTGCCTCCTTCAGGGTTTTCTGCCCACAACCTTGATATGTAATTCCAAAGCCAGACCAAACTCTTAAAGCAATAAAACTATTTATTACTAAGCAAACACATAAGAAAGTGATCACCTAAATTTGTGCTACAAAATAAGCATGTAAAACCCCAGTTACCCCATTACATGTGCTACAGAATGAACGTGAAAAACCCAGTTACCCCACCACAAGCCCAAAACTGTCCTTTAGTCCCTGGTTATCTCATATGTCCAATCATCTGAGTTCACCAGCATGTTTTCCAAAAACAGGACATTCCTCTATCCTCCTTCTATGTCTGTTCTGCCTTGCTCCAAACTCATGGTCCAAGACATGAAAACATGGTGTTCTTCTTTTTTTCAGTGTCCCTTTCAATTTTAGGGAGTAGAAAAGCTCCAACATACAGGAACCAACATCAGGGCCATTTTCTCAAGCTGCACTTACAGCCTCTCCAAAAACGTTTAAATCAAACTAGATAAAACAAGCTCCAACATGAAGTTTAAATCTCCAAACTCTTTAGATTCCTTTAGCACACACCATCAGCTTATGCATGTTAAGGCTCATTAGATTGCAAGACCTGGCCGAAGGCTACAAGCTCCACCTCAGCCAACATGGCCAGGCCCTCATTCTCTTCCAAAAATGACTGATCCCTTGTTTCTCTCCTAGGTCCCTTTTATATTTTTTCTCCTTGTTTTTCCTCTCTTCAGGAGCAGAACCCTGTCAATAATCTCACATCACAAAAGCCTAGTTTTTTTCTCCTTACTTTCTATCCTTCTGAAAGAAAATTATAAATTGTAATGAAGGCTAGCAACCACACCTTGGCATAGCTAAAAATTCAAATCTCTATAATGTTGCCTGGGATTTCCTGTCATTAATATCTTCTTGATATTAATATTTCTAAATAAACCAACGGAATGAACCCCTATTTCTTAGTTTTATGATTATCAACTACATATCATCCATAGTAAATTACCTCAATATCATTGATCCAAAAGAATAATATTATTGGATCAGTCCCCAGAAAGTCAGCTTTTTCTTCCTCAACTTTTCCTATATTTTACCTATCTATTACCTTCAAAGATACTAAATTAAAGTGTAGAGCAGACTTTTTAGTTATGAGGTTCATTAGGTCCTTCTTCCTCTGAAAATTAACTTTCTTATGATTATTTCCTTTGTTTTTCTCTCTCCTTCACACTCTATTATTATTTTTCATGACTCATAAATACAAGCAAGAAAGATCTGTAAGTAAAATAAGTAAAAGTATGTTGTACTTTGAAATGTGAAAGTTCTATTAGTAAATAGAACTGCTCATATTAATATGTTTGCTTCATTAATCTGATAGATGAGACATGGAATGGACATAAGGAAAAACTTAACGGACATCTACATAGAAACTCTGATCATCTTGTCAGCATTCTCTTCGAATCTGTTCATTAGTTTGTTGAAAGTGAATTTCTGAAACATTAAACTTACTCATGTTCAAATTTAAATAAAAAAGAAATTTGGAAGACCTGTTGTTATATGTGTCTGCACATCAAATAGCTGTGTCTCTCTTTAGAGACCTCTTAGTAGTCTTAATTGACTTGTATTTGAGACTATTGACTGAGCCTCCAAAAATCTGTATCATGACACTTGATATACAGAATCCAAAAAACTAATTTTGGACTAACAAAATTCTATCAAAATTTATTTATTACTAAGTTGATCACTTATGTATCATTTGTATTGACTACTGACTACAATTTGCTTGATATAAGATAGAAATTTTTATTATTTCTCAATTTTCTATTTAAACTTAAATATTCATTTAAAACAGCATCCATATTTATACTATCCATGTTTATTTAATAGTATTACATTTGCCTACAACTTTAGAATAATTTGATGAACAGCTTTCTGTGTTACCATAATTAAAGAAAAACCGGATATAAGTTGCAGCAAAATAGAATATCAATTATAAGTAAATAATGTGTGCATATATATATACATATATAACTAGAAAACATAAAAGTAAAAGCAATTCACTGTTAGCAAACACTGTTAATTATTAAAGTGAATTTCCCAGGAGATTGTAAAATCTTTAAAAATCGGTTTCCAGAGGAATTTGTCATGTTCTGGTATGAATAAAGAAAAAAGATTAGGAGAATTCCCCCAATGAATTTTACACATTCAAACCTTTGTGTTAATGAATGTGTTCCTAGACATGTTGAAATCACTTGACTCAAGCTGAACAAAATAACTAGAAAAAATACTTAAAACTAGAAAAGTTTCAATATTTTTGCGTTTTGGGGGGTGAGTAGTTACTGAATGGGGTATATAAGTTCCAAAAGAATGATTCATATTTCCCCTCCCAGACCTATTCCTTGCAAACAGGAAACAATGATGAAGTAAAAATTCTCAGTAAAGATTAATCTTATTAACTCTATAGGCAAAACCAAAGATCTAAAAGTGATATTTCTTCATTTTTAAAATAATTGTATCTACTTACCATGGGCAAGATTTATAAAGAATATGCCTCTAATATAAAGTATTTTAAATGTAAGATTTTTGTAAATTTTTACTAGAATGAAGTTACCTTCAAAATTATTGGAAAAATTTCTGACCATACCATTTCCTTTTATTCATGAGCTATTCTTAGTTCATCTATATGCCAAATTTATTCTTGAGTAAGAGTTGTTTAATACTGATAGAAATTAACTATTCTAATTTCAGGTCTTCTAAAAGAATCCCACTTCTATTGAGAGATTATTGTCTGATAAATTGGAAAAATGTCTAGTTAAAAATTCACATACTTTTCTTGAGTCTGGGTCTAGTATCTAGTATATTTACAAATTTTAAATGCTAGCATTTAAGTTTTTAAGTAAAATTTAATTACGAAAGTTATATATAGTAAAGAAAACTAACATACACCTTAATGTAAGAAAATAGCTAGGGCTTTAACATAAAATATAAACACTTAAGAATACATTTTTTTGAAAACTTGAAATTGGATGATACTCATCAGTCAGAAATTGAATAATTACCTTTCAATCACTCGTGTTTCTCTAATTTCTAGAAGCTCCTATACTCATTGGAAAGAATTTAGGAGAGATGATGGAAAGTCATTTTACATTTAAAATAATTCTGAAAAAAAAATGCACTAAAAATAAGTGTCCTTTACTATGAAATGCAGGCAAAAGGAGTTTAAAATGTTTGATCACACTTAAGAAATTGAGTTCTGAGAAAAGACTTCACTAGTTAGAGTTAATTATGTCTCCTTTGGTATGTTCAGGGGCTGGAATATAAAACCAAGTTGCTTGCTTCAGTCTATTGAAAAATTGCTCACCTCTTTCTGTGTTTTATTTCTTATCATGATGTCTCTGTAGTTCATAGTAATAATCACACCTCTGATGAAATTTTAGAAATTTTTACTTTTTGCCAAAAATGACAATAAATGGACAGTATTCTTGTAATGCCAGTGAAAAGCTCAAAAAATAACACTTAAGAAAAAGTATTGACTTTTACTTTCTCAAAATGTTGTACTGGGTTTAAGGATAGATTTGTTATGATTTTTAAACATTTGAAAAGGAAATAGAAAAATAGATTTCTATAATGTCTATATATTATGTGAAATTAAATATCCTGCAAAATAACCAGGTTTCTTGAAAATATTCTACTCAGTCTAATGCCATTGCAAATAAAATTATATTATAATGTAGCTGTTGGCTCCATTTTTCATTTGCAGATAATACAAAGATAGTCCATTGAACTAAACAATGGGGACTAATAGGCTCTAATGTTTCAGAAAGAAGAGAAAGATGTTTGTTTAAAAAAAAAATTATTACTATCTTAAATGTCATCTTCAAGATGTGCTATACATAGCAGTTACTAAAAGAATGCCCAGGTGTATTAACAACTTCTTGGTATCAACAGAAATAGGCCAAGCCATTTGTTACACTGTCAAATTACCATATGTAGTTATGCTTGGGTACATGTTATGGAATCATCATTTGTTACATTGTCAAACTGGCATATGTAGTTATGCTTGGGTACATGGTACTGAATCACTAGAGAATGGCTTTGATTATTGAAGTCAATAGTCACTCACCCTTAAGATTCAGCTGAGAGGCAGAGCAACTTCTTGGTCATTTCTCTCATCTCTTTCTCTCTCACCTTCCCTCTAATCTCTCCCTACTCAATATCTCTTTCATCTCTAGAATTATTTTATGCAAATGATGCCAATTTAGTCAAGACATTATGTAACATATTTTTAAGCTTTTGGTCAGGGAAAATGTCACTAGTGATAGTTGTTATGTTATTATCTACTTATTTGTTTGTTTGCTTGCTTGCTTTCAGAATTTACTTTTATCTAGGTTTTATCTTCATTTTAATAACATCCTAGAAGAAACACCAGAATTGTCGCAGTTTGTCTTTTTACCTTTTTCACCCCAGGGAGGAGCAAAAGGGTGTCAGCACAGCAAATTCAAATCTTTTCTTGTCATACTATAGTTTTTACTCTCCATTTTCAGAGCCAGAAAAGTCATTAGAACTTATTACATATATTATAGAGATAGTTCATTTGTTTTTTGCAGCGTTTCACATGAACAAATACTTTGAGAATTTTCATTATATTTCATTAATTTGAGATTCAGAGAGAATTTTTTGTTCCAAAGACAAAAAGTTTTGTATAATAATCTTCAAATATTTCTGATTTCTCAATACAGGGAAATAAGCAAAGCTAAGCTGAAAATTTAAAAAAAAAAAAAACAAATTTAGGCTATGAAGTATAGAAATAGTGAAATATTCACCAGAGGGATTTCTTTAACCAGAGTCTAAGTAGCCAGTTCCTCTAAATAAATCCCTTTGAAACCCCCATTTCCTGAAGGCTACAAGGTCAATGTTACAAAATGTGCACTGAGATTCCAGGTACTAAATACTGTTTGGAACGTGTATAAGCTCTACTGAACCATTTTGCCAATACAGTTCTTGTTTACTGGTGAAAACAAAAGGTTATGAAATGTTCAAATAAAAACATGAAGAAATGTCATTTAATTGGTTATTTTCTTTCTTTTTCATTAATTGGTAAGTCATTTACATATGTTAATAACTTTGATTACTCTTCCATATGTCTATGTTTCACTCACTCTCCATCAAACTTCAGGTGCCAATACCTAATCCCCTTTCTTCTCAAACTCCCCCCTTCATCCCCTCTATTCCTTCTAGTAAACCAGTGTATTTTTCACAAAGTCTAATACCTGTCTTTGCTGTAATCTCCAGTATGCATTTTGGTTATTTATATTCCACAGATAACTAAACTATCCAATGAATGTTTTTAACTTTCTGGCTTATCCACTTAGCATAATCACCTCAAAGTCTACCCAGGGTATTTTTGTTAGACCTGTAACTTGACAAAACCATTTATATTGAAGAAATTGGTGGTTTGATATTATGTAATTTATCTGAGGTGAAGTACCAGTATTCAAACAATTCAAATTAAGTATGTCTCTTCCACTGCCTTAGAACATAACTGCTTAGCTGAAATACTGATAATACCTATAGTGGAAAGTTGACTTTTCTCTCCATGTATTGATTGAGAAGAGAGATACATTTAAATTTTGGGGAAAAAATTATTTTCTTTATTGAATATTGAGAAATACAAACTAAACATTGGAAACAGAAAATTTACCTCTCCCCAAATTCAAAATGAACAAAGTCCAAAATTCAGCTACTCATGCTTCTCTAATCTCTAGGGGTTTCTACACTCACTGGAAAGAATACAAGAAAGACCAACAATATTCCAATCTTATATGACTATTATGGTGTGGGTGTGCGTGGTAACACACACACATACACACACACACACATTGCAATCCATATTACAGCATTTTAAAGAAAAAACTTTTAAAAGTATTTAGGGCTCTATCTCACAAGCTAATAGATATAGATCATAGATATAGGATGAAATTCATGCTACATACAATTTCTTCAATTAAAATATGCATTAACCTATTTGAATGTATTTGGTGAAAAAAGCACCAACAATGAACAGATAAAATGACTCAATAATTGATTGGTAAACACCATGTAACTATGGAATAATTATATGCCTTGAGAATTATATACTACTTATAGTTGACATTATTTAGGAAACATAAGAAATGAACTTGTAATTTGTACTTATCAAGTTTCAAGTCCAAACAACCATTTAAATATCCTGTTATTATACAGAAGTGTCTTATCATTAGATACCTGGTCAGTAGTAATCATGTAATTAATTATACATATCAACCCCCAAAGCAAAATATATAATATCACTGGGATATCAAGAAAAATATCAATTTAACACATTTAGGAAGAAGAAATAGGTTTTTATATGGTCCCTATTTCGTGCATGCAATTATCCTAGAAGTGTTCTGTGATCTTCTTGACTGGCTCCTTCTTATTCAAGTCTATCAGATCTTCAGCAAGACCTTGCTTGCTCTTCCATTCTAAAGTGGTCTCCATTCCAACTCATATCCCTATTCACCATCTTTTATCAGGTCACTCTATTATTGTAATCACACTTTTTACTCTTTGAAATGATCATTTTGCTTATCTTAAAAATATCTATCTCTTGTCAATGAACAGTGGACCATGTTTCCCTTCATTAGAGAAGACAGTTTATTTACCAAACAACTCTCTTTCTTAGATATTCAGCACTGTAATCCCAGTGAGTGGCTTCTGCTCGCACACCAGTAATATATTGGGATATTTGTTGGCTAGTGAATTATTTACTGAATACCAATTATGGATAAGACAACTGATTAGAACATAAAACAAGATATATTCATAATCTAAGTCATTTTGTGTGCCAAAATACTGACTTAGTTTACCACATACTGGCAATTAGCTTCCAAGACTGGAACAAAATTTTTGAAATAAACGGAATTTAATAATTCAAACATAAAAAGTATTTTAATGCAAACATATTGTTTTTGTTTCTGCCCACTTTGCTTCACAATAGTATATATTGACTTTTTTATCAACTGTTACTAACCATACACATTTATGTCCACAGACAACAACATTAATTGGTCTTTTGAAGACAGCTCGGCTCCTCCGTCTTGTAAGAGTGGCCAGGAAACTTGACCGATACTCAGAATATGGCGCTGCTGTTCTAATGCTCTTAATGTGCATATTTGCCCTGATCGCTCACTGGCTGGCTTGCATTTGGTATGCGATTGGGAATGTAGAAAGGCCCTACCTGACTGACAAAATTGGATGGTTGGATTCTTTAGGACAACAAATTGGGAAACGTTACAATGACAGTGACTCAAGTTCTGGACCATCCATCAAAGATAAATACGTCACAGCCCTTTATTTTACCTTCAGCAGTTTAACCAGCGTAGGATTTGGGAATGTGTCTCCTAACACCAATTCGGAGAAAATCTTTTCAATTTGTGTCATGTTGATCGGCTGTAAGTAGATTCTCTTTTGCTATCTATTAGGATAAAATAAGAATACAAAATTGCTCTCTCTCTAGAGTACGTAGAAGCAAGGGGGAATTTCTAGAAAATTAGGGAGATCATGAAATTACATGTACAGGTATTCTAAATATCTAATTCTCTTTGTGAAGGGGAGACCCTAAATTTTCTCAAGACTTCAGGAAACCATGAACATAAAACTTGAGTGATGTGAATCTTGGGGTGCCAAATATGTCTGCAGTTCACTTTTACTATTGAAAATAATATCAATAATTACCAATGATTACCAATGATTACTTTCTATTTCAAGTTGAGGCCAGGGTAGAATGGTAAAGATTAGTTTATATTACAATACTAGGTAGGTAGATGCATAGATACATAGGTAAAGAGATAATTATGAATATATATCACATATATACCACTACTAATTATAACATAATCTAATCTTTCATACAAATGTGTATGTGTATATATATACACATATAAATGTGTATGTATACATAATTGTGTATATGTGTGTATATATGTATATACACATTTGTATTTGTGTGTGAATGTAAATGAGAATACATGTCCACTATCATTGACTAAAGATTCCTTTTCCTATGATATTATGTAAGGTCAAAGTGATTCCCCTTTACTCTGTAATAAGCTTATGCCATGAGCATCATTTAAGGTAATGTTCTTTAGATTCAGAAAAAAAATCTGAGTTAAACTAAAAATTTTTAACGTTAACGTTATTTAAAAAATAACTTTGTGGAACCACCAAAGATAACCTTGCCGATGTCAGGGAGCAATTGGCAAAAGCATGATGGATTTTTAAAATTTAGTGATCTAAGAATGATTACTTAGATTACAAACAAATTTATAAACTAACCCAGAGAATTGATTGTGGAAGATTAACATGTTGACTAATGAAATACATCGTCTAGATAATATTTATTTAGAAAACAGAATCATGTAGTTGATTGTCCACTTTATTTAAAATATAGTTTTCATATATATATTTTGTATAGGAAGTTAAGATTATATTTAAATAACTTTGCAGTTTATCTTAAGATAATCTATAATTTTCTTCTAAATCTTGGTTATATATATGGAAATAGCATTGAATCCAGAGGAAATGGAAGTGGGGCCCACTGATAAAAGTAGAAGAATCCATTCCAGATAGACAGAATCTTTTAGAGCAAGCACAGTCACAAACACTGTGATAACAACTGCTAGTAAATAATTTATTGAGTTTATGAATTTTGTGGCATTATAGTAACAAACAAAAAAGAATATTTTGTTCTTAATTATTTAAAAGCTGTATAGAGAAAAATATAAGTTTAAAAAAGACAATCTACTTATCAAAATGTACACTTTTTGAGAAAGATTTATAAAATACTGAAGTTTTAACCTGTTCCCCACTTGGGAATTCATACCATTTGTAAGGATTAAGACAAATACATAATGATATTTATTATAAGAATTATTTTAATTAAAATAAAATGTAGTTCTTTACAAATCCAGATCCAATAATTGCAAATTAAAAAATTGTTAGAATTTTTCTTCCTTTCTTCCATTCTTCTTTATTTCTTTTTCTTCTTTAGTAACTATGACACTTTTCTATTGGTATAGATACTTTAAGAATAATACTTTCTGCAGATAAATTTCATCTTTTAAGAATAAAGGGGACAGTTAACTAGGGTTGGCTAAGGCACATCTGTATTCCACAAAACATTCTTAATTTGAGTAACAGACTTGGTTCTACAGCCCTTAAACAAAATAGGATTGGATACAGCTTTATGTCTCACAGGAAGAAGCTCACTGCTATTTCTGGATAATTCTTTTATGACTTTATATGCCATAAATAAAGGAAAAAGATAAAACTAGAACTTAAAACTTAACAATAATAAAATATCCTAAAATTTGTTTAGTCATTTGATTTACATAATGTATTTATCTACATATAATTTCATTTAGATCCAACCATTCAAGTTGATTATATTTCTCTTGATTTTTATGCTAAGTATATACTCTTCAGATCTATTTTTGAGTAATGTGATTCTAACTTAAAAATTAAAATACAATATCCAAGCAAATAAATGTTAGATGTTATATATGTGCTACTCATAATTATATTCCATGTTGCTTAGTTATCAGATTGAAATTTTTCAATTCTTAAATTTAATCTTCTTTCTAAAAGAAAAACTGAAGTCTAGTTATAGAAAATTAAGCACTCTATTATCCCTTGTAATGTAAGGAAACTAAAACTTCAACATTAAAGATTATCATCTCACTAAATATAAATGATTTGAATACCTATACATACATTTCCTAAGGCTGCTATTTACACAGGCAGTTACCAATTCATTTTAATAGTATCTGCAATTAAAAATGAAAAATAATGGAGAAATTAAACAACCATTAAATAAGAATATTACACTCATTTATTTGTATTTACATATTTTGATACATGTTTATATCCCTACTTAAATATTATAAATACAATATCACACTTAATCTTAAAGACACATAAACCTATAAATTTTGTCTCTGACCTGCTAGAAAAATATTGTGGGAGAATTTCTTATTGCCATACCATATAAAATCAGTCACTGAATTCCTTCTTATAGTTTGATGGAATAGCAGAAATCTTACTACATACCAATACTTTAAAAAAAAGAAAAAAAAAGAAAATTGAATAAAGTATAGTAAGATAACATTATATCTTTTTAATAAAAGTTACAATTAAGTTACAACAAATTCAGATGAAATGGACAAATTATTTTTAAAAAAATTACCATGACTGAAACAAGAAAAAAATAATCCTGAGCCAAAAAAATAAAAATTAATAATTGAATCTCAGCAAAATTAGTAGCTTTAACTTTTCAAAGGATTTTATTAAGAAAAGAAATAGACAAACGATAGACTGCAAGAATATATTCACACAATATTTAGTTCCAAAAAAAAAAACAAATTTGAATACAGAAAATATCAATAATGCTTACATTTTCATAATACGAAGACAATTCAATTTTAAAATGAGCAAAAGATAATATGAGAAGACATTTCACACAAAACAATGTATGACTGATCAGTAAGTACATAAAAAAATTATTAAAAAATTGATCATCAGATACAAGTTAAAACCTTAATGAGATATCATACCCATTATCATGGTTCAAATGAAAAGTTGACATTAATAAATGTTTGCAAGTTATTAAACCACTGATTTTCTTATATATTGCTGGTGGAGTATAATGACATAATAACTTTGGGAAATAATTTACAACTTCTTATAAAACTAAACTTAGCATCCAAATCAGCAATTCTAATCCTACGTATTGAAAAGGGAAATGAAAATATTTGCCCACAGAAATTTCATGGCTATTTTTCATAACAGTAAAGTACTAGTAACAGTGAGATTAAACTTATATAGACATTATGCAGATCTTCTCAGCAATAAAAAGAAGAAATTACTGATAAAACAGAAATAATTTCTAAAACATTTTGCTGAACAAAAGTAAAATAAATGAATACGTACAATATTATTCATTTATATAAATCCTCAGTTGCAAATTATTTTTTAATGATAAGAGCTTCAATGCTTGTCTGAGCTCTGAAATGAGTGGAAAAGTAGTCAAGGAAACAACGGAATCTTGTGGTAGAGATATTCTGTGTCTTGATTGTGATTACAGAGATGTACACATTTGTCAAAACCAACTGAACTCTATATATAAAATTTACTCATATGTAAATTGTACATCAATAAAATTTTTTGAAGTTACAGGTTTTTTTTTTTAAGTTTGTGTAATACATAAGGAAGGAAGTGTATCAGATATAACTGTTTGAAGTTTTAAGATATATCTATAAAATCTAACCTAAAGCAAAGTATTTTGACGAAATAGCAGCTCTTTATAAATAAAACTCAGGAAAGTATAAATCAGTCCTCCATACTCTGCCCACTATCACACACACACGCGCACACACACACACACACATCCTCTGCCAACTTGCTTTTGACTTATTTTATGATGGTTCATGGGCATTAAATAAATACTATGCACCAAATACAATTATATGCTTTCCTCTTGTTTACAATCTTCAGTTCTATTTCCTTTCTAAATATGGAGAAGGTAGGGAATTCTTGCATTTGTTTTTCAAGAAGTCATGAGCATAGAACCTTAAGAGAAATATATGGTAATTATTTCTTCATTTATATACTTATAACCTAGAATTTTATCTTATCAATGAGTGTAAATATCTGTTTATGACAGAAACTAGAGTTTGGGTACACTTTTATGGTAATATGGACATTTAAAAAAAACACAAAATTCATTAAAAATGAACTATGAATGTTATTCCTGTCTCTTCTCCAATTAATTATGTGTTTTAGGTATAATAATTAGCATTATAAACCTACTGACTGAATGATGGAATTTAATCCATACTAATTTCCTGAAAACATATGTACTTTGAAGATATAAAAGCTACATAAATATTTCCATCAATAAAGTTAGGGAGAGTAAAATATGTTGTTCACATGAATCTCTTTGGATACTAGGAATCCATTCAGATAAATATTGCTAATAAGCTCCTTAATCAACTATTCACCCATTCAATTAGGTTCATATCTGTTTATGTGGCAAGATAATATCTAATCCATTTCTCTATCTTACTGATAGTTATTGTCTCTTACACAACCCAACTTAGGGTCAGATCTCCACAATTTCCATTTTTCATGAAGACAAGGGCTCATCTTTTCTGAGGAATAGTCTCTGACTTGGAACATGGTGGATGAACAATGATACAGTAACCAAGAGGCATAGATAAAATAAAAGTCAAATAACTGAGAAGTCTTTTAAAATCTTAGCCAGAATCTACTCGAAATGTAATTTTTAAATGATTACAAAGTTTATAAATAAATAGTTTGTAAAATGTGTGGGAAAAATGTGTTGGTGGATGTAATTTATTTGAGTTGTTTAATCTCTTTCCACCTGCTTGGGGTCAGTGCCTTAAACATATGTTAAGCCCAAAGATAAAGGTCAAGCTATATGGAATGATGTGACTTCCATACAAAGTATAGCATTTTTCTAGGATTACTAGAAAGTGAATGCAGATACAAATATAAAGAGCGAAGGAGAAGATGCTTAAAATGCTAAAGTTAAATTATAAAGATTTAGCCCAAGAAGCACTAACAAAAGGTAATCCACTTAATATAAAATACATACAGAAAGAGTTGTCTAGCAATTTCATTTTTCTACACGTGAAAGAACAGAGATATATTTTGTTTTTCTCTATAAAAAATGAAACTATATTTTCACACTTTTTTGCTTGTTTGTTTTCTTTTGTTTTTCGAGACTAGGTCTCGCTATTTTTGCCCATGGAACTGCAGGCTCACATTGCCCGGGGTACCATGAACTCAAGCGATCCCCAGTCTCAGCTTCCCAAGTAGCTAGGATTATAGGTAGCTAGATTACCATGTCCAGCTTTTTTTTCTTTCTTTTTTTTTTGGGGGGGGGGCACTAGGGCTCGCTACGTTGCCCTGAGCAGGACTAAAACCGCGATTCCCTGTCCTGCCACAGCTTCCTAGACTGGCGCTTACAGGCATGGGCCACCATGCCCGGCCTTATGTTTTCACACTTTAAGCTAGTTATCTGTTTCTCATCTGTAAATACTGTACTGAATGTATTAATTGCTTGCCAGTGGTTATTTCTTTTGTTCTTCTCATCTCTTTGGATAAGAGACACTGTTTCCTAATTAATCTTTCCTTTAAAGACTGTATTACCACTTCGATCCATAAGTACCTTAATTATTTATTACATAAATATTTGTGGATTATCTATTATAGTGGTTATTAGCTTACCTAGTTGCTAGATATCCTTCAACTAAAGAAGAAATGGAAAAGAATGGAAATGTTTTAAAGACATTATTGTTGCAAATGAAGAAACTTGGGGTTCTGTACATCAAGAAGTGGAGGGTGGGTTTGGAAGGAATAATAGAGAATCAGATGTTTGTCTGGATTAGCTATGGAAGGGTAACAAGACCAGAATGATTTGATTATTTCATACTTTTAATCAATTAGAATTTTTTACAAATGAACACTAAGGAAACAGTGACTTAAAACAATTTATTACTCTTTAGCAAATTCAAAGTCTTAAAAATAATCTTAATATTTATAAATGGTTTTTAATATTACAAGATTAGGTTTGAGCTGAGAGGAGGTAATGTCACAATTTAAAATTTAATTCTAGTTCAAAAAATTGCTACAAGATGTTTTTGCCTTATGGGATATCCCCCACCCCCTCCGTGCAGAGGACTTGTCTATGGTGTACCCCATTACATACTGTAATATCACGTAACAAAAAAAAATATGCTCTAAATGCATTCTGGTCATACTCTGGTCATACTCCAGGTCACAGGTTGGTATTTAACAACCTGATTTTTTTAAATTTTAAAATCCATGGTGAATTTGGATACTTTCCACTCTCCAAATTTATCAAGATTATAAAATCGACAATGTTGATTTAACATGTTTTACCCTCATGGGTCAGTTGCTAAAGCCTCACAACTGGATTGAGATAATCAAAAATTTACATACTTAAAAGTGTGTAAATTTACATACTTAAAGCTACAATGTGACCAAATACAGTCTTCCCCCATAACTATGTTTTGTTTGTTTGTTTGTTTGTTTGTTTTTTATTCAATCCAGCACTAATGTACGCAAGCATTTTTGGAAATGTATCTGCAATTATCCAAAGACTATACTCTGGAACTGCCAGGTACCACATGCAGATGCTGCGAGTAAAAGAGTTCATTCGCTTTCACCAAATTCCCAACCCTCTGAGACAACGACTGGAAGAATATTTCCAGCACGCGTGGACTTACACCAATGGCATTGACATGAACATGGTATGTATGTCTGTTTTCCAAAATGAAGCACTACAGGCATTATAGCTTCAGCCAAAATAGAAAAACCAGTCTCACCAGCTTTGAACCCTTTGCTTTTGTTTTCCTCTCTCAGATGTTTATTTTCTCCCCTGGAGATAGTGTCTCATTCTCAGTTCATGGCATTGCATGGTGCTAAATCTAGTTATACTTGTGGCAAAGGCATTATAACATGATGCAAACTGATATAACTATGTGTAGTACAGTTCCCACTCCTGCTTACAAGAGACTGCTACTAAGCCAAGACATGGGCTATCACTTCGTGGCCTGGCTGGTAGCTTGCAAAAAAAATAGTGTATTAAAATCTGGCAACTCTGATGCCCCCAAACAGAGATCCAATGTCAACATATAAAAAAAAAAAAAACTAAATAAGGACATTTTGAGAATTTGTGGAAAAGGGTAGAGAGCTTAAGTCTGGTGTAAGCATTTTATGATAAGAAATTTTATGTTTCTATTAAGGATCATTTTATCTAAACAATTAACCATGTGCCCTTTTTACTGTATCTGGTCTAATGTATCTTTCTTTTTAAGGGGTAACTATGGATACTTTCATAACTTTTAAGCAAATCAAATATCAATAGTTACTTTTCCTATCTCTCCCCAACTTCTATCAATGCTCAAAGGAACAACACAGTTAATAACATACTGTAGTTCAAAGAGCACTTTTTATTATTAGGAAAACTGAAAATAGGTAAATTATGGGGCAATTAAATTCTATGGCATATCATACATCTATTAAGAAAATATTTAGTATAGGGTGCTCTCCCATCAAGCTACTCCTTAGAAATAGGGCCTGGCCCTATTTCTAAATATTCTTCAAAAAATAAAACCACTCACATAATGACATCAATAGCACAATACAATTTTTTGCCATAAAAGTGACCACTCAATTTGAATTGACTTTTTTTTAAACTATTTGACCAGTAGTGTACTAACAAAAAACAAAGGTACAAAAATAGCACAAAAAACACTGCACATATGCCTAAGTAGACAGATATATTCATATATGAATAAGTTGATCATAGTTGTGTGTGACTGATTTGATTGAGAATTAAGACATGCCATTCTAAAATTTTTAATTTAGAGAACTAATCAATTAGCGCATTTTGTACAAAACCATAACTTGATGCATGACATAATTATCCTAATGTTCCTGTGAAAGTTCATTGATCAGTTGACCTTACCAAGGTAATACTTTACTCACAAAAAACCACCTATATTTTTATCACATTTATATATTTCCTTCTGTATTATTATTTAAGGAAAATATTGGCATTCAGAAACTATTGGGGTTCTCTAATGCGGGGTTGCCTGAAGCTATGTCAAGAACTTATAATCAAAACACAAGTCACCTAATTTCATTGTTCCATAGTGCAAGAATATTTCAATAATAGTAAAACAATTTATTGTACATCCCCGCTCCATATAACTTTAGTTTTGTGACCATTTTTGTGATTGTCTATTTTGTGACAACTATTTACTTTATTGTTTAACTCTATTTCCTATGAATATGGTTTATATACCCCTTGCCTATTTACAGTGTACTTATGAAAGATTTATCTCTTTCCTGTCTGCTTCACACCTTAATACATGGAATCACAACACCCACCGGTAAGAACAGGAGGTATTTATATCCAATTTAATTCTCGTGTAAATTGTGGAGAACACCCTTGTTATCTGTTAGGTTTAGAGCTTGTTAAATGATTTCCAGTGTTAGTTTTTATCTTTTTTGCATGATGTAGCAGAGGAAATACAAAACAAGAAACTGGGGAAGATTACCTGGAAGAGGCCAAGCATAGAATAGAAATCCTTAACCTTAACTATGACTTGACCTCTAGAAATTATTATTATTATACAATTTCCCATTCCCCACAAAAAATGAATTCTCTGTCCCTACTCCCACTTTGGTAAAGGTTATGGGTATACGGTTTGCATTAGATAATTGTCATAAGAAATGTCATTTTCTTTCATCATCCTCTATTTTCATGATGTAGATGCTTTTCTTTCCTCTCATCTGCACGCCTGTATTACATGATCCTGGAGTGTGTGAGCTCTAAACCATGTGCCACTAAGTCTTGCATGTGGTTTTGAGAGCTTGACTTTGCACGAACTTCTAGTTTTACACAATGTCTACATTTCTCATCTTGTGACTGCGAAGTGAGTAAAACTCAAAATGTAAGATAACTCTGAAAATGGAACAAATGGAAGAAGCTTGTTAGACAAACACAATATGCAAAATTAAAGTTGATTAGAGAAAAGCAACAGCACTCTTAAGCTATAGAGAGGACAAAAAAAAATCTAAGTGGATTTCTTTTTTACTTCCAAGGTCATCTTATGAAAATCTGTGTTTTGTTAATTTATTGGTAATTAATTTTCAATTTAATAATAATTTAAAGGGATTTGAATTTATGTATTGTGATACATAAAGGAATGTCAAACTTATATTTTGCATCAGCATTCCATCTTATTTCATTTAAATATAAACTTACATATAATTTTCATAAATAATTCAATGATTATTTTTATTGTTCAACCATGTTCAAGTGAAATAAAAGGTCTCTAATCACTGTATCAATTGACCTAAATTTACTGTTCATAACATAAAATATTTAATCCCTTAATAGATCACAAAATATTGGGAAGAAATTACCTTAAACCTATAGCTGTAGCACTTACTTCCTGAATCTTTTGCTTTTTGTGAAACAGCTATTTCCAGAATGTTCCAGAAACAGAAGCATTCTGGGAATACTTATGAACTCCCTTTCAGTTGAACTAAATGGTTCAGAGTGCAACAGGAAAAGGGCCAGGATAATGAAGGTTGTTAAAGGAAG
Source organism: Uropsilus gracilis (assembly GCA_004024945.1). NCBI lineage: Eukaryota > Metazoa > Chordata > Mammalia > Eulipotyphla > Talpidae > Uropsilus > Uropsilus gracilis. The sequence continues at coordinate 66,189 of PVHY01000396.1, forward strand.
TTCTTTTACATCTGATATCATACTAAGGAATAGTAAATATCTCAAAACTGTCTCTAGGTTAATTCTGGAAAACTTATTCTTCAGGAATTTCACTAATTAAGAGGGAGGAGAAATCTTCTTAGGTTAAGACTGAAGGTATCTCAAGGAATTTTCTGAAATCAACGTTGTCTTCTCAACCAATCTGAAACTTTCTCATACTATCTAGTGTTGATATAGTAACACTGCCAAGGACTGAAAATCATTTTCCATGTCATTGTAGAATTAAATTTCCTCACATCACAAAGGCTTATCTTTAATTTGAAAAATCATATAAGAAGAGCCCTGATATATCATTTTGTTGGGTTTTTGTTTTACAAACTTATTTATTTCTTACATTGTTGTTAATTTTTAGACACTATTTGATTCCTCCCCTCAGATGTAGTCCCCATAAGTCTCTCACCACATCACCTGCAAACCATCACTGTAGGCCCCTGTGCTCTTCCCTCCCCTGTTTTGAACCCTTCTTTTTCCCCTCCCCTGCTATAATACATCATTTTGGGTCATGTAACAGAAATCACTCTACCGTTCCAAATTATATGTTGGCATGGAAGAAAAACTTTAGTAAACCTAAGTAAGAATTGTGTTCCTTACCAAAAAATGCCTTCTCCGTAATAGTGAAAAGAAACATGGAATAAGAATTCAAAGGAACCAAGTTCTCACTTTCAAATTTGCACTAAACTTGGACAAGTCACTTAGTCTCTCTGCAATTTCATGAAACTTGTTCATATGTCAAATATATAAAACAATTATTTTGGGAAATGTTTCTTGATAATGGAGAAGCTAACTTAGCTGCTGCCTGCTCTCACCCCCTTATGTGGAATACTGATCCCCCTTAAAAACATGTCTGACTCTACAAAACATGTTACTCAAAACCACTAGTTAGGTGAGTGGTAGAAATGTTAGTGGAAGATAACTGAAGAAGGCAATTTCTGAAAGCGACAAGACAGAAGTTGAAGAGTGAGGACACAAGGTAAAAGTAAGGCAGTTGAAATTACTTTCTTAAATTCATTCTAGGATGAAAAGGGAACAAGTATATTTTTGGAAACATTAATGGGGAGGGGGAGGTAATTTCCTGTCAATGGAGAAAAAAGTTGGAACAGGATAGCAGACAAATTTCCTTAAAGGTAGGAAATATAAAAGAAAGGGTGAAAAATGGTTTTGAGTACAGAAAAAAAAATGTAGAGACACTTATACAACATGGTCCATTCTCCTTGAACTAGCAGAGATTAGATAAAGTTCTCAAAAAGGAGGTGATATGGATAGGAGTTGAGTTGAAAAGGGGAAGAAGTTTTTGTAATTTCGATAGTCAACATCTTAGATAAAATGCTTATAGTTTCAAAAAAAATGTTTACTGTTAACATAATGTAGTTGCCTACCACAGTCAATGGGTTCTTAAGAAAGAACACAGTACATGCCTTTCTTGTATTGTAACAACTCTATCCTAAAGTCTGAAAAATATATCAGAAAGAACAATAAATACCCTCTGAAGCCCTCAATATAAATAATATCAAAATGGAAACCCTCAAGTGTCCCCAGGTCACATATGGTATGTGCTTTTACATTTCAGATATGATGATCTAGTCACTTCAATCTAGTCTCCACCCACCATCAGGAAGGGCTAATGTACAGCTGGCAAAGTCAGTTCAGCTGCTTCTGTGCAAAGTCAGTTCAGAAAGAGTGGAGTCTGCTCTCCTTAGCAGTTCCTGAGCCTACGGAAATAACAGCAGTAAGATCTGGGATTTTCTATGTGAAAAATGGTCAATGCAGAAACACCATATTGAGACAAAGATCACATTACTGTGCTTCGGTTTCTCTGCTTATTAGTAATGTTTTTCTTACAGTAGTAGGATGATGTAAGTTACATCTTAAATTATTTTTAAACTCTTTTTGAAATAATAGTACTATTAAGAAAGGACATTAGAGGTTAGTTTCTTATGCTATAACTATTATATGTTTCGAAAGATTTTTTTGTTTTGAAACAATAGGTTCAAACTCCATTTAGTTTAAGATTACTTATTATTCAACATGGGTTTATCTAACAATATAAAACCCACAAATCACCAAAGTTCAGTTTTAAAATATTCTGTGGCAATATCTTTAAGTCCCCTTTAATTCAATATTAGTTTACTGTGTCATTTATCAAACTTAATGGAATCAAACTATACACAATTTCTCCCAAAATAAATTCCAATATTTTTCTGAATGGAAGAATTGCCTGAGACATTCCCAGTAGCCTGGAAATTTATGTCAACAATAAATATTTAAATGTTTCATCCAATATGTCAAATTATTTTAAAGGTAAAAATAAGCACACAGTTTTTATGCAATATGAGTGGTCGCATAGCATTAATTGCAGCAGTACTTAAGATTTAATTGTTCTTTGTTTAATCATATTGCTGTCCATGGGGATGAATTTGAATCAGAAAAGCAAAGCCATTGCTTTGCTACCAACGAACCTCTTCTAGTTTCTACGTTGGACTCTAGTAGTCAGGTGATGTACTGCTAGAGGCTATCTTCACTCAATTATGGATCATCTGTTAAGAACCGTTTTTTTATCCAGAGTACAGCACCTCACAGATGTATTTTCATTCATTTTTATGATGCTAACGTTAAGTTTTCTTCTTATCCTGGTAATCTTAGATCAGTGTGCTATACAACAGATAATGCTAAAACACATTTGTGGTTAAGACAAGTGCCATCGTGAGATCAGGAAAAGACTCACACTCCTTGTAGTTTTAACTATTATATTTGAATCACAGAGATCTCCAGCCATCTTCTAATTCTGTACTATGAATCACAGTGTGTGGATAGAAGAAGAAAGAGTGGATGGGCACAAGAGATTGAGATGGTTCACAGGTGATAAGGTGATGGGAGAACGTTGGGGTAGATGATGATGTAATATGTGTATATATGTATATATATATGTAGAACACTCATATATATGTTTTCTCCTTATCCTGTTGATAGATATATACACATGTGTATTTGTATCAACATACACATATTTATGTGCAATCAATAAAAAAAGAAAGAGCTAGGAATATGAGGCCCTGATGGTGCTTTCCAAATGGGGATGTTAGTCCAGAGTATAATTTTATCTGCTTTATTCATAATCTGTGCAAATATCTAGCAGTAGCAAACATTAACATTGAGGTCAAAGCACTGTAATAAATCAAATTCAGTTAATCAAGAGGTTTCTCCTCAGAGCATTTTTGCATTTAGGAGTAACTTTTTTCTTATTTTATAAGAATTCTTAAATTATAGACATTAATTTGTCATCTCTGTTACACATTGTTCCTAGTATTTTTTCAATAAACTCACTTGTATATGTTATACTTTGAATTTAAATGTTTTTCAGTGTTTTTAATGTTTCTGTTTTTTAATATGACCCAATTAGTCATCTTATGTAGTACAGAGACCCTGTTCAGTTTTTCAGAGTTCCTACTAAACTTATAGATTATTTAAGTAGTCTCCTAAACTGTCTTTCATTTTATTATAAATTAGGAATAAAAATATGTAACCTGTTTGAAATGTAGTTTGCGCAGTATTTTCTACCAGTAAATAGAAAGCAGTACTGTAGAAATTAAATACCATTTCTTTTCTATTAATTTAACCACCGTATTCCTACATTAAATATTCACATTGAGATATATCACAGTACTTTCAGAACAGCTATTGTCCATTCCTATAGCAATCTAATAATGTTTTATATTTAGCAACTTTATATCCTATTTTTATATCTCCCAAAGTAGGTCAACCCTTGTTAATTTTATTTTTCTTATATTTTTGGTATACTTGAGAATATTTACTCTTTCATATAAGAGTTTGCTGCTTTCATTCAATTACCAAGAACCTAACATCCAGACTGCCAACTTTGATTCATGGGAATAAGAAATTATTCCCATAATAACTAGTTTTAACTAGTTTTAAAACTTACCAATAATTTTATGATATATGTAATCGCAAATCATAAATAAAGGTTGGCATCCTTGCTGTCTAAGTATTCTGAGCCACATTAAGTAACTCAGACTTAACATAGGAATTCTCCACACAATTTATGTAACAACATAATATTTAAGTGAAAAGAAATTCTTTTCATTGTTAGACATCTTTATTTTATAGTCCAGAAGTTTCATAGCTTATGACATACTTTTCTGTTAAGTCATGTCCTCTAAACCTTTTTATGAAAGATTTGTTTACTTTTGAACAATTTAGACTAGATACATCTTACTTAAAACCAACCAGAGATGGGACCGTTCCATGTCCTCAGTTTATTTTTCAATAACAGACCATTAATGTTTGTCACTAAGTGGTCACTTTTATTTTCCCAGGGTGTTGCTCGGAAAAGATAAAAAATGGATTTGTAGTATTGCTACAAACTTTTTCTTACATATAAATTTTGTATTCATTTTTAGAATTTTGATCTTGAGTACCGATTCTTGCTGTACATAAAAGTCATCTAAAATATATCAAATTTATTGCCTTATAGTCACTCTACAATTAAATCAGAATTACTTATAGTGAATTTGAGCATCAATATTTTTATATGTGTATTCTCTTAGGTAGCCAAGATCGAGAACTATTGATTTAGAACTCAAAAATAAAATTTTCATTAATAAGATTTTATAACTTTCTTCTTGAAATTCTTAACTTTATTATTGAATTGATTCATATATATCTTAGACAATCTAACAATTAAAATTTATGATGTATTTCCATTTTTACCTGTATATAGTTTTTTTTTAAAAAAAAAGTATAACTATTTATCCTTCTATACAGCCACCTAACAAATAACCTTCCTCATTCTAGGTTTTTTCCAGCTTGACTTATTAGTTTAGTTTCCAGGGATATTCTCTCAAATATTTGCTTTTGTATCCTTTAGGTATATAACTATGTCAGCAGTGAAAAGAAATGAATCCCTTTTCTTTTTAAAAAATACTATTTATTGTCTATTTTAATTCATTGGGTTCTGAAAATCAATTTTAAATAGTAATAATTGAGTTCAATGAAATTTACTTCCCTTTTAAGATTTATACTTTTAAAATATTCTTGCAGTCCTGAAATAAATCCCACTTGGCCATGGATTATTTAGGGGGTTATTGATTATGTTGACTAATAAATTATTTAGATATTTGCATCTTTTTTACAATGATATTGATCTAATGTTAGAAAGATATCATCTGTAAAACCATTTGGTTCTGGTGGTTTTCATAGAAGATTTTTGCTACCATTCCAACTACTATGATAAATTATTTATTTTGTTTTTTCTTGACCAATATTGGCAAGAATTCACTCATTGTATGCAGATTTCTAAAGTAGATATAAAATTGCAGATCAGATATCTTATAAATCAATTACCCTTTCTGTATCAGTAGATACATCTGTTTTCTTATTCCTAAACTTGTATATTTTTTTCTTTTTTTTTTTTTTTGTTTGGTAAGCTTTTCAAAGATTTATATAGATTGGAGTTTTTTCAGGGAACTAACCTTTGCATTAATTTATTTTTGCTATTATTCATTTTTGGCAGTTGCCTTCATTAATCCCTACTTCTATATTTCTTTGGACCATTCTGTTATTCTTAACATTTGTACTAAGTTATTTTATTGCTTGAGATTTTCTTCATTAGTGATGAAGGCTATGTAGATGCCTTTGAATACAAATGTTTCTGTGATTCCCATGGGTTTTAATATAAAATGTTCTTCTTTTACTACTTTCTAAATTACTTCTCCTTTGAACCAAAAGTTACCATAGGGTGTGGTTCTTAATTCCCACATATTTATGATTTTTGACACTTTTGAATATTTTTATGATTTTGAAGTTGATGAACTATACAACTTTCCACTCTTATGTATCTTTTTTTTTTTTTTGGCCATTATTTTTTTTAATGACTGATTTTAAAAAAATTTAATTTTGTGTGTGTGGGTATTACATTATTGTGTACCCCAGGGTTTTCCCATTTCCCTAACATCTGTTAACCATCCTGTTCTTTCATGTCCTCTGCCTCCCCTGCCTTCTTCCCCCTCCTCCTCTCTCACTCCATCATTCAGTCTTGTTGGTTGTTTCTAATTTTTTTTATTTGTTTGTTTGTTTGTTTTCCCCTATATCTGTCATATAAGTGAGACCATCCTGCATTTTCTTTTTTCTTTGTGGCTTATTTCTGCTAATATGAGTCCTTCTAGTTCCACCCATGTTGCTGCAAATTACATGTTTGTCCTCCTTGATTGATGCATAGTATTACATTGTGTACATATACCACATTTTTTTCAGTGTGGGGGCATTTGGTTTGTTTCCATATCTTGGTAATTGTAAACAGAGCTGCAATGAACATGAGCATATAGGTGTCCTTTTGAATTAGTGCCTTCATGTCCTCTAGGTAGTGGCGTACAGATGTCCTTTTGAATTAGTGTTTTCATATCCCAATATGGGATTGCTGGGCCAAATGGTAATTCCACTTTCAATTGATTGAGGGTCCTCCACACAGTCTTCCATAGTGGCTGGACCAGTTTACACTCCTACCAGCAGTGCAGGAGAGTACCTTTTTCTCCACATCCACGGCAACATTTGTTGTTGTCCATTATTTTTTTTATGTGGGCCATTCGTACTGGTGTGAGATGATCTCTCAGTTTGGCTTTAATTTTCATTTCCCTAACTATTAGTGATATGGTGCGTTCTTTCTTGTGCCTGTTGGCGATCTGTATTTCCTTTTTAGTGAAGTGTCTTTTTAGTTCTTTTCCCCATTTTTTGATTGGGCTTTTGCTTTGTTTTTGTTGAGTTGTAGGAGCTCTTTGTGGATCTTTGCTATCAGACTCTTATCACTTGTCTGGGGGGCAAAAATTTTCTCCCAGCTTTTTGGGTTTCTTTTTTTTTCTGTTTATTGTCTCTTTCACTGTACAGAAACTTCTTAGTTTGATGTATTCCCAGCTGTTTATGTTTCCTTTCATTTTTTTCAGCTGTAGTTGTTTCCAGAAATGGATTTCTGAAGTGAATTCATGGGGGGTTTTGTCCAGGTTTTCCTCTATGCACTTTAGGGTTTCAGGTCTCACATCCAAGTCTTTTATTCATTTCCAGTTGATTTTTGTACAGGTGTGAGGGTGTTATCTTGGTTTATATTTTGCAAGTCATGGTCCAGTTTTCCCAGCACCATATACTGAAGAGGCTTTCCGCATTCCAGTGTCTGTGTTTTGACCCTTTGTCGAAGTTTAGTTGACCGTATATGTGTGGTTTTGTTTCTGAGTACTCAATTCTGATCCACTGGTCTATTTGTCTGTTTTTGTACCAGTACCTTGCTGTTTTAATTATTATGGCTTTGTAGTATAGTTTGAAATCTGGGATTGTAATGCCTTCATTCTCCCTTCAGTTTGTCAAGAGGGCTTTGACTATTGAGGGTCTTTTGTTGTTCCATATGAATTTCAGTAATTTTTGTTCTATCTCTCTAAAATATGTCATTGGGATCTTTATTGGAGATGCATTGAATCTGTATATTGCCTTTGGTAGTATAGCCATTTTGATACTGTTGATTCTTCCAGTTCATGAACAGGGAATGTCTTTCCATTTCTAACATCACCTTCTTGAATAAAATAACTTTAAAATGATTAAAGGGTATCTTTTATGTCATGCAAATTTTATCGCAATATTTTAATCTGTAGATTTTGAAAACTATAGACTGAACAATGCTTTCAACTTTCTGCAAAAGAGTTAACGTTTAAGAAGTGGGATGGATTAAACTATGCATTTCAATATCTTAACCTTCTTCTGTTTAAATTTATAATCCCTGTATATTCCTAAAATCTTATGTATCTTTAAGAGTCCTTACCTAATGCCAAATCAACCCAGGCTTGCATAGTTAAAAAGTGATTCACTATAAATAAATTTTTAAAATAAATAAAAGATAAACTATGTCAGAAACACAAAGTGCATGCTGTAATTATTTTTATGAATGTTATAGAAAATAACATGCATTAAATAAAGCACTGCCATAACATGCATTAAATAAAGCACTGCCATAAATACTCATAAAAAAAGGAAGTGAAACAGCACAAATCTCTTCGTAAACTCTGAATCTTATCAGTCTTCAAATATGTTTTGCATAATATAAAATTAAGTCTGAAATTTAAAAAATGATTTGTTTCATAAAGTTTTCCAAAGCATGTAGCTTCACTGTCATAGGAATGGGAGAACCCATTGTCTTTTTTAAAAAAACATTCTTTTATATGTTCTCCATTTGAATTATGTACTTCTACTAATAACTGTAAATGGTACAACTGGTTTATGATTCAGTTGGTTGAATGAGAAATGTGCTGGAAGATAATACTATTTGTAGCCCTCAGAGTGCTAGGAAATAAGAGACAGTAAATTTCACAGAAAAGGAGTCTGGTAGGTGGAGGATTTAAACTTGTACTCTTTGAAAGTTTCTACAACTTAGCAAAAAGTTAAGTAATTAGTGATACAGTCATACTTTTCTGTAGAAAACAATTGGATTATTTTCACTCATCTTTCTGGGCTACAAATAACCTAAGTGGTACAAAATGAAAAAAATATATTGCACTTCTATCCTTTGTTAATTTTTGGTAAAACCAATAAGTGAAATGAGTGGGAAACATTTCCCCTCTCACTATACTGAACGCAACTTAGAAAACCAATTTGGAGAACAGTTATTGCAAATCACATTTGTCTAAGTAACAAGGTACTAAGTTTAGAGTCTTAGTTTCTTCTCTACAAGAAATAGCCTTTAATACATTTATATTTCAGTTTTCACATATGTTAAATGGGATAATTGCACCTGTTACCCTTATATAAATTTGATAGATTTGTCAAAAGGTTTTGGTCTAAAATATTATACAGAAGAAATATTTTTAAAGCCATAAAGTTTGAATCAAGTCTAAGATAATATTGTAGAGGTTATTTAAATAACTTTTAGTTATCTGGCAGATTGTATCACTCTTCCTTACTTTTTGAACAAATTTAGATCATTTACAATCAGTTCATTTGGGAAGAAGTATTTGCAAAACATCTAAAAGAATTCAGTATAATTATATCCCATTTATGATTTTGAAGTTGATGAACTATATGTTCCACTCATATATCTTTAAGAACCCTTACCTAATGCCAAATCAACCTATGCTTGCATAGTCAAAAAATGATTCACTATAAATAAATTAAAAATAAATAAATAAAAGATAAACTATGTCAGTAACACAAAGTGCATGCTGGAATTATTTGTACCCTTTCCCTCCCTCCCTTTCTCAAGATTTTGGGGGAATTGAGGTCCTGAAATTGATTCTCACACTACAGATCCCTTCTTTTTCCTTTAGAGGTTCCAGAGTGTTCCACTACTCACCACTCATATGTCAGAATCAAAAGAAAAGAGTTAGTGAATAGAAATAAGTTTTAACCAGGAGTCAGCAATCTGCAGAAATGGTGGGCTTTTGTCTCAAAGGCCAGCTCCCTGAATTGGAGAGAATCAGGGACTTATATGAGTGCTAAGGAGTAGAGGCAACTAAAGGGTCTGCCTCCAACAGGATTTCAGAAAAATACTCAGAGACTTCCAGACCTCCAGAAACTGCTTTCACATACATTTTCCTCCACGTTTGATCTTGACCAGATTTGTCATAGCACTAGCAGGTGTGCTTCTTACTACAATGAGGTTGTAGTTTAACCCTTACCTCCATCTTGTCCTCACTAGTTTCTCCTGAATTTCAGATTTTGTCCCCAAGAAAAGATAAACAGGAACAAGAGCAAGAATAAACAGGAACTTATTACAACCAGGCCAGTGACAACACAATTTGAGCATCATACTAATATATGTGTGTGTTTAAAACCACTAAAAGAATCCATATTTCTAGCTCAATGGTAAAATATAAAGTATTAAACATATAATCACCAAGGACACATGAAAACTATGTATTTCCTATTCCTTAGTGATAAGCCATAAATAAATTCTCACATGGCAAACAACATGTATAATTCAGAGGATGCTGCGTGATCTAAGTTTATGCTCAATGGCAGAGAATTTAGGTTTAATCTATTACATGCATAATCTGTTTGACAATCGTGTTTAGTACTATTAAACTGATTTTGGGTGATAACCCTAGGCCTTTGAGGTTAAACCAGCTCAATAAAACATGGTTGCAGATAAACAGTGAAGAATAATATGTACCCCTGCTAGTTTACTACTTGACAGACAAATAGGCTGACTAGAGTGTGGTGGAAATGATTATAACAATTACCAGAGTGACTTGTACCCTGATTTGTATTTGTGTATTTGACATAGCTATTCTGCAACCGGATCTGCTAGCCCAGTAAAATGCCAATGTTTGATTACTAAATGAGGAAGTTCCAAGTTAGTTTGTAGGGGAACCCTGTTTGACAAAAGAAAGCACATGAGCAAGAAGCAATACAGGCAGCACAACAAGGGGCAGTGGAGAAGGGTACCCTGGATGGGTATCTACTTAAACTTAATCCCTGTCTTCTCATATTTCTTTTGTAGTCTTCAGCTCTTCCATTGTGGTTCCTTCTCTTTAACTCTCCTCTTAAAGGATCTTTATTTTGGCATAACCCAGAGTCCAAATTGCTAATAAATTTAAGACATCCAAAGTTCTAGGCTAGTAAGAGATTTGATTGCTGAGTATTTACTCTTTAAGTGACCTATGTAACTGACTTAAGAATATTAAGAAAATCACTTTAAGGCTAATACCACAAGAGAATTCCTTCATCTGGACAAGTCCTTCATACCAAGATCTGTGTCTTCACTTGATACAAAGGCTTCTCCTTGGGGTACCATAATACCTCCACTTTGATAGCCATTGGGAAGAATGGGTATATCACTTCTAAGAGGATGAGTGTTCGAAATGAAAACATTTTACAAGGATACCAGAGAAGAAAATGATGCTTTCTCAAGTGCCCCTTAAGGTTTTGAGAGTGATTCTAAGAATAGTGAAATTCCAAGAATATATTATAATTGATTTAGTTAACTGTCTAATTTGAAAAGGAATGTAAAGCAACTCAGTGAAAACTTTTAACTGTGTATAAACCAAAACACTTAACACAAACCAGAAGAAGGAATGAAGAGTTAAAAAGAGATGAGAGAAGGAAAAAGAATTCTTAGCCCCTTTGTTGAGGCAATGAAACCCAAGTGTTTAAACTTTATTGAGACTATAGAAGATCAAACTTAGTGGTGAACTTTCTATTCACCATGAAACTAAAAAGATAAACACAATAGATACTGTTTCTCAAATTCAAGCTAAAGCAAACATACTGTTCTAAAAACAACAAAAATGTATGATTAAAAAAAGCCAAAAATACACTCTCCGTTGAATATCTAAAATGCACTAAATGGTTTGTTACATTATCACTTCGAAATGTGGACACAATCCTGTGGTATAGATATCATTAATTTTACAATAGACAAAACCCAGTTTCCAAAGCAGTTAAGTTACTTGACCAAAGTCACAACTAGTAAAGTAATGCATGTGATGGAACTGGGATTTTAGCTCACCTATCTGATCTGAACCTATTTCATGCCATAGTTCATATGACACTCGGAGTTATCTGATTTCATAGCTCAAATAGCATACTGGGGAAATTAAGTGCCTGTACCTCTATCTCAGCAGCATTTTCTAACTCAGTGCACACATGCACACATATGTGCTTATACCTGAGTGTAGCTTTTCCTACAATAACCCAACTACAGTCAAAAAAGTATAACTGAAAAACTTCAGAAAATGTCAGCAATAACAGCTACAGATTTAGTATTCATTTTCTGACTATACAGCAGTAGCAGTATTTCTTTATTTATATGAACTATAAAATGTCCTTTGTGCCATATTGAATCTTAAGAGAATCTTAAGAGATTTTCTTAAGAAAATCTTAAGAGAAAAATCAAATCTTAAGAGAAAAACCAGCATATCTAATCTGTTGCTTTGTGTTATTTACATTTCTATTCACCTGTGGCTATCTGAGAGTTATGCTGAGCCCACACAGTGGGCTTCAGGGAGAAAGATGCACAGATTGTTTTCCACTAAATCATTGTCAAATAAAGTGGCCTCATTTTGGAAAAGTGTCCAAATCTAGCTTACTTACAATCTGATAGCAATCTAAATGTGATCATTTAGGCAAGTAGAAGGAATCAGTGTCCTAGAGGGTTGGTTCCCTGAAGGGAGGTGAAATGATACAAGATCCCAAATAGTGTGAAAGACTTTGACCCCATAGACTGGAAGGAAGTTATTAAATAGGAGGGTAAGCAAGTAATTATTTAGGATGGGTCTTCAGTTCAAGTAGGAACTCTGGTGGAAATTAGTCATGTAAAAGAAACTGAAAGTTACAGTTTAGTGGAGCAGTTTCAGATGACTATCTGGAACTCATCTAGAGCAAGGCTCATTTCCTTCTGGTCTAAGACAGAACAGAAACTTCAGGATAAAGGTCTAAGTTCCTCATGTAGCTGGGTGAACAGTATCTAATAGTTGGCACACTACTGTTAACAGGGAAAACAGTAGTTTCAGCATTGTAAAGAAATGCAGATGGACAAAGTGACTTGCACAAGTGTCAACTTGTTGCAGATTCATCATCAGGACAAATATTCTCTACATTTTCTAAAATTACCTACACTCATTTCTGTGGATGAACTACCAATGAAGGAAACAAGGTTGGAAATACTGGCTGTTGTGTTTCAGGTGTCTCACTGATCATTTAGTATAATACCACAATCAGTCTGACCAACCGCTGCTTTGATATTTGAAGTAGCAATAATTAAAAACTGACTTAGATATTATTTTATTGGCATTTCCTATATGGACTACCTACATTTGAAATATCTATACAAATAATTCACGTTTACATTTAGCTATTTTAGCAATAGCCAAGGTGACCTAAAAGGTGCCTTGCAATACTAAAATTGCATTATTAGGCACTATAAAATGTCTCCTCCCTCTACTCCGAAGTGTATGTAAATGGATCTATTTTTACTGATGGGGAAAGTTAGCATGATAATTAAAAACTATATATGACACCCAAAATATCTAAGACATGTTACAGAGAAGGTAAAGTATCTTTAACCTATTACTCAGATTTTATGAAATAACATCAAATTTTATTCAATCTGAGTAGCACTTGTCACAAGCTATTATTTAATCCTTTCTACAACTTTTAAGTTAGTCACTGAATAGGTTGCCAAAATAGAGTGCTATTAGGAGTTTAATGTATGCATTGTAAATTCGGGCATGGTTTCCATCTCTGAAAATTGAACTACTCATTTAAAGTATGTTTGCTGTTCTTCCTCTTCTTTATTTTTAGTGTTTACCAGACTATTTAGCATTAATAATGTGTATATGAGATGTTATATGCCATTTATAAATACTGTGGTTATTTCAGAATTATCATTTTTACCAATCGTAAGGTGTTTACCATAGGTGGCAATCCAAATTGACTTGAGATTCCTTCAGAAAGTTGATTGTCTCTCATTAGTTATGTCTTATTAATTGTCACATTGCATTTTTATCTGTGCACAATATGATACTACAAAGCATAATGCAGGGAGTGAGAAGCAGTGTGAAACAATTTAGGCGTTACATTTTAATGAGAGTATTTTTGTTGAGTCTGAACACCTGCAGTTAATTCAGAGAACAAGTATTTGAGTTAAAATTCTGACATGTTTAGCAAACCAAGTATTCATTAAGGTAGGCAAGGTAGAAGCATTGTAAGAACTCCTGTGTGACAATTACTACACCTGCAGTTCTGTGAGCAAGAAATACATTTATTTTAGGTGGAAGTAGTCTGAGCGCCGGTAGTATGAAACTCTTTATTTTTTTTCTTCAGGTTCTAAAGGGTTTCCCAGAATGTTTACAAGCTGACATTTGTCTACATCTCAACCAGACTTTGCTGCAAAACTGTAAAGCCTTTCGGGGGGCAAGTAAAGGTTGCCTTAGAGCTTTGGCAATGAAGTTCAAGACCACCCATGCACCTCCAGGAGACACCCTAGTTCATTGTGGGGATGTCCTCACCGCACTTTATTTCTTATCCAGAGGCTCCATCGAAATCCTCAAAGATGACATTGTAGTAGCTATTCTGGGTGAGTGTTTTAGAACTGACTGGTGACTGATTCAGTGATCATCTGGTGCAATGCATAGCTTAAAGAAAAGGGCCAATCTATTTATTTGTGAGTACTATTTTAGAATGAGAAGAACTTTGAAAATTTTGCTTACAATTCAAATAATTAGTCTTGCAGAAAATGTTTTCTTGATTGTCTGGCTTTTTCTCTGATGTATAAACATTGCTACAACTCTTTTCACACCTTAAAATAAAATGTATAGGATGTTAGCATAACATGTACCAATGCCCTGCCATGAACTAGACTTGTTTTTCAGTGACTTTTATCTCTTGTTCTTGTATATTTTTCTTTTATCTGCTACATCCAATCAAATATGTTGTATGAGTCCTCACTTAGATAAGGAGAGCTGTGAACATAGCACCTAGTGTTAAAAGGAAGATTACAATTAATAATATATTAAACAGGTTTGGATACAAAAGAAAGCCTATATTGGTCCTCTACTCTTCAAAACATAAATTTAGTGATTTCATTGGTGCGGACTTATAAAACTTCTTTATGAACCAGTCTACTTTGAATTATAAATGCTTAGGTTAAAAATACTGTAAGATAAAAATATATTTAATTCATCTAACCTACCAAATCATGGTTTAGCCTGGCCTATCTTAAATGTGCTTAGAACAATTACGCTAGAATGCAGTTGGGCAAGATAATTTGATATAATACTTATTTTACAATAAGATTAAATATTTCATGTAATTTGTTGACTATTCTTCTAGAAGTGAAAAACAGAATGGTGGTATGGGTTCTCAACATTAACAGATGCAAGCAAAAGTATCATTGTAAAGTCAAAACATCCTATGTCAGAGTCATCTGTGTTAGGACACTGGGGATGAAGAGGGGAAAAGGGAAAAATGAGATCAGTTCCTCTTTTCTATGAGGATTAAGTTCAGACTCTTCTTACCCCTTTGTACTGCTTCCTCCCTTTTCCTTTGTTACCCTTTTTAGCAAGGGAAACAAGCAAGTTATCCCCAAGCAAGCAACCTAAACAAATACCTACCTGCCCTGTGTGAACATTTAACTTCTTTTTTTAACTCTATAGATTAAATCCAGGTTTATTTAAATAACAAGCATGCTTTTCAATGATACTTTCATCTTATTTTGATATTAACACTTAAAATGATATGGACTTTGTTTTCTTAGCTGTTCTGTAAAACCAGAGTATGCACCATTATAGGACCCAAATACATAAATGAATATGTTTAAGTGAGTCTTATATACCTTGCTAACTTAGATATTTTGACAACTTTTACAATGTATGACTAACTAAATATTTTAACAACTTTTAAAAAATTCCCAATGGATTCAATGCTTAATATGGTATACAGTCCAATAAGCATGCAAACAATAAAAAGTATATCTTAAATCACACAATATATAAGGTATTCATCACATTTCCTGTTGACAGTTTGTTCAGGTAGGTTGTGAGGATGCTTAGTTACATTTCTGATCTTCAAATCAGTCAGTCCCAACTTCTACAAAAAGGCAATAAGCCTTCTTGCTTTAACAAAAGAATCATTTTAGTGTGCAATTGTTAAATATTCTGATTGCTTACTCTGCTCACTTATAGACATGTAAGCAAATTCAAATACAAAACATATGCTGAATTTTACTTAGATTTCTTTTGATAATAATCTACATTGAGGTATCAAACTATAAAGAATGTTAAGATATTCACCTTTCTTGTCACCATTTTCATGTATACCAGCACCTAAAGTTCTCACATATTATGATTATTGACTCAAATTCTGAAAAACTAAGCTTTTTTTAGACGAACGTTAATATATTCTCTCCACACTATGTTCTGGTTTTAAAGATTTGCTAATTTCTCCCTTTTAAATTAGCTTAAATTAAATTTCTCTCCATTATTTAATATAAGAACATTATTGTTTTAAAGTTGTTAATAGTTTTCCTAGTCAGGTATTTTTGAACTTATCTACCAAAAAGTAAGTCATACATGCAGGGAGTCTTTTAAATGTGAAATAACTTTCAAGGTATATAAAAGAAAGTATTATCTAACAATGCCACATTAAGTCCTATAACCTATAACCTATACATAGTATAGGCATGCATTCCACAGGTATTCAAAAAGTAAAATCTAAGTGACCATGATTTTCAGGGAATATAGTGGGAGGAAAATAATGGGAGGAAATCAGGTGTTTTAACATTTTGACTGGAGATAGAATGAATGGCCTTTAATTATAACTACTCTCTCCCTTCCTTCATTTCATCTAAATAAGAAGATGGCCTTGACCTAATCAGTTTGCCTCTTTATAATCCTCTTTGTACATTTATAAAATCTAGCTAATAATCAGATAACTAGATAAATAGTTTCTTTGTTAGGTTATTTTAGGGATTAAAAGAAATAATGCACCTAAGTATTTGACACCATACCTGGCACCAACTTAGTCCTCATAAACATTTGTTGTTGTGTTGTCGTTACTGTTCTCATCACTGAACAAAGCTGAAAAACAGGTGGTATGTAACTAGGCAGAGGGGATGGGAGAGCACATCAGGAGCCAAACTCTGAAATAACCACAGATTTGTCAAAAAAGTAAGGGGGAACACTTTTAGAATTCAGACCATATGGCACAAAAGCATGGCTGCATATGTTAAGATAATATAACTAGATTTATTAAATAATTAGACAAATTAATTAAGGATAAATCCAGACATGGTTATTAAATGAAACAAGATGTGTTCAAATTGTATCCCTAGGCCTCTAAGTGTTGAAGGCCCTCCACCGTAGCCTACTGCTTCAGGTTATCATTTCCAGGACTATCGTGAAACACAAATGTCATGAATCTGACTAACTGCAACCTTTCTCCCTTTCCCAGTTCACAAAATTAGAACACACTTCCTAAATAATTAAACCCTTTCTAAAAATGTAGGCATACTACATACCACACTGAAGACATACTTGCTACATTATAGGTACTTATCCAAAAAATTAAAGCAAGGAATAACAGGAATTACATAAGGACCAGTGAGCTCAGAGGCAAAATGACACACAGCAAAATAGCAAAGTATGTGCTCTACCAATGAGCTACATCTGCAACCACAAATCAGTAGAGCCCAACAGTGTACCTCTTGCTGGACTTTCACTGCCCAAGTTCCTTGACTCTGGGGTCTGTATGTTGAAGGTCTTTGTTTCAGGAATTGGTGAGTGATCCCCTTCTACATTCTTCTGAAAGGAAAAGCATTTAGTTCAGACTCTTTTAAACCTTGCTCCCCTTTTCTTTGTTTCCCCTTTTTAGGAAAAAATGACATATTTGGAGAAATGGTTCATCTTTATGCCAAACCTGGAAAGTCTAATGCAGATGTAAGAGCTCTCACATACTGTGACTTGCATAAGATCCAGAGAGAAGATCTTTTAGAAGTTTTGGATATGTATCCCGAGTTTTCTGATCATTTTCTAACAAACTTAGAGTTGACTTTCAATCTAAGGCATGAAAGTGTGAAGGTATACACTGACTGTTCCCTAATTTTTGTATTTCTGACATTATATTTTATTCTTGGACTGCCCAAATATTTCTGAATACACATGAAATATTACATGAAAACTTTACTAAATATTTGGAAGGAAAGTAAATTTTGCAGTTTCTAAAGTATATGGAAAGGACTTGGTCTAAATGTTACATTAAAATATATTGAGGGCCGGGCACGGTGGCTCGTGCTTGTAAGCTTCAGCCTATGAAGCGGCCAGGGCTAGGGATCACGGTTCGAGTCCTGCCTGGGGCCAGTAGCAAGACCTAGTTCCAAAAAAAATAGCTGGGCGTTGTGGCGCGCGCCTGTAATCCCAGCTACCTGGGAAGCTGAGGCTGGGGATTGCTTGAGTCTGTGGTACCCCGGGCGACAAGAGCCTGGGATTCCACGGGCAAAAATAGCAAGACCTAGTCTCAAAAAAATAAAATAAAATAAAATATATTGAATAACTTTAAGTGGGGCAATTAAATGTGATCTTGTAGGAATTTATAGCTAACATACTTGATTTAAAATTGCATGGATATATTGAGTATTCTGATTATTTTTAAGAAATGGATAACTCTGGGATACTTAAAAAATGCCTTAAAAGAGTTTATCTTATACAATGTTAAAATATTAAAATATGCCCCCAACTGTTATGTACACCATACATTAATTAACAATTTCTTTTCAGTAGTAACAAAAAATTTAAACTCATTCAAGTTTAGATTCATATTTAACACAACTTCTAACTCATAGAAATATGCATTAATTGGGCTTTTATCCAAGTGAAATTAGTATTGCAGAATGAATAACATATGGTCACTTAAAAATAATTTTCTAAATGATCCTGCATGTATGTTAACCTAGAATACTTTTAAGAATGTAGTCCTTCACTCTCTTCTACTATGAAAATATGCCTTGGGATCTTCAACTATTCTGACAATGCATGGATTAAATCATAGCTCAGCTCATAGTTCATTACAAGATTGAGTACTAGGTTATTCCATTCCCAAACTAAATAAACCCAACTCCATTCCAAATACTTCTTTGTCAAAAATCGAAATTCATTTCTTAACACTTAATAGTGTGTTTTATTGCTCACTCAGACATTCTCCAGAACAAAGCATCCTCAAGTCAATAGATACATAAATTTTGGCAAATATATTCCCCAAGAAGTATAGTTGCTCCCAGAGACTATGAGAGGCCTAAAGAGAAAGATGAAATATCAGGGGGCACCAACATACCACCTAATAGACTGAAGTATCAAGTCAGGCCATTGCTTTTTTCCCCCAAACACTGAAAAGTTGAAAAATAAAAGTGGTAAGAGAGGATAAGTTACCAAGAGTATGTATTTCTATTGTGGTTTTAATTGAATATTTTATTCAAATCCCATTTTGATGTTACCAATTCTATTCTGATTTTGCCTTGAAAATCAGCAACCATAAACCACAAATAAATTCTTTTATGAAAATTTTAGGCAGGATTCAACTAAATAAAACAGGAACTTTCATTTGTTTTATTTATTTGGGAGTTTCCATTATTGAATTGATAGAATTTTATAGTGAGAACCAGAAGAACTGAAAGAAAGGAAGCAATGAGAACAAAAATAATAAAGGCTTTCAAGCACAGTGTTTATTGAATTCAGTCTTATATTTATTGTTGTGAAATTTAACCTTGCAGTTATTACCATATAATTTAAATATAGTTAATTATACTGGCTTACACATATTTTCTCTGCAGCATTACAGATGCTACGGGTTTTATTATTTAATTTTAACTTTATTAAGTTACATAAAACAGTCTACATAAAGGAATATGTTGTCTCTAAATGTTAACATTATCTCCCAAATATTTCTCATAAATCACTCCTACAACTATGATTTTCCCATCAGATGATGAAATTTCTAAAATTGTTTATCCATCTATTTTATAATTAAGCAACCATTATTAAAATTGTAGTAATTATTTTGCTTGCAATATATTTGTCTCAAAATAGTGGAAGTTATATAAAATAATGAAGAGTTTACTGACTATATATTATGTCCATATTGAATAATTTTTCATTCTATCTTCATGTCCATCAACAAAGGCTGATCTCTTACTACGATCACAATCTATGAATGATTCCGATGGAGACAACTATAAACTACGAAGAAGGAAATTGTCATTTGATAGTGAAGGAGAGAAAGGTAATTCATTTTAATTTTTAAGTTGAAATATAGGGTATGTGGTTATTATTCTTTGGTTAAATTTTCATTATATTTTTTATTTTTAAAGGTAAACTCTGCTCAGGTTCTAGAAGGGAAAATTCTTTGCTTTTTTTAGTAGCTAATGATATGTTTTTGATTGATACTCTCAATGATATCATTCAACAAAACCATCTGCTATCTACACAGCTATCAAGACAGAGAAATAGAGTAGAAAAGGAGACCAATTAACAACCGTAAATAGTTAACCCTAAGAGTTCTGAGCAGAACTCATTTCAAGCTGAGTGCTCTTGAGTAAATGTGTAATACAGGTAAAGATGGTATATAGAAGTACTCTTCCTTACCAAACACTTTTTTACTTGGCACTCCATGTCTTCTCTAGATTTTTCTGCTCATTCAAATGTTCTTTTTGTTTTTCTCATATATTCAAGAATATCTGTTTAGCATTTCACAATTTGAAAGGGTTGCTCAATTTCTAAGAAATAGATTGCTTAAATGACCCATGTCTTCCCTGGATAACATAGCCTCAGTCTTTCAAATATACTTAGGTGACACAACAAGAGCAAGCATACTTCAATGGGCACTCAGATGAGGTTACATTTAATTGTGCCTGGGCAAATGGGAGAAGACTTTCTTTAAGAAGCCTCTATTCTTGTCCCAGCTGATCCAACAAACATTCTGTTCTTCAGTTTGTTTAACTTCTCAGCAGGAACTGACATTGTGAACCAATTACCTCTTTTTTTCTTGAAATGTCTTGTCTTGGCATCTTTGTCTCTACTATTCCTATTCCATCCTCTCACTAATTCCCTGAAGATAATTATGGCATCAGTATCTTGTAAACTATGCCATTAGTTACAAGAGTTTTTCAAGGTGTGATCTTAGGCCTTTTTCTCGTTCTATATCATACACGTCCCTTGGGTGATCCATACCCATAGTTTAAGTGTATTCTCACAAAAGAATGTGTTTACATCTTCACCACAGACCACCTAAGTTCCAACTGCATATATCCAACTACCTATTAAACCATGTAATTAAAATATCAAAGACATCTCAAACTTAGTATTTTCTAAATTGCACTCATGATGGAATCTATCTGCCCTGCAGTTGTCGTTTCTTTCAATGATCTTTCCATCAACACTGGGCAAAAGTCTTCTTGTTGCCACTTATAGTTTGGTCATGTGCCAAACTAGATCTTCTTTTGATTTATTATCTCCATCTTCATAACCACAGCTCTGGGCTAACCTACATATCTATCACCTGGAATATTGAAAAAAAACCTCCTCACTCCCTTCCCACTTGCAGCTCACCCTCTTATATATTTGCTTTATGACAACTGAACAACTGGTGATTTATTTCTTCTAGATATAGTTATGGTCTGTCACCTGCATATTCAAAGTCCCATTAAGTCCTTTACCTAATCCTTAATAAAATGGGTTTTTTCCCTACCTCTTAAGTTTTAATATAACAATTACCTTTAATTATTTTAACCTAGCCTTCTCTCATCAGGTAGTCCTTTTTGCAGCACTCAATTCAATTGCATTTCTTTATTTGTATTATTATTTGATCATTGTGTCTGCTACTACATTATAAACTTTATGTGGTCACCTTAGTTTGAGTATATACCACATAGAAGGGTGCAACACAAATTTGTTGAAATAATGAATCTGAGTATCTTCCTTTTCATTTCTTTCTCATTTGACATCTTTAGTCCAAGTACTTTTATTGGCTCTCTTTTCTATGAATTCTCTCTTTAGAGGACATCATCTATGAGTTTAGATATTTGCTTTATATTTCAGGTGATTTAAACTGCCCTCTTTTCAATGTATATTGTTTGTGTCTTCTCATATCATTCCCTTAATTGGAATTTTTGCAACTATTTTTTATTTGCCACTTTTTTATTCATTGAAAAATTACATTTTTCTGTCATGATTAATCTCTGATAACATATGCAACCATGAACTCTAATTTAGTTTCTCAGATACATAGATTCTTTCTCTCATTAATTCCTGAATCATTTTGCTCTTGTAACAGTCAAAATCTGACCTATATAATGATTATTGTTGTATATATTCCTTTTTTCTATCAAACTGTAGATTCCTTTAACAATGAATGATAAATATTTGTTTAAATGGGCTAATTGCTGAAATTTCTGGCTGACTGCCACTCACAGATAACTGATGTCTTTCTAGGTGACTTTTTCTAAAACCTGTACCATTGCAGTCAAGCTGTTCTTCCATAGGCTTAATCTAAATTCTTTATCCTGATGTTAATCTCTTATTTTTATCTCACTGGAAATGAAAGAGCAGCTTGAAAATGTCATCTATATAATAATGTCCCTCATACAATTGAAGATTTATTAAATCACCTTTCAATCATGTTTAGTTTCCTCATTCTCAAACTAAATAATCTAATGTTTTTATCTCCTGATAAGGTCCTGGGAGCATGTCACAATTTATATTGTGTTCATTCAACTGGACATTTCTATTGATTCTGAAAACTTTCCCTTAAATCACAGGCTTAAGCTATGAAACCCACTTTATCTAAAGTGCACATGGTAAAGGATTTGCCTGTCGGCAGCTCTTTGAAATTTCTTAGTTATCAGTGAGTAAATATAATTTGTCAATGTAAAAACATAATGAAGTTCAGTTTTCCAGAACTTAGAGCCTGTTCTATTCTTTAAGACACCGCAGAAACAGGTGAAAGTAAAATTTGCTTGAAAGCAATTTAGTGTCCACCACTTCCAATCTGATGCTCTGAAAGTGATCACTTACTCAATATTTTTTGAGGTAGACTCAATGACTAGGAGAAAAACACAGGTATAAGTAAGCAGAACAATTGATGCTAAATGATATGGAGATACATAATGGAAAAACTGTCCAGGAAATACACTGGCTGTTTTAGAGCAATAAGTTTATTGCTCAGGTGACTCAAAACTTCAAAGATAGATATCCAAAAATGCTGACGGCTGGATCCAGTAGCATAGACGCCAAGAACCAGAGGAAAGAAATCAGGCATTGAAGACAGAGGTTGATTCCTGCATTACTACTCACTACTGTTTGGTTCCAAATGTAAAAGCACCTTATATTTTTAATGCCATCCAAATTTTCTTTCTTCCTAAAATTCTGGCATAGAGGTGACTGATTTCTCTGCCTTGACAAGTTATTGCGTGAAGAAGTGAGAAAAGAAAGAGTAATTGATAAAAAGATCCCAAAATTGACTTTTGATGTTTTACACATACCTTTGAATTTATTACAACCATTAAATTGCATATGTGAAATGTTAAAAAAATAATAATAGATGATTGAACAGAACCGAAGCAAAAGGAAATATATCATATGGAAACTGCTGAAAAATAGTCCCTGGGTAGTCTTCAAAGTAAGATTACTCTTTTAGAATGTATCAGTATAATCCATTGAGTTATGGAAAAAAATATATGTCTTTGAAAATTTTATAATGTGTATACATTATGATACATTTGTATAAGTGTATGTAAATGGCAGGTAAAGTACACACATGCTTTGTGATCAAATATTTGAAATAGTCTGTTTGTAGAATTAGGATGGTCAATGAAAATGTTATTTTATTTAGACTTTAAATTAGGCCTTTAAATATGTTGGTGTTCCATTTTGGTATCACTTTGAAATATCTCTAATACAAATAACAATTGATAGTTAAGTTTAGCATCCAGTATTTGTATATATATATAAAAAAAAAAAAAACTACCCTTGACTCCATTCCATTCAGAATTCTTTAAGAGGGCATAAGGTACCTCAACTCAAACAAAAAGAAAATATTTTAAACTCCAATCTTTCAATAAAATACATGTCTAATGCAAAAAGGAGGAAAATGTTCAACTTATATCAAAATTGTTCTGAGTAGAAAATCTAAAACTCAGATGCTGAGATAACACATGAAATGTCTCTCTTTGATGAAGGGGTTGTATCTACTTGTTGATTCTAACAAAAAAAGTGATTCTAAGAGAAAGCCTTAGTGAAAGATTTTTTAAAATGCTTATTAATACCTACTTTGATACTGCATTTTCTGTCAATTGAAATAGCCGAGCAGACTGTTTCAAATATTTGATCACAAAACCCAGTCAATCTTTTGTGCCATTATCTCTAGATTACTTGAAATGAAAGAATTCTACACATTTGCTCTTTTTTTTCATTTTAAATTATTTTCTATTGAGGCCTGTTTACAACACTGTAAATGTTGTAGATGTATAGATTCACACTTCAAATGTATGTTACCATACCACCTCCACCAACAAAACACAACCCACTAATAACTTAGTGTTCTATGTTTTCTTGTATTTTTTTTTATGATTTCAGGTTCTATATCCAAGTTCTATATCCATTTTGAATTAATTTTTGTGTATGGTATCAGATAGTACTCAAGTTTTATTCTCTTGTATATGGTTGTCTAGTTTTACCAACAGCATTTGTTGAAGAAATTTTTGCGCTCTTTTGTCATAAATTAGTTGTCCAGATATGTGTGGTTTTATTTCTGGACTCTCAATTCTATTCCATTGATCTGTGAGTCTGTTTTTATTTTAATACCATTCTACCTTGATGACTATAATCTTATAGTATAATTTGAAGTCTCATAATATAATAACTTTTTTCATTTTTTGTTAGAACTGCTGTTTTTCAGGGAGGGGAGAGCCCCAGGGATTATAAAGATGTGAAATAATTATCTATATAATAAATTATTTCAAAAAAAAGAATTATTTGTTATTTGGGATATTTTAGGGTTTCATACACAATGTTCTATATACATAATGCTCATTATCTAGCATAATGTCTCATATCTTCTTAGAAATTGCCATAAGACTATGATAGGGATTTAATTAAGTCAGTGTATTGACCATTTTGATCATGTTAATTCTTCCAAACCGTGAACATTAAATAGATTTGCATTTCTGTGTGTCTTCTTCTATAACACAACAGTATCTTAAAGTGAAAACCTTTCAAATCCTTTGTAAAGTTTATTCTTAAGTAGTTAATTATATTTGATGTAAATATAAATGAGAATATTTCCTTTATTTCTTTTTCTTCAGTTTTTGGTACACATATTGAAATGCAAAACACTTTTGCATTTTGATTTTGTAGTTTTACCACCTCACTGTACTGATTTATAGTATTTAAAAGTTTTTAAATTCAGTTCCATGGGGATTTATCTGTATATTATAATGTCATCTGTAACTAGTGGTAATTTTACTTCTTTTCTAATTTGAGATCTTTTATTTCCTTCTCTTGCCAATTGCTCTAGCTAAGACTTCCAAAATTTTGTTTAATACTAGTGGGGAGAGTGAGCATTTTTCTCTTGTACTAATCTTAAAGGAAAAGAATTTCTGTTTTCTACCATTGAGAATGATGTTAGCTGTGGATTTTCCACAGATTGTCTTTAGTGTGTTGAGGTATATTCCTTTTTGCTTATATAAATTGAGAGATTTTTAATGTAAATGAAGATTGAATATTATGAAATGCTTTCTTTGAATTTATTAAAATGATCATAGAATTTTTATCTTTTCTTTTGTTGATGTGATGGACTAATTGGTTGATTTGCATAAGTTGAACTTCCTTACCTCCCTAGAATACGTCCCACTGAATCATGATTTATGAGCTTTTTATTAAACTGTTAATTTTGATCTAACAAGATTTTGCTGAGGATTTTTGCATCTATGTTTATTAAGGATAGCAGTCTGTAGTTCTCATTTAAATTTTATTATAATAAGATTTTATCTGTTTTAAATACCAATTAGTTAATATTGGTTTTATAAATTATGTTTGGAAAGATTCCTTTGTCTTTAATATTCTGGAAGAGTTTGAGGAGGATATATTAGTTTACCTTTGAAGATTAAAAAAACTTACTAGTGAATCTATCTGATACTGTGCTTTTGCTTTTTGAGAGATTTTTCATTACTGTTTCAATATGTTCGTTTGTAGTTAGTATGTTCAAATTTTCTATTTATTTTCTTCTGAGGGAATCCGGTTAGAGATTTGTCTGTTTTGTTTATCTTTCTAAGAACCATCTTAGAAACCATCTTGGTTTCCTTGATCTTTTGTACTGTCTCTTTGGTATCTGTTATGTTTAGTTCCACTTTAGTTTCTATTTTTTCCTCTATTCTAGTGACTTTGGTCTCATTTTCTCTTCCTTTTCCAGTTCCTTAGATGTAAAGTCAGATTGGTTAGTTGAAATCTTTCTTGCTCCCTGATATAGGCTTCTGCTGTTTTATATTTTCAACTCTGTATTGTCTTTACTTCATTGCTTTACAGCATCCAACACTATTAGTTCATGTTTTCATTTTCACTTGTCTCCAGGTATTTTTGATTTGCTTTGATTTCCTCTTGTGTTACAATTCCAGCTTGCAGATTTTTGGCTTTGGATGCTATGCGTTCATTTACTTTATTGGTTGAACTTTCATGATCAGTCATGATGACTAAGCTCTAAAACAAGTCCAGGATGCTCAGCCTAATGGGTGGGGATAGAGGATGCAGTGTGTGAAGAGTTTGCTGCAATAAAAATGCCAGTGGCATAAGTCTCTTGGTGCTACAGCTACTCAAGTCAAGGAAGGGATCTGTAATCATTTTCTGGTCAAGGCAAACTCCACCAGCCATAGCCTCCCAGAGCCCCATATTGCAACTGACCCTTCAGTTTCAGTCTAGTTCTTATCTCAGCAGATTTAGTGAACAATCTGTATTTGAGGCTCAGACTATGGGAAGCTGAGACTGTATAGTAATTAGACTGTCCAGAGGCCTGCCATATTAAGAAAGGAGAGGCTAAATGCTTCTCAGGTTAGTGCCGCAAACAGTCCAGGAACTCCTGTTCCAGGCCAGCCTTACGCACTTTATTGGAGAGGCATGGGATCATTAAACTACACTAGCTAATAGCCACAAGACATGCTGGTAATTCAAGCAAGAGAGGGGTAGATGCCTCTCTCAGTGCTCCAGCATAATTCCCAGTGGGAATACCTCAGACTTTTCTGCTCTTTCTAGTGGTTTCTGTCTCTCTTCATTGTAGAGACACTGATGGTCAAGTTCTTAATTCTCTTTCAAATGCAGTTTCTCCCTCATGGATGCAAACCCACTGTGTTTAGGGAGGAAGCTATGATTCCAGGATCCTGCCAGTCCATCGTCTTGCCCATTAATCAACTATATTACCATTCTAAAGATGGATGCCTTAACCATTCCATCAGGACATTCAAATTCTGGGCTCTTGAATTCAATCTGAATCCAGAGATGTGCCCACAAGACAAATCATAAATGTTTCAGAACTGTGTCTTATGAGAAAAAGGGAAGAGATAAACTGTCAGCTTACTGAAGAGTGATAAAGATTTCCAGTCATCTCAATCTGAAAGCAATATGAGGCTT
Organism: Uropsilus gracilis; assembly: GCA_004024945.1. Classification (NCBI taxonomy): domain Eukaryota; kingdom Metazoa; phylum Chordata; class Mammalia; order Eulipotyphla; family Talpidae; genus Uropsilus; species Uropsilus gracilis. The sequence goes on from PVHY01000396.1 coordinate 93,374, forward strand.
AATTAAGCAGGCAATTTTTTACTTTATTAAATGATGGTAGTAGGAATCACTGAACAATCTAAAGTTCAACAAAGAATATAAAATTGCTTCAGGTTTCTGCTCTCAAAACATTTCCACCAAAAGTTAGAACAATGTTAAGGAAAACAATAGCATCTTATACTATTAAATGTTTATCAAATAATCAGCTTTAACTAGAAAAAAGCAAAAATGGAGTAGGTCATCAAATTCTAGAGATACCTAACTGTTAACTATAATGCATTTCAGTCCAATTTCATATACTCCATTGATCAACTTCCAAATGAAAACTGTTCTGTTTCAATTTTTAATAAATAAATAAATAGCTATTTTAACTTGCATTTCATATGATTATGTGTGAAGTATTGATTTATCCAGTAAGAAATGGGAAATTGTTGTTTGGGGATTGCATCAAAGAAATCATTTATCTGGCATGGATTCCTGTAAATAGTAGGCTGATGATCCAATGACAGTGAACACAAATATAAATGTGGACTTTCTCTTTAGATATTGGAAAAATTTGAGGATATCAAATTTTTCTTCTTTTTGTGTGATAGTGCTTCAATCTGGATTTTTTTTCTACAGGATTTAAGCATCATGTTATATTTTGTTATAGAGCTAAATCATAATTCCTCATTCAATACATTTTGCTAATATTTAAACTGAGTTGAAACAATTTATAATTCAATTTAACAATGAGACTTCCAAAGTATGACATGATTTAAAACTTTGCAATATGCATTAATTACAAACATTTACATTAAAATTATTCATATCTAAGTTAGAGGTGCTACAGCTATTAATTAATGGTTAATTCCATCTACATTTGATTCTACTATAAAAGACTCTAAAAGTCAAGCATTTTCAGGAATATGAGAAGCTGAGATGATTTACACCCCCTTGGTGCCCAAAATATAGAAAGGTTTATTTAGGAGCAATAATTAACTAAGGAATGGGGATAATTTAGAAAAATGAGCTAGTATAAAATTGTTTTTGAGCAATGAAGTGGTAGATTCATAAAGTGAAAAATATTGATCAAAGTTTCAGGAGAGGAGAAATTAAAAATGAATTTAAAAAACAGAGAAAGATAACAAAAACGAAGTTAGAGGCTTAATGAGGGCTATCTCAAACACTTGGAAAAAAATTTGTCAAGAAGAGGTGATCAGAATATTCACAACCAATTAAATACAAATCAAGTAAGTCAAGTGGAGGTGTATATGGAAGACTGAGTAATCAATCAATGACGTCTGTGATGTTTGAATTTGGGAAGGTCCATGGTCCTTTCAACAATGATGAAATCACTGAGAAAATATGAAATTCTAAAGGAAATTAATTAAACACTGTTTTGCTACATTTAATTTTAATAGACAAAATATAAGCAAATTCCTAGTAATAGCTTTATAGGAGGTTGATTTTTTAACTCAATCCTTATTTACCTTTGGCTTCAGTCTGTCTTCTCATTTTTTAATAAAGAAAATATTATTTTCAGTTTGTATGGGAATTTTAAAAAGCAGTTGGAAGTTCCTGTAGAGTGACCTCAAATCAGTTCATTTGAACTTATACAAGTGACAAAGTAAGTCTAAACAGGCAAGGAATAATGGGACACTACATTAACCATTTCTCTAGGAAATGATATTCTTCTGGAGTGTTGCTGAATGGTTACTAGCAGTAACTAGATAAACAAATTCTGAAACAAGTTCCAGAATTTGTCTCTGAGATTTTCATTCTGAAATATGCTCTAACACAACCTTCAAGGTTGAAATTATCCTGACATTTCAGCATAAAACTGCCTATATATACTACTTCAGCAATTCTACCTTAATCACTGTGTTTAGCTTTATATCTTTGTAATTTGCCACATTGCCTGTACTATTAAGGCCATTATATACATCATACCAATGTTGAAATTTAGTCTGTCAACCTTTACTAGGAGATTTCTAGTCATTTGACCTTTGTAAATGGCCCAAACAAATGCAAGGACATTGAAATTTAAAGCAAAGAAACCATAAGCAGTAAAATGTATATATTTTAGAATAAAGATTCATTTTCCCTTTGCTTTTCATTTCTTTAAAGAGATGTTGCAAAGGAAATTAAGAAAACATATTGTTGAGTATGTATAATGTTATAAGTTATCCTATTTTTATTGTGACAAATTTATTGTCACAGATATCTTAATATTGAAGCAAATACTTTATTTCACTGGGATAATCTAGTGTTCCTTGAATTAAGGAAAAAATATTCTAAGTAATTTTATTTTCAATTAGAAAAAGAACAACTTTTTTAGTGGCTTTATAAAAAGCTTGTGCTAGAGTTATTCAAGGAATATCAGTATTGAAATACTAGCTTTTTATAGCTCGTATAATATACATAGAGCCTCACATTTTATTTTCTTGTATAAAACAACTTGCCTTTGACAGATTTTGGCAAAGAAAACAGTACAAATGATGCTGACGACTCTGTGGATACCATAAGACATTATCAGAGTTCCAGAAAACATTTTGATGAGAAGAAAAGCAGATCTTCATCCTTTATCTCTTCCATTGATGATGAACAAAAGCCTCTCTTCTCAGGAATAGTAGATTCTCCGCCAGGAATAGGAAAGACAGCTAGACTCAATTTTGAAGAAACGGTGTCTACCTCAGGAAGAATTCACATAGATAAAAGAAGTCAATCCTGCAAAGGTAATCAAGATTCTCTACACTGACACATGTTAATCTACTCTTTTGTAATTGCATGAAATAACTTTAAAAGAGTTGAGATTTCAAATCAACTATGAAACACTTGCAGATTCTGCAACAGTGGTAATTACTCCCCCAAAATTATGGTATAAGAGGTTTCTGGCTAATATGTAAGGTAATGCCACCTAGACTATTGTGGGGATAACTAGCGTTGTGATTCCAATGAAGAAAAGTAATCAGCAAGTATTTTATGAGAACTATCTAGTTGCTACATAAATCTGTCCATAAATTCTTCACCCCCATCTCTGATTTTTTTATAAGACAAGGCAATAACATTAAAGTAAATCCCAATTTTTTAACTTACTGGGAAATATGAGAAAATAGAGAGGAATTCTGTAAATAATGTTCTTGAGTCAATTCATTGGAACAAATTTATTTAACATCTCTACCAAAAAAAATACACTTATGTAGTTTTTGTTATAGAAAATTTGTATGAAATAGATAATATATGTCTTTGTTAATGGTAAAGATTGATGCTAAGAATGGAAAATTTGAGAGTCATCACATGGAAGGAAAATTACTTTAGCATAGCAAGAGCTAAACTGACTTTGGTTTCCTGTTATGTGGCTGCAAGAGCAGGTATGATTCAGACAGCTTTGGTTGTGACCCTAATTGGCACTTGCTGCCTTTATGACTTTGGATAAGTGAGCTGTCAGATCTCCATTCAAATTCAATTTGTGCATCTTTAAAATAGGAACATTTTTCTACCAACTAATTGGTTGTGAGTTTTAAACAAGATAGCATGCATCAATTACTTTCCATGAAATAAAAACTCCAAGTCAGTTTTTTTTATTTTCTCACAGGTTTTATTTTCTTAACTCTTTGATCATTTACTATTTACTCAGAAATATAAAACTATACAAAAAAGAAGTAGCAAAAAGTCAGAAAGTTATAACAGAAATGAAGGAAAAATTGGGTAATTGGCCTGATAGAATAGCAAAATTATGGCAGAGAGCACATAAATATTATCAATCATTGTCACCATTATTCAAAAGGATTGTATCTGACTACAAAGATAACATTATTCTAAATCTATGTTTGAATCTACGAATCTTTTGCAATCTATTGGATCTATAATCCATGTTTAAACTGTTCATTTTTCTAGAATTACTTTCCCTATCTTATCAAATCAACTTTTGTCATGACCCCACATAGAAGTAAGCTAAGAATATATGCAGATGTTCTCTGGACAATCTAAAATCTTGATGAAGTGAATGAAAATAGTACCTCATTTATCACAATGGAAGAATGGAATATTAATATGCGATTACTGAATGTCCCATTTTAGCTATTTATTAAAACGAATTCTAGGACTGTTAAAAATAGAAACAGGTGGCATTGTGGATGTCAGAAGTTCTAAAGAACTTACTGAACTCTATTGTCTTCAAAAGTTAGCATAACATGGGTTTGTTGTGTTTTTTTTAAGTGCTTTTTGTTGTTTTCCCCTGGTGTTTTGGAGTCTCAAGTGACAAATCATAGATAGACTTGATAAGACAGATAGACTTGTCATCAGCCAAGTCATTAAAAATTGGAGTTTCAATTAATTTTATGACTCTCAGTGACAGTGACATCTCAGTTCCTTCATCTCATATGTTTCTTTGTCACTCATTCCAATTCTTTTTAATGAGCTAGCTTATATGTACATTGTATTCTAATAAATAAATTTAATATCTATATTTTTTTAATTTTAAAAGGTGAACAATACAACCCCTTTTCAAATGTAATTACTTTGAAAAAATACATAGCTAAATATGCATGTCAATTGAAGACTATAACTGATATCATGTATCAGTCACTGTAATACATGATTAACCTGGTTAATTAATATGATCAACCAGTGGAGAATTTAGAAATCCATTCATTGAAAATTTTATTCCCCAGTGATCTTTTTAAATATGAAGATCAATGGAATGAGAAATTTCAAAATATGTATGTGTGATGAACTACAAAATTTTCACTAATTTTGGTTTTGTCATCTATAGAAGATTTAACTTATTGCAACCCCAGACATTTCCCATGCTGCTGAGCCTAACAGAAGAGCACCTTTGGGCTAAACTAAAAAGAAAAAAAAAAAAAACATATTGACAGTAATCTAACTTGGATTGAGGTCAATAGATGACTGCAGGAAAATTGTTTACACAAAGCAGAGTGAAAGTTTACTTTCTGTACATCCACTTCCTCAAATGTGTTTTGCAACTATAGCAACATTTTCCAAGGCAACCAAGTGCAGATTCTTTTTGAGCTATATTTAGAAAGTTTCTACAAGGATGTTCATTTTGATTAAGACCACTAACCAGGATTTTCCCTTTGAACTCCTCTTATTTTTCATATGCTGCTTAAACAAACTAGTTACACATCTTCAGATTTTAATAAAAGAACAAAGTATAATCAAGGAAACCTCCACTAGCAATTTACATTTTGTTCATTTTTTTCCTGAACTCTAACTAGAGAAAAAGTACATTTCTACATTGCTTATTGTGCATGGTTTGTCACTGTCACTTAAAAATGTATTTATTATATATGACTTGAGAATAAGAGCAATTATGCAGAATTGTCATTCTGTACATTTTCTTAGGGTAAAACTTCTGAGCACAACATCTATCTTTATTCCATTTGTTATGGTTTTCTATAAAAGTTCCCATGTTAAGGGAATCTGGACAGGGACAGAAACTTGTATCACTAAATCATTTATATGTGTTTTCTGAATGTTTGTTTGGCTCTGTTGCTCCAACATTGAAAAGCTAGTATACCAAGATATTATTGCTTTGCATTTTAGTCACATTTCTCTAAATAATCATCATACTTTTAACAAAAAAAAAATATGCTGATACATTACTTAAAACTCCAAAAATATTATTTTATGTTCATTCAGTTACATTAGCTAAAATATCAAAATAAGTAATATACAATCATTAAAAAAAAAAAAAAACACTTTGGGATCCCATAGGCTAGAATCCATAATCACAGGAACCATTTTGAAATTTGTATGTAGCAAGATTTCTGAGATCTGTTAGCCATTTCAACTGAACAGGGAACTCTGATTTTAAATTTTCAAACACTGCCATTCGATAGGATAATTCTTTTGGTACCATTTCACTCAGTGGAGGCAGAAATTATGTGCACTTCATTAGAGAAATTTCTCTGTGTATATTTAATGATAAAAGGATAATTGTAAAAATGTCATAAATAAATGATACAGAACTTATTTCCATTACTTGAAGTAAGGAGATCCTTTGAGCTCTCTTACTATACTTTTGTAAAAACTATAGAAATAAAGGGACTTTGAGAAGTTTTACAAATCCTTCTCCCAGTTTCTAGAATTATAGTTAATCCTCCCCAAATCCGTTACTTTCTCTCCAATTTTTTTAAATAGCTGAAGATATAAATTTCTTAACATTACATAACTTTTGTCAGTGTTAATCATAGCTACTTGAGGAAGAAAAATATCTTTTTATCAAACCAAAATCACATTCTGCAACTCAGATCTATTTCCATGTGAAAATGGAAACCAGTTTTAGATAGTCTTTTCCTCCTACTATCCTTCCTAGTGAGGAAACGATGTCATATGGCTCTCTCTTAATTCTCTGAAATAAACTCCTATCTCCACTATTGTTTTTTATGGTTGTTATTTTCCAACCCTTTAATCATTTTAAATCCTTCCCTGGTTATATAAAATATAGAAGGCAAGAAAGCATCACAAAACCCCTGTCAAAAGTAATGACAACGGTGAGACATAAAGTAAGATTTTTACATTTTCCCTCAAACATGACAACTTGGAAATGCAGATTTGAGGATAAACAGCAAATTAAAAGCAGCTCAGAATGAACCTATACAAGAAAAGATCAAAACCTTGCCAGACTGAATTTTTCAAAATCAGAGTCTATGCCTTATTTATGTTGAATTCCTCCATATTTAGCAGTGCCAGGTTCATAACAGATACTCACGACCTTTGAAAAGTATACTAATATAAAAATATTCTAAATAAGAGTCATACAAAAAATATTAACAATTAATATGAATGTATTAAAGGACAGAGCAAAAAGACTATAGAGAATTCTGAAACAGTGCCACAGAAGTAGAGGACTTTTATTATGTTTGGTTTTATTTGTCTTTTTAACTATCTATTTTTTATCGAGGTTTACAACACTGTATATGACATTGAGATGTAGTTCAGACTTCTTCAGAGGTATGCTACCACACCTCACCAACATTTTAAAACTATGATTATGGGTACTTTGGTGGGGGATGTGGTGTGGTAACCTTCATTCAAAGAGATATGAACTTGTACTTCTAAATCATATAAAACGTTATAAATCAATATTAATGCAATTTTAAAAAACAATAAAAATAGCAAAAAAAAATAATCATGAGACTTTTAAAATCCCAACTTTAATGGTTTATGGTTCCTTGGCTCCGCTTTGAACTGGGTTGGCCAAAGGGAATCCCTTTGAAGATCTGTAGTACATCCATGACTCTCAACATGGGGGCCCCTGAATTATAAAATATGAACATTATCCTGGGGGAAAGAGATCTAAGATCTTACATTCAAGATGAAGCAACACAAACAAAATGTGCTGTTTCATCTCAAATTCAAAAAGCTCTCTCTCTAATCAGAATTTTGGACTGACTGTCCACATTTTCTCTTAGCATAAACAGAAGCTCATGCAAAAGGGCACACAAAAAAACTGATGTCCATTTTCCTATTTGCCACAGATATCGCTGACACCAGAAGCTGGGACAGAGAAAATGCCCAGACTCAGGCTGAGGAGTCTAGTCCATCAGCGCTTCAGAGAGCTGCCTGGGGGATCTCTGAAACAGAAAGTGACCTCACATATGGTGAAGTGGAACAAAGATTAGATTTGCTTCAAGAGCAACTTAACAGGTATAAGTGATGGTGGGGCAGAGAGAACCCAACACACACCTGTAGTTGGCTATAGCTTTACAACTTGTGAACAGCAAATTTCTACAGTCAGAGACTCCTATTTTTCTTATATGATTACTATTTAAATTAGGACCAGAAGCTGACAGAAATATTAATCTGTGTTGCAAGGAGTATTTATTTAGAACACTTCGTACTTCTCAAGTGAATCCTATTTTTCCTTTGCTTGCTATAAAATTAGTATATTTCCTGCTCTGCTGCCTGAAAAAACTCTTTATTTTCTCAAAACAATTCATATTTAGCTAGCTGACTAACACTCTTCTTTTAATTCTTCTTTCATGATATATGGTTGTTTGTAGCAATTTATTTATATATTGTGGCATATTTTTTTAAGAATTGACAAAATAATTTAAATTTGTTGCTGCTCAGTCAACTTGACAAAAATGCAATTGACTGATTGAGTTGAAAATCCTGCAGAGTTGGAACTCAGATATTGTCCATTGTCCCTCTATCTTTGATTCTTGACCCATTTCAAATGAGTAAATTTGATAGTTAGAAGAATGGAATCCCTTAACCCAAATTTGTATGAATTCCTTGAAATTAAAGTGATAAGATTCAGAAAAAAAGTAGATGAATATGATACAGGTATTTTTTTTGTCCTTCACATGGAAATGAATCTTGATTCAAAGTAGACTCCAAGTGTATCACCAGGCAAGGTACTCCTATGGTCACATTTGGAAAACTACATGGCTAAAACTAAAAAGTTCAAATCACACAATTTTAAAACACAGAGTAAGGGAGGAGGACAACCAGAGCAGGAAACTAGCACATCTCCATTAGGAACATGTGTAGTATAAGAATCAAGCTACCTAAATCCTCATTTATGTAATCTGCCTATATGCCTTTGCAGCCTTCTCAGCTGGTGAGAACCAGAGCAGAAATTTGAACCAAATGGGACCATAGACAAAATTTTCCCTGTGCCAATGACACACGCTTGCCTTTCAGAGATGTGATCCCTGTTGTGCTTGATGGTGGCTCTCAATTAACCTGATGAGCAACCTTGTATTTTATTGACCTTTTGGAGGTCAACTACATATAAAGCCAAAGTCATTCTTCACTGTATGATACCAACGGGTAACTGATTTAAGGTGATAGTTGTCTACCCAGCAATGACTTGAGAATAATTTATTCTTCCCATTTCTCTCTCTGTTAATGCCACACTATTGTTTGTTATATCATATTTCTATTCTATTTTGAGCTAGACCATGCTGGCAGAATTGAATACATCTTATGAATTCTACCCATGTCTAAGCTACTTGTCTATTCACTACTTGTACTTAACCCATTCTATGAGTTTTCCTTATAAAACATTCTCTACTGGTTTACTTACAATCTAGCTAATATCATGTGTTTTATCCATGCTGTTTGTTGCTTTATTTTTGATGATTATGCCAGAATTAGATGGTGACAAACAATACAGTCAACACACTAAAATGTATGTATATAAACAGATGCATTATCATGAAGCTTAATTTAATATAAAATTGTCTGGTGCTGAGTTGCAGACCCCATTCCCAGTGCCAATTCAAGTCTTGTGAAATTGAAAACACCTGAGAAGATTAAAACAGGATAGCCTTTAAAGCAATTCCTAATTCAATGTAAGAATTTGCATTGATAACAAGTGTTACTTGTCAGAGAAGTATGTTTAGTTACTTTATTAGTACATTCACTTGTTTCTCTTCCTATCATTTACACCTACCCACATTGATCTTTCAGCCACCATGTATATGAAAACACATCCCGTATAACATACAAAATTGATCCTACTGGGGTCTCTGAACATGAAATTGATTTCTGTGACAGAGACAAAAATGCCTTCTCATTTCTGCACTTCCGGGACATATAGCATGTATTCAGTTTGTGTATAAATAAAAAAGATGAGCAAATGGATACCAAGGAGAACAGTGATTTCTCTAGAACGAGACTCTCCTAATAGTGGCAACTGCTTAACCTAAAGTCTAATCTCTGCTAGTTACAGAATGATTGGAAAAGTCATTTTAAATTTCTCCAGCCTTAGTTTCCTATTTGCTACCTACCTGCAGGGCTGTTGTAAGGCCTAAGGTAATATGTGGAAACTACTCATGTCTTGTAAAATTAAGTACAATAGTTTTGTCCTTGCAGTTCAGTAAAATTTGATTAACAGCAAACTTCACCTCTATCATTGGTGTAGTCTCATATTTTACATTTATTTCCTGATCTGATTTGGATCTTTTAGGACAAAACTTCAGATTTAAGGGTCTCTTTCTTACCTTGTCATAGGAACCAATCATTTCTTACAGAATTAGCCAAAGATTACTAAGACATGTGTTTTCAATGCTGTAGGCCTTCAGGTATAAATTACTTAAAGGCATATACATATAGGATCCATCTGGTATGCAAATGCTTATTAGTAATATTTATTGATGTCATTTTATTATTGGTTTTTAATTACTATTATTATATAAAATTTTCCCACAGCTCTAGTGCAATTATATATCTGCTGACATGGTTCCAGCATGCGTATGTCCTCTGACATTTAACTAAGTTCTTTTCTATTTCTGATTTTTTATAATATTTTATTGCTTAACTCAATTTAACATTTTTTTGGATCTAAGTCCAAAACTATTGCCTTTTACTGCACTACCATCTCCAACCATCTCTTTTCTCTTCTCTATTATGGAAGACAAACATATGAAAAAGCAAGTATTAAGAAGGCAGCTTGGATTAAACTTTACTTTGCAGAATAAAAATCCTGGGTCACTTTCTAGAATTGAGACTGACTTGTTTCTCTTTGGCATTCATCAGATGTGGCACTGAGAAATCCTATGCCATTTGTCTCATCCAGATTCTCCTATGAAGTACATGATGTAATAAAAACATGTAAATGGAATATTTTGAATCATCCTTGCTGCTTTTCTACTTTAATGGCCAATTAAACTATAAGCAGGGCTAGAGGTTTACATAGAAATGTTCTCATATATTTATATTATACCTACATGTTTAGGGAAATCATTAACATCAATCCCAATGCAGGGTTTCTCAAACTTTAATGTGATTTCGGATCACCTGGGGATCTTGTTAAAATGCAGATTCTAAGTCGCTAAGTCTGGAGTGGCAGATATTCCACAGTTCTGACCACACCTTAAGTAGGAAGGCCCTGGAGAATACAAAAGCTTTTAGTAATGATCTCATCTTGCAGAATACCCAGGGCAATTTATCTGTGTACCTGCGATATGGCACTGAGCACTTCTTTGCCTTATGTTATTTATTCATTCACTTTCTTCATTTTTCATTCCTAGGTGGTTAGTTCCTTTCAACACCTAAGATCAGATTCCATATTTATTCATCATCCTGTTGTCGTCTCCCCTTCCTATTTAACACAGTGACTAGTGCATTGTGGACCTTTGAGTAGGTGAATGATTCAACACAGTTATGTATTGTCATAAGGGAAGAAAGATAATTTTCTCCCTACCCTTATAAGCTCTTGACTGCAACTCTTGTAATAAAAGATAAATGGACAAGAGAAAAAATAAATATAAGCTCATTAACATGTGTAGACATAGTGCTACTCAGGAAAAAATGAGTAACTGAGAATTAAATACCACCTTAGTAGGAGTATGGAAGAGCAGAGGTATGCATCTTAAGGGGAATTAAAGAATTTTTTTGAAAGATGAATGGAACCTTAGAAGACTAGAAAGAAGATAAGATAGCTATATAACAAAATTTGTCTGAGGGAGGTGTCAAGTCAGTCTTCCTATTTGATGAAACCTTCCAAAGAGGGAATTTATAAAAATTGAAGTCTTTTTTTTTTTTTGGAGGACCTGCCTCTAGGTAAATAAAAGGAGCTCAGAGATAGTCTCTGCCAACATTTGTTCTTTTTTTGGGTGCATACAATTCAAAATAACAAGCTTGCTTTCTTCCCTTTGCTGATTAAAAGAAACTATAAAATAAGGTTGTTATTTTCTCTTAAAGTCCAAGCTTTAAAGTTTTTTTATTTTAAAGTCCAAATTATAGGGGGAAATTCTATAAATCTATAATCTCAGTAAGAGTCCATTTCAGTTAAATAATCCCTAGACATAAATATTGAAAATATAATCTATGCATAGTAAAGAAAATGTTAGTAAAACTCCCTTTTCTTGAATGTCTTTGTTTGAATGTCTTTGCATGAGCTCCTAAAACAAAAATACTACATATGGGATGGCTTGTAAATAAGATCTATCTATCCACCCATCTATTCTGGAGGCTGAGAGGTCCAAGATCAAGGTGCCAGAAGATTCACTATCTAGTGATAGTGGTGCATCTATCACCATCTTCTTGCTGTATCATTATTAGTGGAAAGGAGTGTTCTGTGGTCTCTTTTATTTTTTTTATTTTAAAGTTTATTACGATTGACAATTTAGGCCATAGACATGTACATGATAATTCCATAAAAGGGATGAGTATGTGGGGGGTTAGGAGGGGTGGAGATGGGAGGGAGTAGTCAGGGAAGGAAGGTGGTGGGTGGTCCCCAGGGAATACAAAGATGTGAAACACATATATAAAAAAATAAATTAATTAAGAAAAAAAGGAATCAGTACAATTTCCACGCTGGGAAGAAGCAGCTCTCCTGCCTGCCTGGCACTATGCAGATGGCTCTCTTTTTCTTTCTCCATTCCCTAATAACCCTGTCCCCCCCTTTTTTAAATTAAATTTAATTTTTTTTAATTTAGGGAAAAGACAAACAAACAAGAACAAATGAAAACAACCGGTGGGACTGAACCATGGAGCAAGAGAAGAGGAGGGGGAAGAAGGCAGGGGAGGTGAAGAGCACAAAAGATCAGGATGATTAACAAATGTTAGTGAAGTGAGAAAGCCCTGGGGTACAACACAATAATGGAATAATGTAATATAAATATACATATACATGCAAATTTTTTTTAATTTAAATTAAATTTTAAAAAAGGGGCAGGGTTATTGTGGTCTCTTTTATAAGGACACTAATACAACTCATAAAGCGCTCTTCTCAAAATCTAATCACTTTTCATGCCCCCCCAACTTTTAATATCATCATATAGGTGGTTAGGATATCAACGTACAAATTTGGCAGGACATAAACATTCAATTCAGTGCATTGAACTATCCAAATGAATTAGACAACTGATTAATAAAATAAAGCTAAGTATTCACATCACTGCTGGAAGGGAGACAATAACTCTGATATAGTCCAGGTATTGTCTCTAAAAGGAAGAATGTGGTATAGTTATAGGATTTTGGAATCTGGGACTTTCAACGTGGGAAACTGATTAGAATTGGGTAATCAGTGCTCAATGTAGGAGCAATAGTTTGGACCACAATAAAAAGAGAACCTTGAAACTAAGCCTGGATAAACAATTTTTTTGATAAACAACTTAGGTGTTCAACAGAGGATACTCTCCCATAAATTGATCTGTAAGAATTTCCTGAAGGAGTTATCTTACTTATTCAGTGAGGCTTATTTTTTTCCAGGAAAATTTTACCTAAAACAAACAGTAATGAAATCATGTTGACAGAGGTGGGCTACAGTCTTATCCCAGTCACGTTGACACAAACAGATCTCACCCTGTACCAGCTGTTTTCCCTGTTCATAAAGCTCTTGGGGCAAGAGTCCCTCTTATGGCACATGTATCAATTACTGAATTTCCACTTCCAAATCTATTTTTCTCTCATATACTCTACTCAAATAGTTATAATTCATGATATAGAGATGTTACTTCTCAGCGACCACAGTTGTTTGACAAAGGTTTTATAAGACACAAAACTTTACCATAACTTCTGACTCTGTTGGGTGTTGAATCCCAATTGTTGATGACATTTTTATTCCTCCTTTCTCCCTAATTTCTTTCACAATCAAAGTAATTAACCATTGTGTAAACCACTCAGTAAACAATAAGTACTATTAATAGTGGGATGAATTCATTCAGAAATAATTATGATGAAGTCTGAATGTTGAATTTTCTTTAAGAGCTTATAGGAATCAGAAATTAATTCTGGATAGAATGAGGGAGGATTGATGCACAACAACAATGAAAAAAAAATCTCCTGAGTTTAGCTAGCACATAAAAAATTAAATCAGACCACAGGTAAAAAGTAGATAAATAAGCTAGCTGAATACTCACTTTTTGCTTTCTTACTCTGCAATTTTGAAGTTTGTAAGGCATAATCATGTGTAATTTATAGCTCTTGGATTAGGAGAGGCTTAGCTCTATGGTTATATATACCAAATAATGAAAATCTATAATAATAATGTGCTATGATTCTAAGAAGGAAGATTGGGTGTCACTTATTATAAAAAGCTAGAAAGGAAAAAAATTACCTTTTTTCAAATTTTCCAGGTTTGTTCTTTTTTCTTTCAAATCAAAGACTATGTAATCACCACTTTGTATTCCACACTTACAGCATAGATATCCTCTAGTAATATCAATTCTGTTTTTTTTTAACATTGTTGGTAAAATTTACCATTTCTTGGCATTTTTTATTCAGAGACAAAGTAGTATGCACAAATAAGAATTAAGAGTTTTCTAAAGAAACATATGCTTCAAATTTTCTGTGCTTATGCCCACAAAATTCCCTCTGTTTTTAGTGTTGCTAACACATGCAAAGGAGGAGGATTAGAACCTATTGTATTTTTCTATTTTCCCTTGAATTTTAATTTAAAATGAGAATGATATTACCAGACCAGTTGGCTACTTGTGAGCTTTGTGGGGGAAAAATGATCAGACTGATATTTCTCAAGCTCAGAGAAGCCAGTGAACTTTAACAGGTTGGTCTATTTCTTAAATACCAAAGATCTTGAACTGTAGATGCTAAATATTAGCATTTAACAGCACTTAGCATTAAAGAAAAAATACAGTGAATAATTCACAATGCTTAATGTGACCAGATGAGAGGCAAGGTAAATGAAGGTAACATAAATTTGAAGCACATGAAATCACCTGATTTGCATTATGAATTGTACTACCAAATCTATATTTTAAATTATAAATAACATGCTCACAAGAAACTGAGTAAAGCCTTATTTAAAAAGAAAAAAAAAGATAAAAATAGATTCTCTATATGTTTTTTATTTTTAAATCAATAAAGGTCAGTAAAAATTTAATCTAGTCAAAATATTTTTTGTTAAGATCTTATTAACAGGGAGCAGTGGTCTTTCACAAAACCATTAGTGAGACAGAGAAAATGTACATCAGCTGGGAGAGGTTCTTTATGCTCCCTCTCCTGTCCTTGTTTAGAGCAGGACCATAGTTCTGTTTGTTGTTAGTTCTGAAATTTTCTCAAATGTTTTGTAATCTTTGGTTGTTTTTGAACTATCTCCCTCCATTCCTCTCTGTCCTGCAGACTTGAATCTCAAATGACAGCTGACATCCAGACCATCTTACAGTTGCTGCAGAAACAAAGCACAGTGGTCCCTCCAGCCTACAGCATGGTGACTGCAGAAGTGGACTACCAGAGACCCGTCATCCGCCTGATGAGAACCAGTCATCCTGTAGCTTCCATCAAGACTGACCGAAGTTTCAGCCCTTCCTCACAAGTGAGTGCAGAGAATATATAAGAGGGTTTCTGAAAGGGGGCACAGGGACCATGTGAAAGAAAATCACCTGAGATACTGGGGCAACTACCCTCATTGCCAGCTCTCTCTACTTAATTAAAACCATGGGGAATGGGCCCTGTCATCTACATTCTCAACAAGCTCAGGCTGAAATTTGCTCTGATGACAAGAGGCTGAGCAGCATCGGGAAGGAAGGGGAGAATTAGCAATTGACCAGAGAAGACTGAGTTTAACTGCAGTTATACTAGTAACCCTTCAAGCACCCCACCAGTCACCAGAGAGCTCTCTTCTCCTCACGTTGGAGGAGGGATGATAAAGGAAGTATTCTGTACCCTGTCTCGGAAACCCTCTAAGGGGCACTTTGAATTATGCTAATATAAAAAGCCTAACTCATTTTGAATTCTATTTTGAGATTTTTTTTTTAATTACTGAAATGCTTTGGCCAAATTGTACCTAAAATGCTCTAAGTAAGGTCTTACAAAACAATGCTGTCAAGCTTTCCTTTGGAAGTTTGAGGATTTAGTGAAAAATATTTTAGGAAATGAAACTACATTATAACAGGATGTGCTAGAATGAAAATAAAGCAATCTTTCTAAAATGTGAAGTAGAAACTAATTTATCTCCAATTAGTTTTGAATGACTGAGAAACATGCAAAACCATGTACTTTGCTCTTTGTTTTCAGTGGACTTAGATAATATTTTCAGAGACAGGAGTGGGTAATTTTTCCTTTTTTTTTTTTTTTTTCACTTTCTTATACTCCCCATTCACCAAATGGTCATTTTTCCCACCCAAGTCTTATTTTGAATTTTAAATTAAAATGCGTAAGGAAAACTCAATATAAAATAATGTGGAATGTGATCTGACTTCAGAGTAAAATAATTGTCCTTGGAATGATTGGTTAGTGTCATCTAAATTGGTACCCAATCTCCAATGTGTTGGCCCATCTTTGGGAAAGTGTGGTCAGTAAATACCAGCATCAAGAATAAATTTATGGGGAAGGACAGCTAGATCTCAGGAGTGTCATTTTAGAAATCTGTCTCAAAGAATTTTAAAAAAAGTTTTCTTTTCTTTCTATCAGTGTCCTGAATTTCTAGACCTTGAAAAATCCAAACTTAAGTCCAAAGAATCCCTCTCAAGTGGGGTGCATCTGAACACAGCTTCGGAAAACAACTTGACTTCACTTTTAAAACAAGACAGTGATCTCTCTTTAGAACTTGGTCCTCGGCAAAAAAAAACTTACCTTCATCCAATTAGGCATCCCTCTTTGACGGAGTCCTCCCTAAGCGCCGTAGGAATCTTGGGTCTTCATAGGCATGTTTCTGATCCTGGTCTCCCTGGGAAATAATCATTTTGTACTATTCACTCCACATACAATGTAAGTGCTTTTAATGGCTGTTTTCCTTTTTCTATTTAAATCCTCTCTACTTGACTCAGGGGCTCACAAGTTACCATTATATGCAAAAGTACTGTATATTTTCCTAAATTGAAGCTTGTACGGTAAAATTGAGCAGTTAGGATGTAAATATACATATGAACTCTTTTGTTCCAAACCTTAAAACTGCCAGCATCTCAAGGCACCTTATTTTTCATTTTTTATTTTTTAAATCATGTGCATGTTAGGAAACTCCAGTTTCTCTTGCATGGAGACTCCTATTTACTTTTACTAAATCCGTACTTTGTTATGAAAATGCCTTCCAAGCAATTAAGAAACCAAGGGATAAAAATGTTCATGGATGCAACACAGATGATTCTCAACTCATGGAAGTTTAAGGGGGAGAAAGGGAATGTAAGCACTTTTGACATCAAAGGCAATTCTATATGTAATGTCTATAAATAATTCCACACTGGAAAAAAAAGTCTTAAAGCTATAATCTCTGACAGTACAGGAACAGCTCCAACTACATGAATATAAGCTGTATTCATGAGTACCAAAGGACCTTCCTATTTAAGATTCTGTCACTATCCACACACACAAATAACTAAAATATTTTCTTCTGATGCATTTCCTTAATTGTTAAAAGGTTTTTCTAGTTTTTCTCTTCTTTTGAGGGGAGTTTCCTTATGGACTGTTAAAATGTTACTGACTCGTGTTGATATCCACAGCTTTCTTCTGACTAATGTTTTTGGGCAATCCAGAATTTGATCCATGCAGTTTTCTTTTCAAAGAATGTGCACTTCTAATGGACTTGCGTAGCAGAACTAATTTCCATAAGTGCCATGGTTCCATAGTTGTGGGATGTTTCTGATTCCTGACCTGTGTGTAGAGAAATGTATACAACAATGGTAAAAAAAAAAAAATCTCAGTTTTACCTGACCAACTACTTTTGCTATAGGAAGATTAAACAAAAAACTGATTTGAATACAAATTGCTTGTATCTGAACGTACAATAGAATATATCCTAGTATCTACAACTGTTAAATATTGAGGAGGCTTATAATATATCATTCATAAAATCAGGGTGCAGAATAAAATTGCAGGTTAATTTAAGATTCTGATCAGTCAAGTTTTAGTGATGAAGTTTTATTTTTCAGTTCATTTGAATATAATGTTAAATTTATGGAGTGATATCACCATTATATCTTTCTGAACAAAAAAATTGAGTCTGTTTGCCCTTTACTCATTCTTACACTCATATAGTTTTAAGAAACATTGGACCTGGACAGATTATTAAATGGATTAACTTCTATCCTGGTAGGATAAAAATATATCTATTTATTTATCTTTACTTTGGACACTAGTATCTTCATTCACTTAAATGCAAGTAATTTATTTAAATTCTAAACACTATTGTACCAACATGATTAAAATGACCTTAAATTCTCTCTCTATATATCTAAGTGGTCACATAAATTGGTGGTCTTTGTGAGAGGCAACCTTTAGATATGCGCATGGTCTTACCCTACTCAGTTTTTCAAAAACCAAAACAAAAGTGCTTAAGTACATATGGAGAAATTATTGATCAATTCAACAATAGTATACAGTTTTAAACAGTTTTCCCAAATTAATTAGGTTTATGCAGAGACAAGCTTAGGAACTACCTGATGCCTTCTTTCTTCAATCAACAAACACTTATCAATGCATAGCAGAGCAGAGTAGTGTGGATAACTCTGGTTCAGAGGACAATGATAGATTTTTATTTCCATATTTAGGAACATTTTTGCAGCTGCAACAAATTTCATAAGGATTGATAAGCTAGGAAAATTCAGAATGAATTCACCTGTGACTGTCCATTTGCAAAGTGAGGGGATTTGGAAGGTGAGGAATTTAAATCTGATTGATTAGTGAATATTTCAATTACAACCTTTGGTATGACATGCATACAATTTAGTCTTATGCATAAAGGCTCCACACATCTTTATAAAAACTAAGCATGGAAATGAAAAGAGAATGGTGTGCCAGCATCCAACCTGTTTAAATTTTAGCAAAATCAACATTTTCTTCTTAATTCATAGACATAAAATGATTCATTTAAATCTGAGTTCAACAAGACTAAGAAGTACTGTTCCTCTAGGACATGCATAGCAAAAGAGCCTGAGCTATCAATACAAAGAGGTTGTCAGGCATAAACATTGTAAAATCAGTAGTTAAAATGATTTCTAGATGACTGAAGCAATGACCTTAATTTACAAAATGCACCTCCTACTCCCAGTCAGGACCTAATGATGAAAATCACTGTCAGTTTCCCTCTGGGCTCTATCAGAATGATCCGTCACCTCCATCTTGGTGTCCTGCAGAGGACCAGATTTAACTGCTGCAGCCAAAAATAATAGCAGTATTGCAACTGCTTTTCTCCTAGGTAATTAGTAGCACTAACACCATTTGTTTTTCACCTAAAAATAATGTTAGCTGGTCCCTAGGCCTAAGTAAAATGTCACCTAAAATTTAAAGTTTATTGAGTTAGGTGTTTTCCTGCTGTTGTTTATTGCTAGGCAGAGAGCTGAAAAAGTCAGACTTATCATTTTACTCTACAGGGGAGTCCTGTGCTCTTAATTAGTTGATGAGAACACCAGGAATGAAAAATGCTGGAGCAACATTATGCAGGGTTTTAAATAGATAATCATTCATTCTGGAAACATGGGAAGGCAGGAAGCAGGGCATATTTGTGGTAGTGTGGTTTCTTTGGTCTGTTATAATGGGTTGGTCAGCAGAGCTAAATTTTCCAACTCTTAGTCAGACAATATGAAAAACGAAGTCTTGATATACTAGCCTAAAGTGCATTTTGAACACATGTGCATCAACAGTTTCTTACAAGGGCCTTTTGGAGGTTGATATTTTAATAGTGCTTCCAAAATGCCTAAAGAAACAAAGTGTTCTTTTAAAAACCTCATCATATGTTACCTAAAATGAAAAGTATCACTTCTTCAGCATAACATAAATGACTATTAGCAACAGTCTCATTCCCTGTATCCTTCCTATGGTTTAAAAATAATTGGTAGGTCAAGTTATTAACAATGAATAATGAAATTGGCTCATAATAAAGCGGAGTCTTTAAGTTGCTTACCCATGGTTAAATATAAAAGTAGATTAATATATTTAAGTAAATGTCTTACAAATCAAACTTTTTATAAATCACAAAATTTCAAATGCTCTTAATGTTCTACTATTTTTGCAGTAAAACAAAAGTATCTATCATTAGTGTTCAAAGAGGCACTTGAAAGACAAGTTGATGATGTGATCAACGTAGTCCTCAAGTTAGCAGCACTAACACTACCTGAGAACTTGTTAGAAATGCATGTTCTTGGGTCCCACCCACACCTGATTGATTTTTCGCAAGCCACTCTCATTTGATACCTGTGCACACAGAATTTTTGAGAATGACCAGTGTAGAACACAGACTTCAGTGTTGCTGAGTAAATCCCTTCATTGATAACTGTGTGACCCAAACTAGCTGTTTAACCTCCTGAATTTTTTTTTCTGAATCTATAAAAATGAAATCATAGTATCTCTTGGGAGAAGTTAGAGGAATAAATGAGATATCATTAAGTGCCTAGTACATATAGTAAGTGCTCACAAAAGAAAATGCTAGATTCTTCAGTTTTCATCCAGGAATATGACACCAAAATAATCAGGAAGACATTTTTCCACAAGTAAACTTTTGAACAAAGTGCTGTGTCTCCAACTAAATGTTACCAAGACTAAAGTTTTTGATTCAGAAAATATAAGTGTAGCTATTGTTTTATCTCTCTTAACTATATTTTGCACTATTAGGTTTATAGCTTTATAGTAGTACTTGATATTTACCAGAGCACAGGAGTCTTATTTTTACAAACGTATCTATTCTGAATCAGTGTTAAATGCCAAGTATGCAAAGGTGACATGTCTAACTGACTACTACCTGAATGTCTTCTGGAAAGGTTGGCTGACTTTGGAAGTTCCTCTTTAGATCCATGATAGAATTCTCAAATAGATACTTGAAAATATAATTTCAAAGTACAGTTTTGAAAAAAAAAAAAGCACCGTTTTACAGTTATAATTGTCCTCCAGGCATCTAGGCCCACTCCCTCATGCACAGGTACATTACACAGTTTTAGGCTACCTGAGCTCTAATGTGGAGTTTTGCAAACAGCAAGAGGTTCAGTGTGGTAAAAACCCAGGTTCAGATCCAACTTCTCCATGCATGCTCAAGTCAAACCATCTGTGAGTGCCATTATTCAAAACTGTAAAAGTGAAGGTATCGTTTTAAATATCTTGAAGGGGTGTATTGAGGAGCATGTGTATGTGGAAGTGCTTCATAAGCCATAAGCACAGTAAAACTGCACCATTTTCATGTGATTTGTGTATTGTCACAAAGACACTGGCATGAAAACAGATGTACAGTAGCACTATGTGGATCATCTAAAAAACTTCCTGTTCTCCTACTAAACACTGACTAAATCCCCAGTGACACATCTGTAAAACTATTCTCAAGATTCATTTGCTCAGAGCAGAACACCAGTGTTTAGAAAGTTCCATACTCTTGTCCCAATATTTATCACATATTGCCTTTGTCTAACATTCATAAAATATCATTCATTTTAATTGCTTCTAAATATGCAACAGCTTCACTTTCTCCCTCTCACTTCTCAAGGGTCTCAAAGTTGCTTTCTTGTGGTTCTACTTAACTTACAATGAAGTGATGCTAATCTTTTAAAAACCAAAAAGCTATGTTTTTAACTGCTTTATAAAGTATGAGGCATTGTGAGTGAGCAGTGCCCAAGCTTAGGATAATTCACTACATGATCTTATGGTACAAAAACACTTTGATTTAGGAATATGCAATAATATGGGGGGAGGGGGAAGAATCACAGAAGATATAACATGAATTATTTATAATTGATAGCATGAAAAAAATTATGGCAAGGCTTATTTATATAAAGTACTTAAGTGAAGGTGGAGATGACAAACAAGAAGTTTAAAGTTAAAACACTGTATTATAAACAGAATATAGAAATGCAATGTTAGAGAGGTCTACAAACAGTTGACTAAGTTCCTTGCGCTACCAGTCATAATCAAACATCTAAATGAGAATGGCAAGAATTACAGAAATGACCCCAATGAAATATTTTGATTATGAGAAGCAATATTAACATGTTTTTTTTTTTCTTGAAAACCTAAAGTCAAAACTTAAATGAATTTCTAAATTCAGTCATGACATCATGACATCCATGGCTGTCCATTAATTTATATTTTAAAAGACAGGAAATGATTTGGTACACTTGTGGACTTACGGCATTATACACTTAACCTATCTTCTTTGTACTTCCTCTGTATTTTATTGTTGTTTAAAACTGAAAAAAATCACAACTACTAGCATTTATACTCTTACTTTTTTCAATACTGACACTGTGTTAAGTTTTTGAGTATATAAGAAAATTCCACCATTATTTTATGTCGGAGTGAAATTCCAGGATCAGTGATTTTATAACTCTTTAACGTAGAATCACCAAAATGCCCAATTATAACAGCATTGAGTTGAGAAAGTACCTTTTTCCAAATATGAAAGAATTAAAGAAGACTTAAAAATAAAAACAAGACCTGAGAATCCCTAGTTTTTATCTTCTAGGCACCTACTAGAATAAAGGCACCTCACCTTGTTTTAGCTGAAATTTGCATTCTATAATTTTAATGGGAAAATGTGTATCAGGATGTTTGCCAGTTAAAGAATACATTTCAAAAAATGTGTGTAATCACTTGAAAATGTCAGTCATCTGATACGAAGGCGTTCACTCACATTGGCTAAGTAGAAAAGTATCTTGGAATGCTTTAAACATAATGAAACAATCTACCAAAATACATACTATTTACTAGTCTTTATGCACACAATGTAGCATGAAATCATGATGCTTTTGAAATATTCTGTGCAGAAATATTTATTTTTTAGCAAATATTTTCTTCAAAGATTAGTATGTGGTATTGACAGTGTAGTCTACTTGCACAACTAGTTTTGCAATAACCTTCTACAAATAACTGTAAATAAGGAAATGTAAATTTCATGTAAAAATGGTTGCAAATTTTTGGTAGCTCAAAGTGTACAAGTTGTACTAAAAATATAGTATATATACATAATTTAAGAATGAAGCATATAATTTCTGATCTATTTATACATGAAAATTCAAAAATTTGTAAAAGAAATTATTTTGAGGAAAAGAAAGTAAATCTCTTTAGCTAGTTAGGATACTTTTATTAGGAAAGACAAGTATTTCCAACATTTTACTATAGTACTAGACATAGGCATGGTGGTGCTGATGTATTTCACAAAATCACATAATTGTAACAGTGCTACCGTTTTATTAGTTTCCACTGGGACACAAATAAGCAGGACTGAATGGTATTTTAACATTAAATCTAAAATTAAAGAAACAAAAAACATTTTACTTTTTATTATCATCTGTCAAGAATTCACAGTAATTTATTAAAATTGATTTCTTTAAACTTTTGATGGTTCAACAGGCTTTAACTTACCTGTGTAACAAATTTTCATTATGTTTGATAATTTTTTTTCACCATGAAAATATCCGTATTTTCATTTACCTATGTTTCCCTGGAATCCTTTTCATTTATTTAAGAGAATAAATAGAAAATAAATAGAATTTCCCTAGAATCATTTTCATTTACTTAAGGAAAATATCAAGTTATCTTCAAAGAAAACTTTGGATAAAACGTACTAGTTGTAACATGGTATGCCCTAAGCTAAGGACTGTTAAATGAGATTCCCCACGAGTCTATTTGTAAGTTTCAAAACACAAAATATCTCCCTATTTGATAAATATAAGAACAACTCAAATACAGATTAGCAGAAAGCAATGATACAAGTAAAACTGATTTGGAAATGAGAATCTAAGAATAAAAAGCTAAATATTTAAAATTTTAATATCCCTCGCCACAAGATTTTTGAGGGTAATGCCTTTAGACAACTATGAATCTGAACATTCAATTAATCCTAGAATCATTTTTAAATGGTCTATGTTTTACAAAAGAATTTTAGTATGTTTCTGAAATGTTTATACTACTATCACTGTTCAGGTTATTTTTTGAAATTTCAATAATCACACCAAGATACAATGTGACTAAAAATAATAAACTAAAACTCAAATAAAGGTCTACAGGTATCTATAAAGTATACTTTTATATTTTTATGGTTAAAAAGGATGATTGGGACCCCTCCACACAAACACAATGAATCCAAAGGTACTTATTAATCTTTCCTGGCATAACTGTCTCTAATTCTAGCTATTAGATGATGACCAACCCAACTCTCTCTACTCTCTATAAACTGTCCAAATTTCCACCATCTCAGATGAAGCAGAAGCAGCATACCTGTAAACATAAGAAGCACATAGGGAAGGACCCTACTCATTCCCCAACTGTATGGCACATCACAGCAATGTGCTCTGATGTCTACTTACTATATATTCAAAGATATAGAAGCACACCTCTGTCTTGATGCTTGCATAATATACAAAGCTGCCTCTTACCATGCTACTTGAATAAAAGGAATATTAGTAAAGTTTTTTTTCTTTATATGCCAGTGAAATGCTTAAGCAAGTAGAAAAAGATATGGCAAGAAACAAAAGCACAGCTTTCCCAATATTCAAACTCATAAAACCAATAGTAAGTCAGACAAATTTTTCATTTTTTCCAGTTTTACTGGAAAGTAGTTTTGTGCTCAGTCTTCTAAATTACAGGAAAATTTTAATTCAGTATATAGACACACATGATGTCATAACATCATGATCTTATTCTAGACTACAAATTTTTTGAATACTATTCATTTAAAATTGAGTCTTCCGTCATCATTATAATAACCTATGTTCTAGATATTTTTCCTTTACATTATCTAATATTATGAAATACTCAGATAATATCTTAGCATCATACATTTATTTCAATATACTTAATTTACTATACAAATACGCAAATTCTTGAAAACCAAATAAATTATGAGCCTTTCAAATAAGTGGCAATATAATCAAAATAGAAGATTCAGTCTTGGCTGTATTTTAAGCTTTAAAAGAAAAATATGCCAGCCTAAAATAAGTCATGGATTTCACTCACTCAATTTCACTTATCAGATTAATTCTATTAATTTCCCAGAAAACTATAAATAGGAGAAAACATATCTATGAGTTTATCAAATATAAAAGGACAAAGATAAGCATATTTCTGACAAATAGCATTTATTGTGTTTGTCCAGTTAGTAATGTCATTAGATTACAATGTGAACTTGATTTCTATATTTTAAAGATATAACCACAAATTGTTTGTTATTTTTTTAATTACACGGATATTACATCACTTTGAATTCTACTTTCTGCCACAGTAAATGCCTTCTGGAAATAAACATATCACTTTTTTTTTTTTTTTTGCTATTTTTTGTTTCAGAATGCGTGCTTAAATAAATCCAATGAGCACAATCCCTAAAATTACATTAAAATGGACCAAATTAAGATTCAATACTGTTGATTTCCCCTTGATGTAATTTAAAATGTGTAAACTGCCACTAGAAATAAAAGTATAATACCTGACATTTAATTGTTCCGCAGGTTTTTTAGACATAGATGAATTACTGCACTGTTATTTGAACTGAAGCATCTCATAATATATATGTAACAGATTTTGTATGATATAAAACTTTACAGCAAGCTATTTGAATGTTTATTAAAAAATTCTCAAAATGATGTGAAAACATGTTTACTGTATAAATAAAAAGCACTTAGACGTTAAGAGTGTACATTATTCAATAATTTACATCATCATCTGAAAACTGTGGCATGAGTTAACCAGCACAAGTCACTGTACTCCTATATTGGTCATGTTCATCATAAAACTACTTAATTTTTTACTTTAGTAATGGATGTCTGTTTACATAAATTATTTTTAAAGCATCAAAAAAATAATTGCGTTTTAGTATAAAAATCTCAGTAAAATATTCCCTATGCTAATGTTTTTGTAAAGTTGCATATTTAATCTGAAGTGCAAAAACAATTCTCTGACAATTAGGTATGACTAGCATGAAAATATTAGCCTTGGGCAATATGGGGTTCTGTGGTCAAAAAAGTTCAGGAAAAAAACGAGAAAAGTAAAATTAAACACAATTTTATGTACCTTCAGCTTTTTCAAGATCTGCGAGGAAAGTTGTATTTCCCAAGTATGGGAATTTTCAAGTGGCCATGTTTCCTCACAGACCTCTGAAAACAAAAAGTCATAGTAACTAGTAACATTTGGAAAAGGATGGGTGAGAAATATGTAAAGATTTCAAATACAAAGTGTTATTCAGCAGAAACTTGTCTGAATAATACCATGGCATTTTTTAGAGTTTTACTCAACCATGAGCCTCTAGGAATGAGGACATAATAATCGATCACAGTATAGTACAGTAACTTGACCATCTATAAGCTGGATGTTAAGAGTTAGGTGGCCAGCTAGATAATCATCCTTATGCAAAATGATTATATACAGTGTTTAAATTAGCTCTGTCCTACAAGACTTCTAACTAGAATATACATAAACATATATAAAGTGTTTCAATTAACATGCACTCACATTATCAAGTATGTGTTCATAAGAAAAAAAATTACAGTCAGAGGATTATAAGATTATAAAGAAAATGTATAAATTATTTATTCATACATTTTTATAAAACCAAATGAATTTGACGTAATTGAATGAAATTAATGTCCAAATGGTAATACATTACTTCCTTTCCAGGATTTTTAAAGGTGAAAGTTGGTTTAAGCTTAAAATTTCAATGTTAAAGGGCACGCAGCCATGTTTATGACAGTCTTTTTTCCTTTTTCATGGTATTACCATTTATCCATCATTCTTTGAGAAACATGGAATTTAATAAAAACTACACATATATATAACTTTGTGCTCTGCTAACCAAAATTTGTAGTCACTTTGCACTGGAAGATGTTCAGTTAAAATGTAAGAAAACTATGGTTTGTTAAATGTTGATTTTAAAAAATTTATAATATTTGTCCAAGAAAGGGGCTCAGTTAATTAGAGCAGGTTTTACCAGAGAACTTAAATACTAAGGACCTGTTGACTCTACTTTGTAGTTACCATACCAATACTACTCACAGGTTTTTTTCTGTGGTGCCTGCTAGGCTCAATCCCCCACAAAACAGATGTACCTAAAGGACTTACTGGCTTATTAATGCCCAAACCACCTTATTAATGCCCAAACCAGCAGCTACTGTAATTAAAAATGTCAAACTTAAAATTTCTGAAAAATTAAACAAATGGCTGATTATTTGAGTTTTCAACTTGTGAACAGTTGGATTTATTGGTAGTTTAGTTTAACAGAATAAATTTAAATGTGAAGAGTTCTCTAAAAATGTATCATTTCCTGAAAATCTAGATGCCAATCTAGATGTTATCTATGTCTTCACTAATGAAATAAAACACAGAGAAAAAAGTTGTGTTTATTAAGAACTTTCTTAGCCACATAAGACAAGAAAACATTGCATAAAAATACGCTACAAATAATAAAAGTGAAAAAAAAAGAGCCTCCTGGAGTCTTATTTTGTTATGTATTAATTTATGGTTCACTGAAGGAGATTTCAAATAAAATTTTAGGAACTACAATTTTCTCCTACACAGGCAAACACCCATCAGTTTCTACTCTCAAATTATGTGATCAAGGTACAAATCTTATTAACAATATGGCACAATATCCAACCTTCTCCTCTAGCTCATCTCCAAACACCCAACAACTACAAAGTTTCAACTATAATTTGTAACATGCAGGTAAGTCAAAGTTACTTTTATTGTGGTTTTTATTATTTGGCTTTTTACATAATTATTTTGTAGTTCATTACTCTAGATCTATATTGTTAAAAACTGACTGATGTATTAACATCAATAATCATGTATCATTGTTTTGCAATATTATGCAGAAACTGTAAAGTGATAACTTTACTAACAGCAATATCATCACTAATACAAAATTCCATTTTTATTGCTTTTAACTGTGCACTAAAGTTAAAACATATAGCAAGGTAAACGATTGAACAGAAAGGGACAATAAAAAGCCTCCAAAGTTTTAGTTCAGAGTAGTCGAGTTCATTTCCTTCAAGCAGAAAAATTCAGTTTTTTTTCAGTTTTCAAATTCTTGACATTCAAATAGTCATGGTGCCCTGCAAAAACTAATACATAAGCAAGACATCAGCTGGTGATAATAAAATGCTTTTCCTTTAGATTAATTATCTTTCATAAAAATATTTTCAAAAGAAGGGAAACTGAGTTTCCAAGATTTCTAATTCAGTATACATTAGTAGGGTAATGCTGACTTCAAAACTTCCACATAAAACAAAACAAAAATCCTGAGACTTTAAAACACAATGTGAAATATTAACTTTTCTATGCTGCAATTAAAAAAACCTAAAACCGGTTTAATGATAATTAGTTGAAAATTTCTCATCTCTGTAAGATCACCACAAGTAAACTACTCTTGTTTAAAAAAAAAAAAAAAAAAAGGTAGTTTTGCCCTCACAAATTATTTGGAAGATAAACTGCAAAACCACACTGAAAAGCTTAAAAGAATTTTTGTGTTTAATGTAAGGTCAAGTCAGTATTTGGAACAGTATA
This sequence comes from Uropsilus gracilis, assembly GCA_004024945.1. Taxonomy (NCBI): domain Eukaryota; kingdom Metazoa; phylum Chordata; class Mammalia; order Eulipotyphla; family Talpidae; genus Uropsilus; species Uropsilus gracilis. Next base: position 121,682 of record PVHY01000396.1, read on the forward strand.
AAATTTTGTATTTGCATGTAGCTGAGAAATACAGAAAATGAATAAAGTCTATTAGGAATGTTATTCTCAATGTTGTTTCCATGAATCACTTAAATTGTTTTTAACTATGAATATATCTAAAACACAGCATGAATATCAAATATGTGTTACTCAGAATACTCACATCATCATACATGAAGTTCACGACCCCTTCTTGCAAGTGGTCTCTTCTCCTAAAGAAATCTTTAAACAAATAATAACTTCTTAATGCTAACTTAAAATCAACAGTTTCAAATAACTTTATTCCCCTAGGAACTAAGACATGAGTAATCTCGCACTCAATTAAATTTTAAGGGTTTTATTTTCAGGCAACTGAGACATGAAGAAAACATTCTAAAACTTAGCTATAACAATTTCTCACTATTTTGTGTTCCTGTTTGTAAAGACTGACAGCTCTGATTAGATTCACTAATTGATAAAAGAAAAAAAACATATAAAATATAAATTTGCTGATGAAAACAGACACAATTCAAGAAAAATAATCATATAGTATTATACCTGTTTTTAAAGTCAGTACCTGTCAATGCGCGAAGCTTCACACAACAAGCAACGTAATCATCGAAGAAGATTCTGCCATTTTTGCTATAACGTTTAACAATTATGTTTAATGTTTGAGGACTCAACCTATAACCTAAAAAGATTGATAATTTCAATTTCTAAAGCTAAACTTCATAATACTATAATAAGTATTGTAATTCTCTTAGTAAAGCTGCAAGATTGATTTTCCAAATTTATTCCACTGAAATACATTGATAGGAAAACACACTTGTAATGAAACAGATCAGATAAATATATCATTTATAAATAGTAAAACAGTACTTTATAAATATCACAACTTTGAAATGAAGTCAAAATTAAGGAACAAAACTCACCTTTTTATATTTTTAAAATTAATTTTGACGTTGAAATGATGTCAATTTTAATGCTCTGATATTTGTTTTATAATTTTATGTTTCTTGACAGAATATCAAATTTTAGTGTTTTGCTATCATTTAGGTTCTATATCTCCTAGTGAATATATTATTTACAAGTCACTTTAAAAGAATATTAGTCTCAATACTGGTACTAGGGATCACTTAAAAGAGCCAAACCTGAGGATCAACTTAAAGTAAAAAATAGAAAAATGTTTTACCTGTTTGTTCTTAAACCATTTTCTATTTCTTCATGGACTTCCACTTTAACCACAGCATTCTCACTATTTCAGTTTTTTGCTCTCTAAGCCTATGGTCGCTAAGAGTTTTAGGTTATATATACACCTCACTAAAACGTTTTAGATCATTCAGTGCATTACATGTGTATTAATTTAGTTTTAAATTCCATACATTATTTATATATATACTTAAATATACATAAAGCTGAAATTTAAAAAAGAACAAAACCCATTTAAAAATACAAATGAATATATTCTAATTGCTGTAAATACTGACCTGGAATTACTGTCTTTGTTTATTACTAGATTAGTAAATGTGGACAAAAGACGCTAATTCCTTCAAAGAACATGATAAAAGTAAATACAATAGGATAAAATTTGACCTGTAGCTATAATATAATCCAGAAAACCTGTTAATAGTAAATATAAGATATAAATTAAGAAGAAAGCAGCATATTTAAATTAATTTAAACTAATGAAATTATGTTGAAGGGTAAATTAATTGGTCAGGCTTTGTCCTCCATTAGCCTCTATGACCAGCACCTGTAGAATTGTGCCTTCGCATGATTGCACATGCCTGGGCTCAGTGAATGTACATGTGTGAGTGAGCACACCTGGGCCTGGGAGGAAAGAATAAAGGGGTGGAGCCCCCACGGGGGGAGGCGATGAGAGATCATAGGGGAGGAGACAATGCCTGCAGGAGAGAAAGAGGCAAGAGAGAGTGAAGATTGGGGGTTAGGGGGCAAAGAGGGGTGGGCTGGAGGATTAATAGGCTCACCTGCCTACCTCCCTGCCCAAACCAACCCCAGCTCTGGCCCTGGCTATGCCCTAGCTGGTGTGTCTATGTAACTGCTACAACAAACAAAGAACCTACAAAAAAGAGGCTGATACTTGTACTACAATTGGCATCACAAATAGGCTTACACACCAACTGGTGAGGAGAATGGGATGGTTTAAGACTAAGAAGACATGCCAAGTGGCTTGGACAGCTGAACAGTTCGACACAGTTATATATGTAAGTGCCTTCTGAGCTTCCCACTAGTTATAATTTGGATACAGTATTGATAAAATATTTAAGATTCTCATTAGCATGTTCAGCAGATTAATTTGAATATATTTAAATCGACCTAAAACTCTCAAATGTGAATAATCCAGAATATTTCTTTATTATGCACATATACCTATGCAAAGTTGTTAGTTAACAGTTAATTTTCTTACAGATATATATTGGTTAGAAATGAGTACAAGTGTAATGACAAAGGCAAACAACTAAACTATTTAAAATTACAGTAACTGCAAATAAGTCAAATGCCATTTTATATATATATATATATATTAATTTTGGAAAGACTGCAAACCTTAGTTTATCAGAGATGTGATTAAAAAAAAGTTATATTCTTTATAGCTATTCTAAATGGTATTGAAGGGTAAATTATTTGGTCAGATTTTTTCCTCTATTAGTCTCCATGATCAGCACCTGTGGTACTGCACCCTACCTATGATTGTACATGCCAAGCCCAGTGGGTGCACATGTATAACTGGGTTTAGCTGGCCTGGGAGATGATAAAGAAGTCACATCATCCGGGGGAGGAGAATGCACACAGGCAGGAGGGAGAAGAGACCAGCATGGCAAAGAGAGAAGGTGAAGAAAACAGAGAAAGCGCATGAGATTCCTGAAGGGCTGAGGGGTTCACCTGCATTGCTCTACCCTCCCAGCCCTGCCTGGTGTGTCTGTGTCATCACTAAAATCAGTGAAGAATCTGCCCAGATTGGTCTGCCTGTGCATTGCAACTAACATCATAAACAGGATGGTCACATTCCATACATATTTTTCAATTTGAGACATTTTGGTGTCTACTGTGTATTTTACACTACAAACAATAAAAAAAGAAAAAAAAAAAACCTATTCTAAAAAGCTAGACTATGGTATAGAGACTTATATTTGACTAAGTATTTGCTGCCAAATTAAAGATCTTACCAGATTTTAAGAGGATACAATTAAATTGTAGGTATAATGTAAATATTCTCACAAAGGAAATTAAAAAATTTTTATGAACCAGAAAGTATAAAAAGATCATCTTATGAAAAAGTCAGAGATAAAAATGGTTTTGTCTTTAATCAGAATGTAACTACAGCTATGAAGTCAAATGTGGCAACAGCAGTTAAAATACACTCCTTTTCCCACTTAGCAAACTGAACCAAGTAAAGAACCAAGTTCTTTCTCTGATGAAAGAACCAAACAGATGTGGATAGGTTTTAGAGAATTTTAATACTTACCCATAGCAGCAATGGCTTGATTCAATTCATGATGCTCTACTGTGCCACTTCGGTCTTGATCAATAGTTATGAAGTGTTGCTTCCAGGCATTAAGGGCTGCCCAAAGTTCTTTGAATTCATTAAATCCCATTTTTCCTGTATTATCTCTCTGATGGTTTTATTAAAGGAAATAAACTTGATGCCAAAGAGGTCTGACCTGACCCAAAACTCCAAACCATAGGCTAAAAAATTACTAGTATGCTTCTGCAAGAATTAGTCAAATTTAGTATATAAATAGATTTCTGTGAAAAAGCATGAAATTCAAACTGTCTTCCAAAATGTTTTAAAATTCTCTTTATTATGATCATTTATACCCAACAGTTGCCTTAATATTCAGAAAGCAATTCAAATTCTAGTATTCTCAATTTTTATTCAAGGATACATCCAACATGGCAATCATAATTCTGCAGGTTTCCAAACTGAAAGCTATATATATTAAAAAAAAAAAAAAAAAAAAACCCAAAACTTATTATTTAAATTGGAATCTGCTAAATATATAACCAGTCAGCAAACTGATATTCAGTTAGAAATAACAAAACTTACTAGCACAGAAAATAATGATTATAACAGAAGTTATACCTTAAGATCAATCACATCTAGTAAAAGTTGTGGGTAATAAGCAGTTATAAACTAAGTGAAAATTGATGTCAAAAGGAATAGGGCTCATTCTTCCTAACACAAATAAGGATTTAAACAGGAGTTAAGACATATACAAGGAGTTAAAGATTTGTTTAAAGTTTGGGGTACATGTGACAGAGTGGTATATGATAGTATCAGAAAGACAGACGAGGGCCAGATCATGAAAATCTTTATGGTCCACCCTTAAAGATTTAGAGCAATGAAGCTATTAAAGGATTTTTAAGAAATGCTGGTGCAGATCTAAAACATTTCAGAAACATTAATTTACAGTGAACAGACTATAAAGTGAGATGAAACTGGATGTAGGTCAATCCAGTTTAGAAATGGGGAAAAGAAACAGGAAAAAAAATACAAACTATCTTAAAACTAGGGTTTATTAGGAATAGTAACACTTTCATTATTAAAGAAATATAACTAAGGACTCACTAAGTAAAATTTAACTTTTTATTAGCAATTACATCCAACTAGTGGGCTGATAAAGGAGATAGATCAACGTAATTCATCTAAGATTATAAATTTCTTACTAGTAACTCCTTAAAATGAATAAAAATGCATAAAATTAACTCATGCTATTTTATAACATTTTGAAATTTTTATAAAGAAAATAATTTGATGATACTTTACTTTAGATCCATTAAAGAAAAAGGATAAAACATTCCACAAGTTAAAACAGCTGATTTTCTTAAATATTTACTATGATATCAGAGTTAAAATAGGTGGTTATAGTTATTTTCAGAAGGATATTTTCAGATGTGAGAGGGTAGGGAGTGAGGAGAGGTAAAGTCAAGAAACAAAGGATAAAACAACAATGAAATACAGAAACAGAGAAACAATACCTTTAAAATTTTAAGTGAACATGATTTATAACCTGGCTTCATTAACTAGCCAAAGAACTTAATCCTAAAGCTAAAAGGAGAGCATTTGGTGATACATATAGTCTCGGAAAATCTACCTCTCAAGCACTTTTATTAAGATGCTAATTGATGTTATATTTTATTGAAATAGTGAATTTTTTAAATATGACATGAAATGGAATAAAAGGGAGATCTAATTGAAGAGAGAAGAGGACGATGGCTGAATGATGGTAAAGCAAAGTAGAATGCCAGGTACCCACAGAACCTAGATCACAACAGAAAGCTCCAGGTTGATGACTAATTCTAGGGAAAGTTAAATATTATTTTTAAAAAATCATCATAAATCATAAGAACACAGGTGGAAAGAGCATTTTAATAAAAAATAACACAAATACAGTATAATGATGTATTGAAAATTATAATCATTGAGAGGTTGGGAGATGGAAAGGGTTTCAATGTGGTGTTCAAGGACAGGATGAATGAATATAAGGTGAAAAGTTAAGCTCATTTTCCATAACAGGATATCACTTGATAATCATTAAAACTTGACAGTGATAAGAACATGCTGTTTTGAGATCTGGAGTCAGATCTTAAAAGAATCAACTCAAAATGTTGACAGAGCAGTTAGTTCAATGAGCAGTTAGTACAGGAGGTAGGGACTCACAGTGAAAGTTATTTCCATTATAAGATTTGAAGAATTATTTGACTATTTAAATTATGCGTATGGATAGCTAGGAAGAAAAAGTATTTTTAAATATTTTAAATATAGAGATAAAAGTTAGAAAATAATTTCCGTTTCAATTTTAACAAGAAAAATAAGAGCTCTCACGAGAGTAAGTGCCACTAATTCCTGACTGTGTCAGACATCTCTGAAGTTCTTCAGCATCCACTTCACCATCCTGTTAAAAAATAATAACCTGGCTTAACCTTCTATTGTATAAAAGTATATTAAAATATCAGTTGGCTGTTTTAGGTCAAACAGTTTAAATTACAATATTATAGAGACAATTATTGACAACATTGGCATCATACAACATGAGTAACTTTTACACAACCAAATTCTATTAATATGTCAATCACTTCAAATATAACTTACTTTCTTTACTTTTGATAAAATAATCTCTCCATCTTACAATAGCTCAAAATAATATCTGGTAGAAATCATCATACCTCTACTTAAAATAACGAGGAAAATGCATCAAATGTTTTCAGAAAAGTCTCATGCCCATTTGGCGAAGAGATCGTTTCTAAAGGATATTGGAACTTTAAGTAGAAAGAGAAAATGTCTTTTTGGCCCCATTACTATCCGCTAGCAAAGGTTACTATCAAGAGGTTGAAATAGTACAAGTACAAGGTCAAATCCAGTTTTTTAATTAAAAATTGAACATGTCTGTTGATCAACAATTTTTGGTATTAATTTTGATTTTTAAAAATACTGCAGGAAACATGCAATGCAAGTTGAGGTTTTTAAAATCCCCTTCAATTTTGTGTCCAACCTAAGTATCGCCCTTGTCTTACTCAGCAAAACCTAAGTCACTTAACAATTCAATATCAAGTTAGGGAGCCTTAAATTCAACTAAGATGAGAAATAACTGTGAAAAAAGATATTTCTCTAGATATGGCTGAAATTCACTGCTTTCTTGGAACAGCTTCTATTTTTAAAAGTGTAAGAAACTAATTTGAATATATGAAATTCCAACCTTAACTTGCATTTGGGTACATTATGCAGAAGTAAGAACTAGCGAGCAGAGGGAGAGCCAATGTGTAGTAGGAGCAGGGAGTTTGCCTCTGAGAACTTAGCTTTCAGAAACTGGAATGTTTCACTGCTAGAATGCAGGATGTAGACAAGGCTCCCTGCTCATGGAAGGAAGCAAAACGAAACAAACTCTATTGCTTGTGGGACATCACTTCTGAGAAAGTGAAAACTCAGAACAATTGGACTAAAATACTAAAAAAAGTTGCTCCCAGCCTAAGGATGATACTTGTACTAGAACCACCAGCAGAAGTCTGGAACTAGAATGGAATCAGATTCTGGACAAAACCTCTTGTGATATGGGAAAGGAAAAGAACAGAGAATAAGATAGAGGAAGGGAGAAAATAAAACCCCACTTAAAACGCATTTATGAAGCAAAATTCCAGTTTATGTGGAAAAATCTAAAGTTCCAGATACAGACAAAAAATTAACTGCTTTAGAAGAAATTCACCCAAGATGAAATTACTTTTATAGATCATCAATCAAATGTTTAAAAAAAATAAGTATTTTAAGAAAATATAAACAAATCAAGAAATATCTTCCATTTAAGAAGACTAAGACAGTCACATGACAAACATTTATAAACAACCTATTACATTTAAACAGCATTGTACATACTATAAATTCAACAGTGTTTAAAGGAAATTCGTTATCCTCACAGAGTTTGTATTTTAGGGGTGGAAAAGAGACAATAAAGCATAAAGTATGTAAGATGGTAATAACTGCTAAGGGAATAAAAAAGGAAGAGTGAAGGTGATAGGGAATGTGTGCATGGGTGTTATATAAAAAGTAGTGGAGAATAACGCTTTTTCATCTAGATGGTTAAGAAAAGCCTCAATCTGATCTAAAGAAAGTAAAGGTGCAAGCTATGCAGATATTTGAGAAGAGTGCTCCAAACTAAGCTGCCCAACACAGTGGCCACCAGCCAGATGTTCCACTGAGCACTTAGGTGGTTTGTCTAAGCTGAGATGCTCTGTAAGTGTAAAATAAACAGGAGATTTCAAAACTTAGTAACAAAAATGTAAATTGGTTACTAATAATTTTTATATTGATTACCTGTTTAAATGCTAGTGTTTTTTTTGAAATATACTACATGTCTGGCTTGCATTGATGGCTCAATTATATGTTGGACGATGATGTTCTAAAGGCAGAGAACAAGTATAATCACCAGAGGATGTCGTTGGTGTTGCTACAATCTTCTGTTAAATTATTTTTTACTGAAGTGATGTTGCATCTAAAATTAGGTAAAATTCAGGTGTACATCAATAAAAACCAAGTATATAGACTACATGAAGTTCACTGAAGTTCAATTCTATCCTTCAGCAAGATGTTGCTGAAATCTTCAGCTACTTACTCACTGTTAGCACATCTTTCCTTATATTATCCTCTCTTACATATTACCCTGACTAAATAGAATCCTTCAAAGTCAGTATCTGTGTTTCACTCATCTTTTCATTCACCAGCCATGAGAACCTTATATGAAGATAGCCAGATTTTTGGCAAAATGAAGATAATTACCATGAGCTCTGAGTTAAACAATCCTTTTTCTTATAAAGTATAACTATCTCTGACACTTTGTGGCCATTTTCATTTACTATTTCAAAAAGGTGAAAATATTAGTTCTTTTTATTCAAGTATGGAATTAATTTAAAACTCTGAATTCTAACATAATGAATGAAATTCTAATTTACATTTACTTTTTGCAGAATTTTTATAGTCACAGAAACTAAACAGCTTTGCCAAAAGTTACTTACGGAAAGCATTTCAGTCTAGTAGAATACTTTATATTCATATTTCATACATTCAGAGAATATAAGTTGTGTTAACTGACAACTTATTGTAAGCAATGCCTTCCTAAATTATGTGCACAAAATGCAAGTGATTATTTCTATCTCCTGAAGTTTGAGTTGATGATCATGATTAAACATATAAACCCTCAACTAAATTATATAACATTAGGGAGAAAAAATACAAAACCCTATCCTTTCTAATTAAATAACAGCCTTAGGTAGAAAAAAACAAAAGATTGCTAGCCATTGGTTAGGGTACTTTTAAATAATATTCAAGCCCTACTTCTTTAATTACTCAATCTTAATACATAATTATGCATCTGTATAAACGGCTATATGCATCTATATAAACTATCTGCCTATCTCACCAAGTTGCTGTGTGGAAAAGTGGAAGTAATTTGCATGCAAAAGTTTAAGTTGTTTGTATTACTGGAAAATACATGCATGTATGTATGCATATATGTGTATATGCATGAATGTGTGTGCACACATGAATATTTGCAAAGATAAAAATCAAAATCATCACTGCTCAAAAATCATCACTGTATAAAATAGAGCACAGAAGCTACTTTTAATTGATTATTATGAGCACAATTAATTATGAGGCCTACCAAAAGGAATACCAAAGCAAAACAAATACAGCTGAAGAGGTAAGTTCAGTAATTCAGTTTTAAAATCTAAGTCTGCTATTACACTTAACCGTATAATAGTAGGCAAATTTAAAGATATTAAAGAATCATCTAAGTATTTAAGTAAAAATAAAAAAATGAAAGATATGCATCTATTCAAGTATACTAAATGACTAATATGTTTTTCCTGCCTATTCAGTAAGGACATATGTATAGGAGTCATGTCCCCTCAGAGTTTATTCAAAATCATAAGATTATAGAAAATTTAACAGTATCAAACATTACCAACACAGCATTTTATTGCTGACAATTGTTACCACACAATAGTTCAGTCTCTAAATATATATGTCCAGTACCCAAGTTTTAAGTTGTAGCTGTGTAAAATGATTTTAATACAATGTCATAGAAAATAGATTTACTAGTATTAAATCCTTCTTGCAGATAAGAATAGCATAGTGTAATAATATTATATTTAACCATAAAGAAAAGGAAATGCTAATAAAGAGGCTTAAACCAACAAAGGTTTATGGTTTTATACAAGAAGTCTGAGATTAGGCATAAAAAGTACTGTGTGGCAATATAATGATGCCATCAATCCTTTTTCATATTTCCAAATTCCCCATCCATAGACCTTTTATGTCTAGTTTATTTCCTCAAGATCACAAAATGGTTGCTGTGCCTTCATTCCTCAAGTTCACTTTCCAGGCAGGAAGAATGGAGGAGCAAAAAGAGCAATGCTAGTTTTCAAGAAGGTTTTGCTCATTTGGAAGAGGAACGTACCCACAAAAAATTTCACCTGTATCTGAATGGCCATTCCTATGGCACATGGCTGTCCTTTCTAGTTACAAAGGTATTTGTGATGCTGAATGGTGGGGTTGTCTAACTTCTATCAGAAAAGAAAATGGAAAGTGAGGTAGTAAACAGAAGTATCCAAAATTGTGTCAGCTGCATATAGATATTCTGTGCATATCTATTTCTTATAAAGTATATGCGATCCAATGAACACTTAAGTGACTAAACTAGAAGGTTATCAAAGTTCTACAAAATTCTATTCAATAAAATTTTCTTGACTAGTATAAAGAAAAAGAGGGATTGTGACTAAGACAAGTGTGAAACTCACTCTGCTCATTTAACTGGTATTTAAACCTCCATTTGGTCCAGTTTTATTTAGCTTTCCCTGCTCTGCTTTAGCATCAAGTCTCAGGATCATCCATAACTTATAAAGCTCCTTTGTGAAACTCTTGATAGAGCCCAGCTTCCCCAAGGACAATTAGATGGAAAATATCTTTCTCCACATCCTCTCTGGCTCAGTCACTACACATTATCCTGCTTCCTCTCTTAGTCAACTGAACAATATCACCATACCCACAGACATTTTAAATGAAATAATTACAAATAACCCTCACCTCTTGATCCCAGAACTACCAACCTCAGTAAGCTAAAAATCCAAATTTCATGTACATTCCAAATGACACACAAAGTGAAAGAGTTTACCTTTATTTGAAATAGTGACTTTTAAAAAATGGATGTGTCTTCAATCTATATAGCATCTCACCTGCCCAGCAACAGCAGTGAAGTATGTCCACATGGGGTCTCCCACTGAGTAACTGTCCGAATACCCTGGGCATCCAGGGTACCCGCCAGGAAGCGGGTCTGGCCCTGTTCCGAGCACTGGCTGCCCCATCTGCATTCCTGGCATGTGACCATTAAAATTTCCAAACTATAAGAGTGAAACAGGAGATGATTAATGAAAATACTACATTTTACCCCCAAGTTAGTGTACAAGAAAATAGTTACAAAAATAGTTACAAGGAGTTCATTGAAAAACAAGAATAGCATTACCCAAAGCTATGAAATATGCCATCAAATAAACTGTTTGCTACAAAGAATGGTTGCTATCATACATTAGGACATAATTCAGTTCATTAACTATGTTACACTGCATTAAAAACATAATAGATAAATGAAAACGGTTTCAGTTCCAAGGAACTTAATTTACCCTACATTAAAAGAAATAAAATAGGCCAGGCATGGTGACGCATGTCTGTAAGCAGCAGCCTAGGAAGCCGCTGAGGGGACCAGGGATCGGGGTTCGAGTACCGCTGGGGGCACATGGCAAGACCTAGTTCCAAAAAATGGCTGGGTGTGGTGGCACATGCTTGGAATCTCAGCTACCTGGGAAGCTGAGGCTGGGAACTGCTTGAGTCTGTGGTACCCCAGGCAACGTGAGCCTGCGGTTCCACAGACAAAAACTGTGAGACCTAGTCTCAAAAAAAAAAGTAAAATAGAAAAGAGGTGCCAGTTTAAGAACTTTAACAGAACATGAATCTTTGTGTTTGCCATCAATGTTGTAAGAAACAAAAGATGTCAAAAACTTCACCTACAATAAAAGCGTATACCTCTGTGCACTTACTTAGAAGTAATATGATCAATACAATGTAACTGTGACCTAATCACAGAGAACCCCACTGGACTGTAATACTTCTCCACCAGAAAATACATTAAAAAGCAAGATAGCAGTGAACAGATCAATAAAGTGACAATGTTCTACTTTAAGAGTAATAATATTATCAATATCAATAGTAATAGGTAGTTAATATTTATTGAAAGATTTTTATATCCAGTACTTTCCATGTTTATGTAAGTTTGTAACAACTGTTTGAGGTGTGAAAATAAGACATCCAATTTGCAACTGAGGACTTGTTCAAGAGGTTTCTTAAATCGGTTAAGGTCAAAGGTGGTAGGAACAGACATGATTTTTAAAAAATGCCTGATTCCGCAGGTTCCTGGTGTGGGCTTGGCTTTTCTCTCTCTCCTCTCTCTTCTCCCCCTCCCCCTCCTTCTCCACTCCCCTCTTCCTCCCTCTCTCTCTCTCTCTCTCTCTCTCTCTTTTGCCTTCTTTCACTACTTTCACTTTGAAACTTGGCATATATTTTAATCCCTCAGAAAGGCATTTTACACAGCATGTTTATGAGTTTAAAAGGAGAAAGTTTTAAGATAGTTTACTATTTTTAATAAAATCTTAACTTACATTCTTGAAAGATGAGTATAGGAAGTAAAGGTTGAAAAGCAAAGATTTCAAATTATGGGGGGGAGACAAAAAGTAGCAGTCTACACATGGTTACAATAACTGTGGAGGTAGTACTAGAGCTTGAGGAGGAAATGTTCTCAGAAGGTAGTGGACAAAAAAAATTATGAAGCAATGAAGGACAAGAAGGGAAAACATATTTTGCAAAACAATATCATGGATGAAAAACCAAAATAAAGATGTAATTTTTAAAAAGTTGCTTTTTAGGAAAACTGAGGCCTACCATCAAAGAGGAAAAGGACAGAACAATTTCAACTTTACAGGTGAAATCGGGTGCAAAAAAGGGGCAGAAGCTACCCACTAACAAGTCACATTTAAAATGTGGCTTCTGACACCCAGTTTCCCTCAGGTTTTTATTGCTGGTGCAAAGCAGCTGCCAGTCAAAAATGCAGTTTAACAGCAGGGTTTATTTACAAGGGAATATTAACAAGGAAAACAAAAAGTCCTTATAGCCACAAGTGGCTAATTATCTTACCCCAGTCACCATTTTCAGTCCCAAAGGTCCCAAAAACACAGATCCATGATGGTGCCACTTTGCCCCTTCAAATCTGAGAGGTAGGCATTCTGTCAAGTGCAGTCTTTCTCCAGCATCCTCTCTTTGCTTCTTCTCCAGCGTTCGGAGCTGCCCTGCTTCCCCAAGGCTCTTCAAACTTCTTCGGCAATTGCTGATGCACAAATCAGCTTTCCAAATGCCTGGCCATCTCCAGGTACCAGCTCACTATGCAACCTTGCTGCCGTCCCACACTCTCCACAACAGCCTCTCTTACACAGGTCACCATGGCTCCTTACCAACACCAGCTCATTCTTCTAGGGGGCTTCTGCCAGTCATCCTCCTCTCTCTTTTCCCCAAAAGTCTCTTTCTAGTTTCTGCTCCTTTCCTTTTTATCTTTCTTTTCCCCTAAAACCCAAAGGCTCCAATTTTCCTCTCCACACCCTCTAGGTGATACATTTTCTCTTCCACACCTGAAATCTGCAACAAAGCAAAAGTACCTTTACCCTGTTTAGACCATCTTTTACCTCTGTGTTTTTCACACACAACTAATGGCATCAAAGCCTACATTTTGATACTACCCATACTGGGGTCACAGCTTCACAACCACAAATAGAATTTGAATTTAATGTGTGTGTGTATATATATATATATATATGACAATAACAAATATAAGTATTATAAACACCTTTTTATCAATGTATTTGAAAATGTAGATAAAACATGTCTTCTAAAATTACATAGATTAACAATAATAACTAAAAAAATTAAAACCTTCCTATTTCCACCAATGACAGGTTAGGATAATTTGATGAACTTTAACAATAAAAACCCAAAAGTTACTAAGATAGTATTTTAAAATCATCTCACCTTAACTATAGGGGATAAATTCCAGGCTAATATTTGGAACACACATAAACCCAGAAGTAAAAGGATTAGCAAAAGGTCCAAAATAGCTTTTGCTCTGAGGACAGGAGGCAATTACAAACACAGAGGTTTAGTTCCCAACACCTCCAAGAAAATGGAGGTCACTTAAGGGCAAGGGTATACCCAAGGCTAAGAGACAGAACATTTGAATAAACTTCTTCTAAGGGAGACCAAAAGTAAATCTAGACATATTAGTAAAAAGTTAATGTTAAGGTGGTGCAGAAAAACTGGCTATGGATCTGTGGCATTTTTATTTGTCCCTGAGGATTCAAGACAATTGTTTTTTAGCCAGTCAGAAGAGTGGTGTATTATGAAGAATCTGCCCTTTAGAAAGACCTTCTATCTACCTTTTCTTCCTGACTTGCAGCTTTATGTTTGTGAAATTATTTTTGTGGAATGCTTCATCAAACACAAACATGATAAACAATGGGGTTAAAACAGCAAATGATTTAAATGGAAATGGCTCACTCTTACCACCTGACTCTATGGCATATCTGACATCAGAACATTCTAATGGAATACAGATACCATGTTTCTAACAGGAAGCTTCACCCTGATGGGAACATATTCAAAGTATGGGAAACTCAAAACGTTCCCCAGTTTGTCCTACTCTGATCTTTAAAGGAATCTTTTAAGTTTAAGACCTAATGTGAGGTACACATTGTCAAGCAGAGATGGCAAGACCAAGGCAGGTTTTTCAAGTCAATTTCAGTAAGGAGTTTTATTTTCCAAGTAATCACAGGTATAAAGTTAATTCCTCTGAAAATCATTGACATATGTCAATATCAGTCTCATTATATATCCGTAATGTTCAATGTCCCGCAAGCCCATTTCTGAAGACACTGCCTTCAGCCCCCTTGAGGGATCACTGACAGAAACACTTAAAGTAGAGTTCCTTTCTAAAAAGAAAAAGTTAACCACCAGGACACTACAGAGACAACTTCCAACTCAAAAAGGTAAGGTAGTATACATAGTTCGCAGAAAGACCAACTTTGCCCATCCGCCCCAAAAGTCCAGAGTTGACGATTCTGAGTAGAAAAGTAAGGATTGGGAGACATTTCGTATACTTTAATTCATTCATACGTAACTTAAAAAGAATAACAGAAAAACAAGTGTACAAAAAAAACTTAGAGGCTGTCTAGCAAAACCGAAAGCGGAAAGGTGAGCGGGGACAAAGGCGAGCCAAAGGCGGACCATAAAGAGGGTTTGAGGCTCGATTTCAGGATTTATTTTCTAAAAAACATCACATCCTCAGCTCCACAATGACTGGCTTAAGGAATGCTCAGGGTTCGGAACACCGATTGCCGTCTCGCCACCGGCCGGCACCAGCGGCACGCAGAAACCCGGCGCACCCAAGTACCAGAATTGAGTAAAGTGGTGAGGGCAGAGGGCGGGCCCTACTTTTTGGCACCGCCCGCAAAGGCGCCACATCCCGCGGGGGCGGCGGCCATGAGGACTCACCCCTCCTCCATATCCCGAGTAGGCCATGACAAGCCGATGCCAGGTTTCTGTCACGGGAGCGCGTCACCCTAAGGGTCAACGTCCACCCAGCTAGGAGATAAGCGAAGGTACAGATACAGGTGAGACCGAAAGACTTGCTGGCCGCGCAGATCACTTCCTGGAAAACGTCCCCTCCAGAGTCCGGCTCCGCCTTACGAGGTCCCGATTGGCTGATTCCCCACATCCCCAAACCCTCCCTTTGCCAGAGTCTAGTCCCACGTGTCTCGTCTCTGATTGGCTTCAAGCGCCCAGCCCTTTCCTGCTCGACTTCTATTGGTTTACGGAGGTCTCGCTCTCTCCCCTCACCTTTTGGCTTGGGTGACTTTTCCACGGAAAAGCTCTCTGGACCACATTTCTATTTTTTCATTTTTTTTTCCTTTCTGCAGCCACAGAATGGCCAGTGACTTCTTTAAACCTACCCTTTCACTTTTAACAACGCGTACAAATATACACATCTGAATTTCAAAACTTGCAGTGTTACATCTATAGTTTTTGTGACCCGTTGATGTCACACCATGAAAACTTTGAAACTGATTTCTGTCCAAAGAAAAGTGCATCCAAATTTTACCATGGTCGTTTTTAGTTTTTCTTCTTTTGATAAATGATAACTAAAGTTGTCAGGGCAAGCAATTAAAAATGCAGGTGTTCAGTTGTTCAGTTTAATTTCATTTTCAAATTAACATAAATGTTTTCACATATTTTATCTCAAACATTGCAGAGAACGCATGGTGGCGAAGATCAGGTGGCAAGAAGAGCAGAGGCATGGGGATGAAAGAATTAATCAGAGACAGTGGAGAACAGAACAGGTGGATTTCTCGAAACACACTGTTAAGGAAGCAGCAGATGCTAGGTCTCCTCCCAGAGAAGGATTTGGGACTTCTTTTTATAACCTGTTTCCTGTGCTTTACATAACTGGATTGTTGCTTTGGGCTGGTAGGAGCTCTGAGGTCTGGTTTTGGGCATTAATCTTGACACAGAATGTGCTCTGGACCTGCTTTTCTATTCTGGGTCAAAGTGATCAGTCTTTTGACATGGTTCCCATAACAACCATATCAATTCCCTTTATCTAGTCAAGCTTCCCTAACCTTCCAGCTGAAGGAGGGAGGGGTTTAGATTTTAATCTTACTAAATGATGCCCTGACAACATGCACTTACTAAAATTTTATTCACTGTTTATATGTTGATAATACACCATACACCGGGCATTCTATATGTTATATGGCAACTGTACAAATGTATCAAACTTGCTCAAATTCTGAAACTCTATATCCACCTAGAAAAACAGCTTGATTTTTATCACTTTGTGAAAAGTTAAATCAATTATATTGATTTATATAGTAATTGGCATTGCTGCTTTTCTTTGGAACCCAAATGAATATTGTAACTCTCACTTTGAAAGAATAGGACAGCTATAACTTTAGCTTAAACACAAAAAGACCAAGCCGGGCATGGTGGCTCGTGCCTGTAAGCTTCAGCCTATGAAGCCGCAGGGGCTAGGGATCATGGTTCAAGTCCCGCATGGGGCCTGTAGCGAGACCTAGTTCCAAAAAATAGTTGGGCATGGTGGTGCACGCCTGTCATCCCAGCTTCCTGGGAAGCTGAGGTTGGGGATTGCTTGAGTCTGTGGTATCCCGGGCAACAAGATCCTGCAGTTCCATGGGCAAAAATGGCGAGACCTAGTCTCAAAAAAAAAAAAAAAAAAAGACCAAACCAGTATGCTATCATTTCTCTGATAAGACAAGGGCAAAACTGGTGGTGGTAAAAGATGTTAGTTGTATATTAGCAGAAGAAAAAATTTTGCAAAGCTAAGTAATTTGGTCAGCTATATTACAGAGAACATGTTGAACTTTGTGAAACCTAATTTTATCAGTAAGAGGTAGAAAGAAAGGAACTTTCTTGGTTGCTAACATACCAGCCACTCTTGAGAAAGTGTACATTACTTCCTCTATGATGTAAGTAACATGTTAGCCCATAAGTTTAAATTATTGGTACATTAAAAAAGTATGAGAATGTGTTAAAACCTTGATAAGAATAAAGAGTAAAGCACCAGGTGTTGAAAGCAAATGAATTCTTACAAAGATTTTTTAATTGATTATATATTCCCCCAAAATGCTCAGAAAACAGTGTTTTGCTGTGAGTATGTGGATTTGCTCTATGCCTTGACCACCCTGTATCTTTTACCCAAAATATGAACTGGGAATAAAGATAAGGGACCTCTCAGGGTAAAAGTCCTGGAATGAGGAACTGCAGGTTGAAAACAGCTCACTAGATGTAGCTTTAGATGATACCTCAGACTAGTCACTCTACGGCCCCCCACATGGACCTTGCTGACTCCAGGCAATTATGTATGCCCCACCCCTATGTATATTCCTTTATTGCTTGTCTACTTTCTTTGAATC
>PVHY01000396.1:139355-242738 GCA_004024945.1 Uropsilus gracilis
TTTTTTTTTTTTTTTTTTTTTTTTTACATCGTTATCTACCCTGGGGTTCTACCTTATCTTCTGTGAGCCATCATATTAATCTTTTGTGCCCCTTTCATCTCCTATTCTCCCCTCCCCCTCTCATGCTCAGTGCTTCAATTCTGCTGAAAGTTAGTTTTAAATTTTCCTTGTCTGTCTGTTTGTTTTCCCTATATCCACATATAAGTGAGACCATCTAGTATTTCAGTTTTTTTTTTTTTCTGGCATATTTCCATTAACATGATTCCTTCTAGCTCCATCCATGTTGCCACAAATAATATAAGTTTGTCTTTTTTGATTGATGAATAATATTCCATTGTGTACATATACCATATCTTTCTGTACCATTTGTATGTTTTGGGGCATTTGGGTTGTTTCCATATCCTGGCTATTGTAAATAATGCTGCAGGTGTCTTTATGAATTAGAGATTTTTTTCACCATTGGGTAGATTCCTAGAAGTGGGATTGGTGGATCTAATGGAGTTCCATTTTCAGTAGTTTTAGGGTCCTCCACACAGCTTTCCATAGTGGCTGGACTAGTTTATATTCCCACCAGCAGTGTAAATGTGTTCCTTTCTCTCCACATCCACACCAGCATTTGTTGTTGCACACACACACATATATTAATAATATAATATATATTAATATAAATATATATATTCATATATATGGGTCATTCTTACTGGTATGAGATGGTATCTCTTTGTAGTTTTGATTTGCATTTCCCTCATTATTAGTGATGTTGAGTATTTTTTCATATGGCT
This sequence comes from Uropsilus gracilis, assembly GCA_004024945.1. Lineage (NCBI taxonomy): Eukaryota > Metazoa > Chordata > Mammalia > Eulipotyphla > Talpidae > Uropsilus > Uropsilus gracilis. The sequence continues at coordinate 140,138 of PVHY01000396.1, forward strand.
ATTGTCCATTTGTATTTCTTCTTCGAGAATAGTCTTTTTAGCTCTTCACCCCATCTGTTGATTGGGCTTTTTGCTTTGTTCTTGTTATGTTGTGTGAGTAACTTGGGTATCTTTATTTTTGTTATTAGACCTTATCACTTGTATGAAAGGCAAAAATTTTTTTCCCCATTCAATTGGGTCTCTTTTTGTTTTGTTTATTGTCTCTTTTGCTGTACAGAAGCATTTGAGTTTGATGTAGTCCCAGCTGTTTATATTTTCCTTCTTTTTTTTAGCATTTGTAGATGTGTCCTGAAAAGGGTTTCTGAAGTGTAAGTCTTGGAGTGTTTTGCTCATATTTTCTTCTATATATTTCATGGTTTCAGGTTAGATCCAAGCCTTTTATCCATTTTGAGGTGGTTTTTGTACATGGTGTGAGGGGTTAGTCCAGGTTCATTCTTTCACATGTAGCACTCCAGTTTTCCCAGCACTATTTGTTGAAAAGACCATCCTTGTCCCATTGTGTGTGTTGTTTTTTTTTTTTTTTTGGCCCTTTGTTAAAGATTAGTTGATCATACACGTGTGGCTTTATTTTTGGACTTTCAATTCTGTGTCATTGGTCTGTGTGTCTGTCTTTACTACAGTACCATGCTGTCTTAATTATTATGGCTTTGTAGTGTAATTTAAAGTCTCAGAGTGCAATTCATCCATTCTCTCTTCTTTTGGTCAGGAGAACTTTGGCTATTCATGGTTTTTTTATTTGTTGTTTTTTTTTTTATTCCATATGTATTTGTTCTATTTCTTTAATTTATTGGAATTGCATAGAATCTGTAGATTGCTTTTGGCAGGATGGCCATTTTGATAATGTTGATTCTTCCAGTCCATGAGCAGGGAATGTCTTTCTATTTCTTTGTGTCTTCTATTTCTTTTAGCAGTGTTTTCTAGTTCACTTAGTATAAATCTTTCACATATTTTGTTAAGTTTATTCCCAGGTATTTAATTTGTGTTGGGTTCCTTTTTGTTTGTTTTTTTTTTATTGTCTCTTTTGCTGTACAGAAGCATTTGAGGTTGATGAAGTGGCTTTCTTATTTTTTTCTTCTTCAGACTGATTTTCTGTATCTAAGAAGGCAGCTTATTTTTGTGTATTAATTTTATAACCAGCTACCTTACTGGATTGGTTTATTGTTTTCATTAGTTGTTCTGTAGAATTCTTACTTCCCTATTTGGATTTCTTGTATGTCCTCTTGCCTTATTGCTCTAGCTAGGACTTCCAGTATTATATTGAAAAGCAGTCATGAGTGGAGAGCCTTGCCTTGTTCCTGATCTCAAAGGAAATACTCAGTTTTTCACCATTTAGGATGATTGGCTGTGGGTTTGTCATATATTGGTTTTATTATGTTAAGGTATGTTCCTTTTATCCCCAGAATTTGAAGGACCTCCATCATAAATGGATATTGAACTTGGTCAAATGCTTCCTCAGCATCTATTGATATGATCACGTGGTTTTCTTTTCCTTTTTGTTGATGTGTTGGATTCCATTAATTGATTTTCAGGTGTTGAACCGTCCTTGTTTCCCTAGGATAAATCCCACTTTGTCATGGTGTATTATCTTTTCCATGCATTGTTGGATTTTATTCTTAGGATTTTGTTGAGAATTTTGGCATCTGTGTTCATTAGGGTGATTGGCCTGTAGTTTTCTTTCTCTGTTTGGTTTTGGTATTAGGGCAATGTTGGCTTTGTAGAATGTGTTGGCAATGTTTCTGATTTCTCTACTTTTTGATAGAGTTTTTGTAAGATCAATACCGTTTCGTTTCTGAACGTCTGGTAGAACTCATTTGTAAATCCACCTGGTCTTGGGAAGAGAAGCTTTTGCTTTTGGGGAAGAGATTTTATTACTGTTTCAATTTTGCTGCTTGAGATTGATTTGCTTAGGCTTTTTATGTCTTCTTTATCCAGTTTTGGATGAACGTGTGCTTCTAAAAATTGATTCGTCGAGGTTTTTAAACTTGTTTGCATATAAATGTGGTAATCCCTAATTATCCTTTGTATTTCTGCTTTATCTGTTGTAATTTCTCCACTTTCATTTATGATTCTGTTTATTTCTGTTCTCTTCCTTCTTTTTGAGTATGGCTAGAGATTTATCTATTTTGTTTATCTTTTCAAAGAACCAGCATTTTGTTTAGTTGATCTTTTTGATTGTCTGAAGTGTTTCTTCTGAGAAGTCTGATGTGGGCCTAATAGGTTTTTCTTTATAAGTTAACTGTTTCTTGCCTCTTTCAAGCTTCATTATGTTTTGTTTTGGATTTTTGAAGTTTTACTATTATGTGTCTTGCAGTAGTTTTGTTTTCATTGTGGTCGTTTGGTGTTCTTCTAGTTTCCTATATCTCTAGTTTTATTTTTTGCTTCATATTTGGGAAGTTCTCTTCGATTATTTCCTTAAGTAGTTTCTTAATTCTTTAGTCTCTCCCCTCTCCTTCTGGGATTCCCATAATTCTAATGTTTCCTTTACTTATGGTTTCAGGTAGTTCTTGGAGTGTTTTTGTTTTGTTTTGTTTTGTTTCCCAGTTTTCCTTTGTACCTCTACCTCCTTTTCTTTTTGGATTCTTTTTACCTCTGAGTCTTGGAGAGTACTGATACATTCTATTTCTTCTATTATTTTTTTCATGGATATTCTTAAGTTCCTGTGTTGTTTTTTTTTTTTTAAGTTTCATTTTCATTCATTAATTTGTTGATTGTGTCCTACATATCATTCTTTTCTTTTCCTTCTCTGCCTTTTAATATCTTTCAGTGTTTTCATTATGGTATTTTTTAATTCTTTTTCAGTCAGGTTGAAATAGTCTTCCATGTTCATGCTGTTGATTTCAGTAGGCTGACTTTCTTTCTGTGCTGTATTATTCCCTGGTACATTTGTTTGGTCATTTGTGATTTTCTTCCATCCCATAGTTTGCCTTTGGGTTTGTTCTGCCCATGATGCCCCTGTGCCACTGGTGTTGGTCATCATGATTACCTGGATTGCCAAGTTGTAGATGTGTCTGTTTAGTGGCTGGGTCACTATGGTTTGTGTGCAGAGGCAGTGTAGGTCCTTGCCTCTCCCTCTTGAGCTTGTGTTAACTGGTACCATGTTGATGGCAACCAGGGCTTCTGATCACTCCTATCTAGTTGTTTTGGGCTACTAGGACTGGAGATGGATGTTCTCACACTTTCTGCATGGGCTTGTTCTCACACTTTCTGCAGGCACTGCCTGGTGCCTGATGTCAATGGACGGGGTTTCCAGGTTAATGTTAAGGAAGGAGGAGCTTGAGTGTGACGCTTTCCTGAAGCTACTGCCTGTGATTTTTCTGCTGTGGCAAGTGCTAATATGAGCTGTGACTTGCCCTTGGACCGTCTGTCTGTCTAACCCTCACATTGAGGAGAGGTGTCCTAGGTCTCAGTCTGCAGTGATCTGGGACCCTGTATGATAGGTGCCCTGATAAGCACAAATTGGTGATCAGTCTGATGTGAAATGTCTACTGGCTGCCTGAAGTAGCTTGTGTTTTCAGTTGTTAGGTTCTTCTAGGTTGTGGCCCTTGGGGTGGAGCTGTTGGGCTTAAAAGGCTGTTCTTTCCAAGGTCTCTTTCAAATTTTGGCTTTAGGAGAGATGAGAAATGGATGAGAAGAAAAAAGAGAGAGCAAGAGAGAAGAAGGAAGGAAAGAGGGAAAAAGTAAGGGGGAAAAAGAAGGAAAAAAGTGAAATTGGTTGTTCAGAGGAGAAAGCAGGGAAGAGGAGGCAGAAAAGTATGAAAGAAATAAGAAAAAGGATAAGAAATAAAAAGGATGAATGAGGAAAAATAATAAAGACAGGGAGAGAGGAAAACAAAGCAGAGCAGAAAGAAACCAAAAGGACAGACAGAAAGCAGACAAATTAAAAACCCAAGACAAAAACAAACCAAACGACAAAAAAAAGAAAAAAAAAGTGAGTGGCTAAATGGGTAGGGTGTTTTGTTTTGTTTTTTCTCTTTCCTTTCCCTCCTTGGGAGGAGAGGATATTCCCTGCTATCTGTTCTACTCAGCTGAGCTCACTCACTTGCCAGTGCCCTTGTGGGGGAGGGGCTCTCCCTGGCTGGGTGAATCATTCTTAGCCTTAAGCTTTTAATCTTCCCTGCTGAGCTTTCAGGAGCACTTTCAGGGGGTGGGTGTGTGGGGAGGGGACCTGTGCCAAGGGCAAACATAGGGAAGGGCTTCTCACCTGTGAACTTGCTGCAGCAGAGCAGAATCTCCATCCCCTCAATCTCCCCAGCAGCCAGTGTCCCAACTTGTAGTCTGCGTGGTCTCCGAAAGCTGAGAGTACCCTCTCTGGAGGTCTGTCGGTGGATGTGGTGGTTCCCCAAGGAGCTGCAAGCAGCTGCCGTGGTGCTGCCAAGGCCTCAGCCTCCAGAGTCCTCCCAGCAACAAAGATGTTACCAGTTGGGGTTAGTTGTTGAGGAGGTCTGAGTTGATGGATGCCGATACCACTGCTGCTGCTGCCACTGCTACTGTTCCTGTTGTTATTGATAAGGACATTGGTTACAGCTGGCTGAAGTGCCTCTGCAGTGTAGCAGAGCCAATATGGTGATGGGCTCCGTAGGAACTGCGAGACACAGTGGTACTGAAGTCGGGACCCAAAGATGAACCCAGTTCCTTTCATTGAGAAAAGAATGTGGGCATTGCTGTCATCTGCATCTGAAAGACAGAGACTAAGACAAGCCTGAGGCCAGTTCCTCTTTTTAGAGTAAAGTGATTACCTGGGAAGATTTGGGATTATGTAATACAGGGTCCTGAGGTCAAAGGCAGGCCCAGAGGGCAAAGGGAGGTAACACACCAAGGTGGGATGGTGAATGGGAAGCAGGGAGAAGGATAAAAAAGAGGAAAGGTGGAGTGTAGAGATATACAATTTTGGAGAGGAGCATGGAGAGTGGAGTGAGAGCCAGAACCTGGAGATTGGCATTAGGTGTGGAAGTTTTGGGCCTCAGGAGGACCCAGGAGCTAAGTCCTCTGGAGCTTCCTCACCTCCCCAGCACTCGGTTCCTGAGGAGCAAGATCCGTGTGATGGCAGAGGAGAGGTGACCCTGGTGAAATGCGGAGCCACGGTGACACTCGGACAGGCCTGCCTCTGGGAGACCACCTGAGCCCCACCTGTGTTGGTTGGATTCATCTGGTACCAACTGGAGCGACAGGATTGGGAGTCAAGGTCCTGGCATTTCCAACCAGAAGTGCCCTAAGACTGAGGTAAACCCCACGAAGCTCCTTGAGGAGCAGAAGTGGGGCTCTATTCTGTTTGGAACACTTGTGAGGGTGTGGACTCTTTCAGTTTGTTTTTTTCCGTATCTGGAAATAAACTTGTCTATCCTGGTTGTTAAGGTATGATATCTGAGCAGCTGCTGCGTGCAGGCGGAAGAACCCATAGGAAAGAGGAATTTAAACGGGGGTGTCCCTATCCCCCCATAACAGTACAGCGTCTGTTGCCTCAACCTCCAGAGTTTCCCTGGGAGCTAAGTTTCCAGAGTGTCCCCAGGTGAAATTGAAACTGGGTGCCCTTCCCCCACCCTTGGGTTGGGTTGTGGCAGTTGGCCCCTCCCCACCTCTTTTCCTTGGGGGGGGGGGGGCATGGCAGTTGAAAACTGGTGGCAGTTAAAAACTGCCTGAGGAAGCAGCTGGGAAAGGATATGCATGAGAAGCAGAGGGAGGAGGAGGAGTGGGACCACATGACTGAGAGCTGACAGGTTTGGGCACCTGGAGAAGGACACAGGAGTGGAGCCTTCCAGGGCTCTTCAAACATCAAGCCCTGAAGGGGCAGAAGCCCCCTGAAAGAGTGAGCTGGAGGTGACAAGTAGCCATGGGGTCCAGCAGAAGAGTGGCCGGCGTGGAGAGTGTGACACCAGAGCAAGGTGAGATGGAAAGCTGGTACCTGGAGATGGTCAGGAATTTGGAAAGCTGATTCGTGCATCAGCCATTGTGAAAGTCTGAAGCACCTTGAAGAAGTGGAGCATTGCAGAATACTGGAGAGAAAAGAAGAAAAGATGACGAGGGAGAAAGGACTGGACTTTGCAGAAGTGCCTACCCCTCGGACTTGGAGGGGCAAAGGGGCACCGTCTTGGACTGTGTCATTGGGACCTCTGAGACTGAGAATGGTACTGAGGTAAGATTACTGACCACTTGTGACTTTACGGTCTTTTCATTTTCCCTGTTGAACTTCCTTGTTAATAAACCCTGTTATTAAACTGCATTTTAAGTGGCAACTGCTACTGCATGGGTGATACGGACCTATGGCTTGTAAGTTGGAGGCTTTTGCCTCCTTTTTGACCCAATTTCAAAATCAGTGGGTGTTAGGGTTGGATGCGATGCTGCTGCTGCTGCTGCTGCTACTGATAGCAACTGCTGCAATTCCAAGACTGTGGGTGCCTCCTCCTCGGTAGTGGTGCAACAATTGCCACTATGGTTGCTGGCCTCAGAGAAGTTGCTGTTCTCTAAGTCGTCCGATGCCCGTGTTTTCACTGTCTGGTTCTTGGTCTTCTGGGAGGTGGTTTGCTGACCCGTTGCTAGAGTCTGAAATTCTCTGGGATGTTGTATCAGTTCTCCCCCCCCCCCCCTTTTAAGCTGTCTTTTTCAGGTGAGTGATTGCCTTCAATTTCCCTGCTCTGCCATGTTATGAGTGTGCCCTGTAGATCTCATTTTCATCCCGAGCCTGATGAAATGTCACTGATGGATATGCTGAGAGTTAAGTCTCCAAGGGACTCTACATTTATATACTATATAGTTTCTAAGGTAGGGATGGTATTCCATTCAACTAATGAGAGGAGATCTGTTGTAGTATGACCAAGATAATCTCTTCTTCCAAGGTAAGGTTTGGTTGTAAGAGGGATACTGAGTGGTTTTAAGGGCACTAGAAACTCTTGCCCAAGACAGTGTCCAGAAATTCACTGGTTGTTTTCTGAGTTTTTCACCTATGTGACAACTACAGGACCACTCAGGTTCAGAGAACAAAATAATGAAATTTATTGATCAGAACAAAAAAGGTAGCATCATGGTTATTTTAGCATCACCAGTTATTTTACCTCAGTTATTGTTCAATGCTTTAAAGTACTAAAGAGCAAATGTCTAAGATAGCATCTTCTCACAACTCCAGACCTGGAACAAGTATCCCAAATGAAAGACCAAGATAAGCCCTTCATATCCTGAACAAAAAGCCAAGATTGCCTCTTTCCTGTCACTGTATAACTTGTATAACTTGAATTAGTATCCCAAAGAAAGAGTGTCTTCAACAGCTTTTCACCCTCCCTGTTTCTGGGAGGCCCATCTCTTATCTATTCCATTCAAAAGATCAGTGTGGTAGGAGCTGGAATCACTGATTACTTTCTTCTTTCCCCAGGGTGGACAAATCCTGGAGTAAACCATCTCCTAGAGTAAACCATCTCCTGAAATGGCTCTTTTATATTTCTTCATTCATTTTTTTTCATTTTGTACTTTTTCTACATTGGTCATGTTTATATGGCTGTCCATATTTATAAGGCTGTCCCCTTAGGTTTAACCCTCCCTCCCATATTGTGCCCTTTAATCCCCCTAGCCCAACCTTCCTTCCCCTTTCCTTCCTCTGTTCACTCCAACTCCCCTCACTGTGCAAGCTGTTGGTCCATGTTTGGCCCACGAGTCTTTACTTTCTTTGCTCTCCATTATATCTGCAGATGGAGAGACTGAACTTTTCATTTCTTGAGCTCGTCTGATTGAGGTTAGAGTAAACCAGATTTGGGGGGTGTTCAACCCCTTCTACCCACCCTCTCCCCCCAGAGTTACCCAACCCCACCCCCTGCCCATGTGGAGGCAGAGGCCAGATTCCCCAGCCTGAGTTCCCTAGAACCGGAGATCTTGAGAGCTCAATGGCATAGGACTCACCTTTGCTCCCCACCCGTGCCAGCAGCGTAGACCATGGCAGAGGAGTATGCTGGAGCTCTTCAAGGCCCTGCTTTCTGATGACCATAAAATTTCATGGGTATACATCTTTACTATAGTTCTTCAAAGTCCTGGTGACCTATGAGCTTATAAATTGAGATACTCAATAACCAGTGTGCTTTCTAAGCACCACAGAAACATTGAAATGTTTCTCTTTCCTAGCTGTTGCCAACTTTTTCTTCTCTCTTTATGAATGGGATGGGGAAGGGAGGGACAGACACAGGGACATGGAGACAAGAGTAAAAATTTTACTGCTCATCAGCAAATGTCAGTCCCAGAGACACAGCCTAAATTTCATGTAGAAATAATGTACCAGAAAATAAAAATAATATTTTATTTTATATCACTAAGAAATTTCACTTAAATAGACTAATTCATTTATTTGGCAAATATTTATTGGACATCTATAATGTAAAACTGTTTTGAGAGAAAGAATATCAGTGAGGCAGAGGGAGGTTTCTGCCCTTTTGGAGTTTATAATCAAGCAGGGAGAACAGACAGTATTAAGCAAAGAAAATGAATACATAACGAATATGATAGCATACATTATAAAGAAAGCAATTGCTAAGGAAAGCAATAAAACAAAGCTGAAGGAAGTGTAAGGAAGGGACAGAGTAGGTAGTGGTACTAAATGAAGTGCTTCTGGCAACCTTCCATTAAGAATTTTGAGCAAAGACTAAAAGTAAGTTATACAAATAGTTATCTCTAGGGACAGTGACAATTCCAGGCAAAACCAGCGTGATGACCTTTTAAGGCAAAACCTGTTAAAACAATGAGAAAGTCAGAGTGTAAATGGTGAGTGACTTGCTAGAAAGGAAAAACTTAGGAGTGACCACAGAGCAGGGTTTGGGGCCCATTATGCAGTGCCTTCACTGGCCATTTTAAGAACTTTCCTTTATACAATGACTGAAATGAGGAGCTCCCAAAGAGTTTGAAACTTACATGGAATTTGATCACATAATTTAAAAAGAATGTTTTGTTGAAAATAAAGGCAGTTTGTGTAGAAGCAAGAGATCTGTTAGCAATCTTCTGGTAGTTTAGAAAGGATGGCGATTTATGGAAAAGTAGTAGTTGAAATGGTTGAAAGGTGCTAAGTTTATTTTCTATCTTTAATGTAGAACCAGCAGGATTGACAAGTTTTGGTTTTGCACTTTAATGATATGGTGACAGTTAAGAAACCCAGAGAGTCATATGGAATACCTAACCCTTTTCTGTTTTTTGTGATTTCTTATCTTCCACATTCTCTAGAACTCACTTTTCTAATCTTTCATTCTCCCTTTTTAATGCCCAGCCATCTTCCTGCAAATCAACAGTGAGTTTAGTTCACATTGACTTTCTTTCCTTGTTATAATGCTTGGCCAGTGAAAATCAACCTTATCTCCTTAATGTAATTAAATCTGCCTTTACTTACCTCAGACAATGGTGGAGACTGAAGGAAGAGCTGTTTGGGCTGGTCAAGTTTAGAATCAATATTGAACATATTAGATTTGGGATGCCTGTGAGATTAAGTGATTGTCAGATATGCTGTTCATCTAAAAAGCTCATTGGAGCAAACAGTTTAGTGAGTGCCTACTGACAATTCAGTGTCTGTATCTTAATACACCTTGTTATTCTCCACAAGATATACGCACAGCAACTGCTGGCAAGTTGTAAAGTACATAATTAACAGTGAGAGATGTTCCCCCTAAATGTCCCTAAAATAGAAACTAACTACAAGTGCTAGTAATGAAAGCAAGAGCATCCCAAGAAATAAATGCATCTTTGACATCACTGTTCATACAAATTAATGAATAGTAGAAACAGCTTTATAAGTCACTGGATTAAATATTTAGCTTATTATAGGTACAAAAATGATTATGGGAACTTTCAAATTCAGGCAGCTTGAGAAGTTATACATACAACGTCTCAGACATCTTTAGCTGCCTTAACAAAATTCATAGGTTGGATTGCTTCAACAACAGAAATCTATTTCTTGAAGTTCTAGAAAGGAAAAGATCTAAGATCAAGGTGCCAGTAAAGTCAGTCTGGTGAGAATGCTTTCCTTGGATTGTACCTGTCCCTTTTATTGCTGGTCCAAACATGGTCTTTTTTTGGCATATATAGTAGAAAGAGAGAAACTTTCTTTGGCATGTATAGTAGAAAGAAACCATAATCTTTTCTAAACCTTTACCTTCCACCACCCCCCATCTCTGCAAATATCAACACACTAAAGTGCAGGGTTTTAGCAGGATACAAAATATGAACGGTGAGGAAGAGAGGACTCTAAATAATAATGACCACTGTTGTATTGTTGCTTTAAATCCACCTTATTTACTTATTTCATTCTGAAATGCATTCATACATACTTTATGCCATAGGTTTAATTGCAATCCTTACAAAAATCATACTACCTCAGGAAATTATTGTGCTTTTAATATGGAATAATGAGAACAATCCATGAGTTATTTGCAAAAGGCATAAAAATATGACAGTACAAATGAAACCAGTAATAATTTTATTATAAGCCACACACTGCTTTTTTCAGCAGCCACCTAAAGGTTACTGCCCACCCATGAGAAAAGAGAAATAATAAATCTCCCAAGTAAGAAAAAGATAAATATTTTTTTTATCACTTATTACTGAGATCAGCCACATGACAAATTGACCTTTCTTCAGCTAGGCTTTCAACAACAGTTTTCTGTTTCTAATTCTGGTGAAATTAAGTACTCTTCTGGCAGAAGCACAAACTCTCTGATTTAATAATAGTAATGCATATATGAAAAGTGTCGACAGGGCTCTTCAAAAAGGTGATGAATGGTATGGCTTCTAAATATATACATGCTCACTTGGGATGTTTAAGTCCCATCAAGAAATCTGGTCTTGATATAAACTTCTTGAGAAATGTTGTATCTATATAAAACTATGTGTCCACAACTAATGCCCAATAAAAGCAGTAACACTAAGATTGATAGCTTCAATAACCTGTTACCCTGGCAATATTGGAAAAATATTTATCTTAACTTTTAAAACCTTGAGACTCCCTCTTGATAGCATGAGATGATATGCTCACAGGAATTGACTGTCTGAAATTATATAAATGAAACAGCATTGATTGAATACTTTTTTGCTGGTGCTTATCCCTTTAGTTATAACTTGCTTATGTATACTGTGAGCTAAGTTAGAGTAGTACTGTAACAACAACAAAAAAATACGTTAGTCAAAACCATAAAAATGTCCTGTATTTCTATAGATTGTGGAGTGGTTAAAAGCTGAAATCACTCATTTCAACACTAATCTTCAGGTTTTCTATGTATGTGTGAAGATAAGATTGCCCCCCCGTCCCCTAACAATGTCAAACTATCGAAAAGAATGACATTGTAATAAGAATGAAGAAATTGCAATCAATTTATATAGTATAAAATGATTTTCACAGCTGTTTTGCAAATTATTACATTTGATCTTCACAACAATCTGTGAAGTAGCACCAATTACAATTTAAGAGGAAATGGAGATCGTAATAAGTTACATTGTAGATGTAGACACAGATCAAAACAGTTATAAAATATTTTTAAAACAAAACATGACCTGATTAATTTTCATATTTGGAAAATGACAACCCACAGAGCTCCTGTAATTTTGAATGAATCCTATACTTAGAACTCTTTAAATTGCTTAAAATCTAAGACTAAGTTAAACTACAAAGCATTTAATTCTTGAGTTATACTAAATTAGAAACTGAAATTTAAAAAATACTTGTCAGGTCCCCAGGGAGAGGAATTATGATCTACCTAACACAGATGAGGTCCTATGGTCACAATGGTGCTGACAACAGGCAATAAGGGGCACAAGACAAAGGGCAATAAAGACACAAGGTGGGCACAGTGGCACGTGCCTGTAAGCATCAGCCTATGAAGCGGCTGGGGATCATGGTTTGAGTTCTGCTCGGGGCAACATAGTGAGACCTAGTCCCAAAAAAATAGCTGGGCGTGGTGGTGCGCACCTGTAATTCCAGCTACCTGGGAAGCTGAGGCTGGGGATTGCTTGAGTCTGTGTTACCTTGGGCAGTGTGAGCCTGCAGTTCCACAGGCAAAAATAGTGAGATCTAGTCTCAAAAAAAAAAAAAAAAAAAGGCACAGGGGACAATAAAAACAGCCAAAACAGTGTTAAATAGTTTATTGGTCACAGTCTGAGTTCTTTATCTGCAAGCACAAATGTAAGACCACTCAGGTTCAGGGACAACAAAAATGGAATTCATTTAACAAACAAGGAAAAATAGTTACTGTGTTCACAAGTGGCCAGTTATCTTATCCCAGTTACTGTTCAGTGTATTAAATCCTAAACAAAAGACATCCAAGAGGGATTCTTCCCAACATGAAATACCTGTACTATGTATCCCAAACAAAAGCCAAAATGGCGTCTTCAACAGTCTTCACCTCTACACTTCCGCATTCACCTCTCCCCATCTCTGGGACACCTGCTATGACAGTCCAAGAGGTTGGCATGGTGGGGTCTGAAATGACTATCTCCTTTCTTCTCTCCCCCATTTCTTCCGGGAATGGCAGTATCCCTGGGGCCTGCTTAAGCAACTCTTTATACCCCTATCAGAGCCTCCACTCCTAGGATTTGTTCTTGCTCTCAGAGTACATCTCATGAGGTGCTATTTGTCCTTGCCTGCATTCCCCCCACCCACTCACACCAGAGAATGCCACCTGTAACACTCTGACTTCAGTCTTGCCTTTCACTCCCAGGTTACAGTGCCAGGAGTAACCTGCCGGGGTGTGCTCATCCCAAGTTCATTTAACTTAGCCTACCTGAACACTAGCTTTGCTTTCTGAACTTTCATGAAACTCAGGTGCTGCCACTTCCACCAGGGGGGGAAAAGATGGCACACACTGCGAGGTTGAAATAAAGTCAGTATTTGCAAAAATATTGACATAGCTCAAAGGCACCCGTTAGGGATAATATAGCATTTCAGTTCAAGCAAAAGCTAGGCTGGCTCCATCCTCACACTAATGAGGGAAGGTAAGGGAGCAGTTACTGAAACCCACAGAGAGAAGTGTGGAAAGGGCCATCCGGATGATATTTAGGAGAATACATGGTGAACTGGACAGAAAGGAGCTGAGGGAACAGATACTACAGGCTCAGCCTGCCTCTGATCTCCTGCTAACTGATTCCAATCAAACATCAGGGAATAAGGGAGTTGATGCATGCTGTCCATATATTCAATTTCACTGGGAACAGTGCAATACAGAGGATGGTAGGACATGGATCTTTAGAGGCAAGTGGAAAATATTGACACGGTGAAGAAAAAGAAATTTCACAACTTAGAATTCTGACAAGATTTAACTCTTAGAGACTCTACCTATGTAACCTATGTAGTTCTTCAGCAAGCTAAGGCCAAAACTCAGATACAGTGCATAAAGTAAATATTTATAGACTATATTAAATGGTGACTCTTTAGTAAATTAAGTCCAAAATACCTGAGCAAGTAGCTTATATGTAAGAGAGAAAGAGAGAATCTAGATTTCTATTCAGCCTGCATGGTTCCAGTAGGTATTTGCATCATCCCAATACAAAAGGCATTATGTCAACCAGCCTAGGAGATTGGAAGGGGAGAGTAGAAAGAAGTAAACTAACAACAGACTCTTTAGGCAGCAATCAGCTCATAAATTGTATGAGATGGTAGTCAATGATCTCAGAAAGTAATTAAAAGATACGAAAAAGAAGTTGGTGGAGACAAAGAACTTATATCTAGATACATGAATTAAGATCAAATGCTTAAGGATGTCTTACACATAATATGTACACTGTTTTATATAAATCTGTATGTAAACTAAAAACTGTTTAGAAGGAATCAACATTTCTATTGGAAAAACATGTGCCTGAAGTATGGGTTTTTGTAATAAATTTGAAAAAATAAGTGACTATGACCTTAAACTTACAGTATTGACTAAAAAACATGTACCTTCAAACACATGACCTTATTACAGTTTTCAATAATGAAAAAAAAAAATCAGCATAAATCTTGAACTGTGATATTCCCTCCAGAGTAATATTTGGAAAACATTGTAGAAAATGTAGAAATTGTAGAAAACAATGTAGAAAATGATCAATAAGGCAACTACGTCATGGAGATAATAATAACAACATCCAAGTAAGGACACTTTCTATTCATTAACACAGCTGATTTTGTGTTTGTTTCAGAAGCACATATACTAATATTAACACTGCTGATTTCATTCATTCATACACACATGAATTTCACCGGATTTGGAAACTGGTGTGTTTGCTGTATTTTCTGCATTCTTACTGCTCTAATATCTGGAGACTTGTCCCAGGGATGACTGTCTCTCCTAGGACTAGCTAATTCTTACACTTAGTAAATGATTAAATAGAAAGCTCAACAAACATATGCAAACTAGCAAATCCAGACCCCCGGTTTTGAACCATCTCATTTTTCTAACTCTAAGCATCCTTATGTATTACTCTCAGACACTGATATCACACTAGATAAACTCCAGAGCCATGAACACACAAATTATTTTCCGACTGCCAGTTCTAACTGTGATCCCAATTCTAACCCTTCTTCTATTGGTCTAATTTCCTTTCCCATGAAAACCCCAATAAAGGCTCATGTTCCCCCTTCTCAGTGACTCTGATGTTTCCCCATGTGACTCTGCATGGAATGTATACCCGTTTTGGAAATGGTAGCAAACTATTTTTCCAGGGGCATTAATTTCCTCCTCTGTTGTCTTGACCAAAATGGCAAAGTAAACCCTGTATTTTAAAGTAATTCTATTTGTTATCTACATTCTGTCTTGAAGGAACTGAGCAGTTAATATGTTAGAGATTAATCATTGATTCCAAGTGCACCTGTTAACTGGGTGACATTGGTCTGCATATTACAACTATGAATCTCACTCAGTTCCTCCCTTCAGAACAGGGCTATTACCTACTAGATGAATAATTCCTCTTATTATTATTTTGTTTCTATAAAATACAAAAGTTTGATTAAGTTACAGCCATAGTTTTATCTTCCCATGGGAAATATAGGTTATCCACTCTGTCCAAAAATCTGTAATTTCATACTGTTATATGTTGCTTACTTGGTATTAGCCGAATTAGTTATGACTCAAGTTAAGATTTGATAGCAAAAACTCCACAAGGTGGCGGCAGAGGCAACACCATCAGCAGGTAGTACAGAGAAGCCTAAAAAAGAAGGAAAATCTTCCCACTCCATATATTTCTGAGACTAGTGTGGATTCAGCACTGTCTTTTGACTGCAGAGACTCTCTGCCAAGAACAGACCCCAATGAGATCCTGCATTAGCTTCCAAAAATTCATTTTGTGAGGAAATTAAGGTTGTTTTTTTCCTGTTGTTATTTTGGTATCCCATGGCTATTAGTTGCTAGTATTATTCTTAATTCCTACTAACAGTGCACAAAATATTTGTGTGCACATAAAGTGTCTCTTCCTGAAAAGTATGTATCTTAAGTATATGAAGTTATGTCACTCAGTCCATGCATGCAGACTCATTTACTTTCATGTTACAATAATAAATTTCATATTAATTTGTAATAAATAACTTTACCATGTTAAAATAATCTTTGTAACTCTTGAAGTTTTTACTGAATTTGAGAGAGAAAGAATCAATGAAATAAAATCACCTGCACTGAGTTTTTCAATTGTGAACCAGTTGAAAAGGCTGGGAAGCACAAGTAAGCTTTCTTAGAGCTGCAAAATCTACTTACCCTTCACACAAGTTGGCACTCAGGCATACAAATGCACTTTCCAATTTTAAGAGTTAAGAGGAAGAACTATAAATCTTTGAATGGTTATCAAAAGCATTTTTTATAATTTGCTCTATAAATTTGCTCAATAAAATGTGACATAATCTGTGGCCTCAAAAAAAGAGATATCAGCTTTTCATTTACTTACCCATTTTACTCATATGTTCATTTATAACATAACAGGATGACAGTCCAAAAGTCCCACTCCTCTCCTATAGCCTTCTGACCCCAGAGCATGAGCAAGCTTCCTAATATTATGTTGTATGAAACATTCATGGGGTCAAGGCAGCCACATAGCCTGAATTGAGATTGCTATTGTTTGGTCTACCTACCTGTGAGATAGTCTAAGTACATACAGCATTTCTATTTTTGTAAGAAATTGTTATATGTCAAGTTTTGGATCTGTCAGCACAAGGGTTTTTGAACACCTTTCCAATGGTGTGGAACCCCAAAATATAAAGCCATTAAAGCCAATGTACTCTCAAAATACAAGTGAGATGCAAGCCTCCCCAATGAGCCTCTTTCCGTCACCCTTAATGTATCACTATGTCACAAGAAAGCTCTTTGAAGCCCAGTTTGAATATTAATCACAGGTAAGATAAGTTTGCAGTAAAAGTGGCAATACAGTGGAACTTGATTTTGAGTGGAACCTGAATTTTCTAGTGATCTTTCTAATTCCCCTTTTCATTGTTATAAAAATGAGAAACTCCAGTTACTTACCGTGAGCAAGACAGGTTTTTGAATGAGTGTTCCTGCTCCTCATAATTTGCTGAACCAAAAGGCTGGAGAACTAACAAGAGTGTAAGAAACAGGCAAATGTAAAATAATTTTCCACAATTGCTCAAACTTAGATTTCCTGAACTTATACTAGTTTCTCTCTAATTTATAAACACTGGGTGATCTTATTTGAAATCATATGTGATGTAATTTTTCAAATCATCAACTGCAGACTTACATTCTGAAGCGCCCAGGCTGCTACTTCGATGAAGGTACATACATTTTATTATACACAAGTTTTATTTAGTATAAAATAATGCTGTGGGTGATGGATTTGGCAAATGAATGCTCCAAAGCATTACAGATCTCATAATAAATTGTTGGAATTATAGGTTCAATTATCACAGCTTTAGATAAGTTGAATTAGAAAGATAGCTTCAGATGCCTACAAGTACAATTGTACTTTTTAAATTCTCCAGGTTAGACCAAGAAACTATTTACCTACCTGCTGAAATATATTTGTAAACTTAGGTCATAACTTTTGGCATTTTCATGGTAATTGTGCATAAGTGCAGAATAAAGAAAGATTTGAATTCTCTCATATATATATTCCAAGCTGAGGTCAAACAAGGTGAAGCTTTGAGGTCTTGTTTAAGTTTCAAAACTAAACATTTAGTTTCATGGCATATTTAGTATCAATTTTTCTCATTTTGTGTTTTAAGTGATTTCATGTTCAAAATGCTCCCAAGCATAGTGCTATGTTTCTAAGCATAAGCATGCTGTGATATTAAGTTTTTCTAACAGGAAACATGCTATTTCATCCAGGTATGAGTTACAGTCACTAAGAAAATAATTCTATTTTCAATTGCTTCAAAAAGAATCAAATATCTCAAAATTAGCCTAAAGAGATTAAGAACGTTAACAATGAAAACTAGAAGACTTTATTAAAGGACTTGGACTTACAGTGACATAAGCAGATATGATAGGGAAAGTGAAAATAATCAAAATGACTATCCTGCCTCAAGAGATACATCTAGTACAATCTCCATCAAAATACCAACAAAACTTTTCAAGGAAATTGAAAAAAATATTGAAATTTATGTGGAACCACAAAAAGCCTTAAGCAGCAAGATCAACACTGAGGGGGAAAAAAGTGTTGGAGGCATCACATTAGCTGACTAGAATTTGATTATAAAGCTAAAGTGTTAAAATCAATATTGTACTGGCACAAAAATGGATACACAGGTGACTGGAATATAAAAGAAAGTCTAGGAATATATCCACATACATATTATTTATGATAAAGCAGCCACAACCATACAATGGGAATTGTTAAGAATCTTTAATAATTGGTTCTGGGAAAACTTGAAGGCCACACCTGAAAGAATGAGGATCACCTCAAATTCCATACACCAAAATTAATTTTAGATGGGTTCCTTAGACAGATGATCTATAACAATAAATTATATAGATGAAAAGATTAGCGATATAGTCCATGATATAAACAACAAAAGTGGTTTTAAAGACTAAACCACTTTTGGCAAAATTAAGGTAAAATAAAAAATTTAAAAACTTCTAGCAAAAAAATATGTAAGGTTAAAATGATATTGAAATCATGTCAAAAAAAAGCAAAAGCCAACCAATAAACCACAGGTCCACTTCACCCCCTCGTAGCAGCTGCCACTCAAAATGAAGTTAAACAGCTGGATTTATTAACAAGGGAATTCAACAGGGAGAAGAAAAAAATCCACAAAGCCACAAGTGGCAGTTATCTCACCCCAGTCACCATTTAGTCCAAAAAGTCCCAAACACGTGCCCAAGATGGTACCCCTTTGCCCCTCCAAATCTGAGGCAGGCACTCTGAAATTTCAGTCTTTCTTCAGTGTCTTCTCTTTGCTTTTTCTCTCTCCAGTGTACTGAGCTGCTCCACTTCTCCAAGGCACTTCAAACTTCTTCCACAATTGCTGATGCACAAATCAGCTTTCTAAATCCCTGGCCATCTCCAGGTACCAGCTTTCCATATCACCTTGGTACAGTGCCACATTCTCCAAACCAGTCACCCCTCTGCCAACCACAATGGCTCCTTGCCACCACCAGCTCACATTTCTAGAGGGCTTCTATCCAGCCTGGTCATCGAGGCTACTCTTTACCCACCTGCCATTCTCTTCGCAAATGTTCTCTGTCCCTAGTCTGTTTTCCTTTTATCTCTTTTTTTTCCCTTCCAAGGCTGCAATTTCCCCCTACACATCTTCTAGGTGATACAGAGTCCACACCTAGAATTTGCAACAAAGTAAATATACAATTCCTGTTTAGGCCAATAACCTTTTCCTGTTTAGGTCATCTTTACCTCTGTGTTTTTCAGACATAGCTAATGGCATCAGTGCCTAAATTTGTTCAATACTGCCCATATTGGACTCCTGGCTTCAATATCATAATGAATGTGAGGAAACATTCATACAACATATAACAGAGTAGTTTATATCCCAGACATATAAAAATTCAATTCAACAACAGGAAAACAATAGGCGCTCCCGCCTATATGAAGAGACAATCCACCAAAGATATATCAGGAAAGCCTGAAAATATATGAACAAATATTCATCATCACTTCCAATAGGAGAGATAAAGATGAAAATGACTATAAAATACCATTCCATTCTATGAGAATGGCACATGTTGAAAAGACCCTCAAAAATAAGTACTGGAGAGGATGTGAAGAAACCTATTAAGCTGTTTGTGGGAATGTGAACTGGTATAATCGTTATGGAGAGTGATCTATATTTATCTCAAGAAAATAAAAATGGAAGTACTATATGAGGCAGGAATCTTACTCTTGGATGACAACCAAATGAACATGAAATCATCAGTGCAATATGTCATAGGCTCTACAATATTTACTGCAGCCCTATTTACAGCAGTTAGAACATGGATGCAGTCTAAATGTCTATAAACAGACTGGATTGGATTAAGAATTGGTATATCCATATTATGGAATACTATTCAGCCATCAGGAAAGATTAAATGCTGGTATTTACAGCAAAATGAATGGATTTCAAGAGAATTAGGTATAGTCAAGCAAATTGGAATGAAAAACCAAATACTGGACATTTACATAATTGGAGATTTGACAAAATAAAATATAAAACTTAGCAGGTATTTATAAACTGTTATGCCACCACAAACACTCTCATAGACATAGGCAAATAGGAAAGTTTTATTACAAGACTAAGCTGAGGGCTCTTGGGCCTCAGAAGGAAAGTCAGATCCAAGACCTCGAGCTTCGTTAATCCAGATTTTATAGGTTTCCTCAAACGCTCTGAATAGATTTTTGCGTTTTCTAACCACATAGAAGCAATTTCCTGTGTGACGCGGTACAAATTGGCATAGAATACACAAAATTGTCATGAAATACAATCTATGACACTCTGGACATCCCTAAGAAATAATCCCTCTATGGGACTAGACCTTTCACCTCAGATAAGTTCTTTTCTTTTGCACAGCTGTTTTTCTCCCAATTAAGGGAAGAGTAAGCAGCTGTGTCCGTTTGTTATCTTGCTTTTAGCTTTCCCACACACACACACAGTCTGGCCTGAGTTAGCGAAAGTGAGTAAAAGTTCTACAAAGACCTAGTTGAGTCTCCTTCCACCTTGAGATGCCTCCATTCAAGCCAACTTTTAGGCCTAGTGGTTAACAATTAGAGTTCAGTTTTGAGGGGAGTTTAAACTCATTTTTACATAAACATATTGGGGGGTTCTGAAGATAAGAGGAAGTGGGATATAGGGGATATAAGTGAAACAGGGTTTTAGGAAGTGGGTGACCAAAGAAAGGCTTTTTAACTTTGACTCATACAGGCCTGCTTCCCTCTCTGAAGCAGGCTACAAACAAGAAAGTGGGCAACCAAAGAAAGGCTTTTTAACTTCAACACATACAGGCCTGCTTCTCTGAAGCAGGCTCAAACAGGCCATTTACCTTTACCTTAAAGTAGCCACACCTAGGCCTGCTTCTCTCCCTAGGAAGCAGGCTACACACTGTTTATTAGCATTTACACTGATTACCTTTACCATTGATATTCAAAAGCCAGGCAGTTGCTCTCTGCTTTTAGCTTCAAAAACTGCAAAAGAAAACAAACTTAAAAAAACAGTTTAAACTCTTGTGGGTTCTTTTTACCATTTCCAGTCTTCTCAACCAAAATACTAAACCAATGCAAGACTATCAGTGCAGACTAATTTATTTTTAATGAAGTGATTTACTAATTATCTTAATAACTACAAAAGAAACATGTGGGCACGGTGGCTCGTGCTTGTAAGCTTCAGCCTATGAAGCGGCCGGGGCTAGGGATCGCAGTTCGAGTCCCGCCTGGGGCCCGGAGCGAGACCTAGTTCCAAAAAAATAGCTGAGCGTGGTGGCGCGCGCCTGTCATCCCAGCTACCTGGGAAGCTGAGGCTGGGGATTGCTTGAGTCTGTGGTACCCTGGGCAACGAGAGCCTGCGGTTCCACAGGCAAAAATAACAAGACCTAGTCTCAAAAAAAAATAAATAAAGTCAGAAAATCTGCCAAAAGAAACATGTAAGACTTAGATTACTTTAACATTGTCTAAAACCTTTTTTAGCATTGTCCAAAGTCCTTTTCCCCAGATTGCCCAAAAATCCTTAGTTTGTCAGTCCTGATCATCTTACCAATGTCCAGAGTTCATCTCCAGACGCTTAAAGACATGTTTTTTTGGCTGCTCCTTTGGCTTGCTCCTCCTTGTCTTTCATGCTGTGTTTTCCTAGTCTTCTAGGTAGCAGAAACTTCATGGTGCTAAACTAGCAAAGTTTACTTTTTTTTTTAGGCCTAACTTTTGCACGGCCTCTTTCAGACACCAGTTAAATTTAGCAAAACAAACTTTAACACGGAGTTTAAATTTGCAAACTTTTTAACTGCAGTTAGCAAACATGTTGCCAGCCTGGGTCAGCCAAGGGCTACAGGCCCCCAGGCCCTGGCCAAGTTCACATGACTCACATCTTTACAAGATGGCCGATTCCCATCTCTCTGGCCATTCCCATCTCTCCTCTATTAAACCTCTCTCTCTAATCTCCATACTGGCCTCCAATCCAAATTTAAATATTTTTCTTTGTTTGCACGCCCTTTATATACCCTGATTTCCCACCTTTCGGGAAACCTGTTTTACCTTAACAATTCCACTTCTTTTCCCTCCTGTTTCTCCCTGAAAGAAAATTTCAAATAAGGCCATTCTCACATTTTAGCATACCTTGTCCTTAAAATCGGCAATCTTAAACAAGAGATAATAGGGGGGGAGGGTAGCACACCTTATCATAAGGAAGAGTTGTGGTGAGAAAAGTTTGGAGACTGAAAAACTGACTTACAATTAGAAATCAGAATGTTTTCACATTATGAGCAAGTATCACTTTGTAGAAAGTAGACGATGAGTTTATGAGACTCTCTTTTCTGGGACTTCTGGGACTTTCCATTTCTCATTGTTGGGAGGAATTAATTGAGAGAAACTCCATGTTCTATCCCTCTACAACCTGTTCTTAAAGTTAGAGGAAGAGACAATGTTTAAGCTGTGGTAGCCATCTGCAACCATGAAAGAAAAAAAAAAAAAAAAACAAGAAAATTACAATATACATACCAGAGTTCTGACCTAGTGATCCACTGACTCTTCTTGTTATATGAGGAAAACAGCCCCTCTTTCTGGGCCACAGGTACTTCACACTGAATGAGGCTGCTAAAATATTACTGATTGAATAGTCCTTTCCATCCCCCAGAGTTTGGTAAATCTGGCATTGTCCTGAAGATGGAGGATTTCTGTTCTCATCCTATTCCTTGAACAGAATTTTCCATCCACCCTCATTTCTACAGATGCACTTTGTTTGCAACTCTGCTTCACCACATAGCACAACTGCTTCTTTTTCTTTATTAACAAAGCACCACCACACAAATCTGTATTATGTGGCAGATATTTATGAAAGATCTGGAATGAAGAAGAATCTTTGCCTCAAATACAAGATGGTAATGAACTTATTATTCAGTATTAGAAATTGTTCAGATATCTTGGCCCTCTCTCACATAATCTTTCACAGGTTCTTTCTCCCTTTGGAGTGTTAACACAATTTCCTTCTGGAGATCTTCTCCTCACAGTTGAGATTATCTTAGCAGTTTCTCTTTTGAACAGCTGTTGAATGTGTTTCATGCACACACATACACATATGCATATATTTACAAAATAAACTTGGTAGGAAATTCACTTAAAACATTAAAAATACCTATCGCTTGATGATAGGATTACAAAAATTATATATAATTTCTTCAACATTATGTGATTTCCTCCCAAAGTTGCCTAAAGTTTACAGTGAATGTAACTTTATTTAAAAAAATAATTTGATCAAAGTAATGAATTCAAGAAAAAATCTGATATATAGCATTCTAGCAATAAAATAAATTCTGGTGTCTTGTGTTAAGTTAGTATACTGATATTTATCACGAAGCAATAATGACATCAGTAACTTCAAATGTTCTGTTTCCAAGTTCTCAACACCAGTGTTCATGTCCCTTTTCAGAGTCCTCTCTCCTTTCACCGTGCTCAATCTTGCCAACCAGCTCTTCAAATTCATCATATCCTCTAGTCCTTGGGAGACTCTCAGAGTTGAGAACTCCAAATGATGTTTTCGTGATCCCTATCAATAAAAAATACTTGAACATAGTGCCAGTGAAAGTGTATGTATGTATTTATTTAGAACATCTTTACATGTACAGAATGAAGCGGTGACTTTACATGTAAGATAACAGAACCCACAGAGAACAAAGGCAAACAGCCTGTTCTAATAATTTTTTTCCAAATAAATATACTGAAAGTTTAGCAACTGCCCTGTGCTTGAAGATGACCAGTGTAAGATGAAAGATTCTTGGGCTGGTCCACCACAGGTGGATTTGTCCCGTTGTGGTCACCAAAAGAACTGTTACTGGAATAGGGGACTAAACTTTCTTTTTTTTTAATTTTTGCCAATGTGGGTTCTCCCACCGCCAAGTTACATCCTTGTCCTTTGGCCCTCCATCACTCCCAACATGAGCGTCAGCTCGGGTCTCGCCAGTTGCATGGTGGCTCAGCAGCTGATCAGGGTTGCCTCTCCTCCACCTTCACATAGTGCCCGACCCGTCAGGGACCCATGCTGGGAGAGCCCCAGAAGACTACTTCTGGGTCCTTTTTTTCTCCAAGCCCCAAAACCTCTAAGCTCTTCTGAACTTTCCTTCTATTCTTCCCAAATGTGCCTGTCTTGGTCTCTGGTCTTTTCTTTTTTTATACTCTCTCCCCCTCCTCCAAACCAGAAACCCAATTTCCTGTTACACATCATCTTGGTGCTTCATTTTTATTTCCACACCAGGAATTTGCAACAAAATAAAAGTACCCTTATCCTATTTAGGCCTCTGTGTTTTTCAGACTCAGCTAAGGCAATGCCTATATTGGGGACAAATGCACTGCCTATGTTGGAGTCACAGCTTCAATAATTTGCCATAAATAAACAAAAATTAAATAGTAAGGGATCAGAGGAAACCGAATCAAAATTGTTCAATGTAATTGATATAATCCAGTGCATTAATAATAAAATATACTATAATTGGTAATGCTACCAATTCTATAACTGGCAATGCTTTATTATTTTTTAAAAAGTTTAATCTAATTCTTTGTGACTTAGCAATTCAAAAGACTCTTGCAGCTTATTTCATTTGATTTCAATAACTCAATCTATAATAATCCTACTTCAAGACTGCCAATTATAATATGAACAGAGGCAAAATAAAAATATTTAATTCATTGTACAGTGTATTAAGCAACTAGAACATCCAGCTTCAATAATCTGCTGAGACACTTGACCCCCAAGTTGTCTGCCAGATAAATGTCAACTATGATTTTACATAGTTGCATTTAACTTATTTTGCTCTTAAGCAATTATTTTAAAATAAAATTTAAAAAGTACAGCAAATGTATGCCTTGAGGTAAACGTGCTGTTTTAACAGAAACATGCATAAATGTGTAAATAACCGTTTTGAAAGGACTTGAACTATGTAAGAATCATAGTATCAATTTGGAAAAATTGATGTTTGGAAATTTTTTCAATGACATCTAATTTTATCTTTGCCAACACTTTGTTATATGTAAAAGCATTTACACTACATACTTAAAACCAGAACTTCACAACTGAGCTAATTAAGAAATGAGTATTATGGTCTAATAATAAGCTTATGCAGTTTCTTTTTCTCTTTTGAATCCACTTAAGTTTTATTTTTTTTAATTGAAAGCTATGACAGTATTATTTCAATAAACATTTTTTTGCTATCAGCCCACTGGTTTCTTTTTCTTGCAAAAAAACCAATCCTGTCTAACAGTTAGTCATGTGACCACTTATCACACATTACTCATGTATATCACAGGTACATTTTTCTCTATAAAGTGCATGCATTCTTTGGGAAGTAGCACCATCTCTGACTCAGTATCAGAACAAGAATGTTGGCAGTCACAGGACATGATAACAAGTCAAAAGGGGCTAAATTGTGCCATTCATCCTTCAATACAACCTTACAGATAGTACTAATATTCTCATTTCACAAGTGAGAGACTAAGGTTACACAGTAATTTAGGGACAGACTGAACTGTGAATCTTGATAACCTATGCTCAGAGTCTATGCTTAGCAACAATTCTAAACAGGTTAAGAGCATCTAACTTTAAGTTACACAGAGTAGACTATTGATACAACTTAGTAAACAACTGAAGAAACAGCATAACAATTCTAAAAAGATTTCTGCGTTAAACTTAACTGCATTGTCATTCTCTTTGGAAAGGCATCACTACTATGAAACTATAGATTTAGTTTGTCAAAAATGATTACTTTCATCATTTCTTAATAGTAGAAAACTCAAGCAAAACAGGTTGGATAACAGCAAGAGTCTGTTATAGCAGCTTCCAGAATCACTGTCTATTAGAACAAAATGCTAAAAGGAGACAAAATTGATGGAGACTGAAAGGTTTCTTTTGACTTTAAAAGAAAAACTCAGTCTAGAAAAAGGAAAAGATAAAGATCAATAGATTCCTATTCAAAAAGGAAAGGAAACAGAAACTTAACAGTTGAAGAGATAGGAAGATGAAAATGAAAGTAGAAGAAACTTGGCAGTCCTCAGTCCTCACTCTTTGTCCACCAAATTCACTTATTATCATAATTAATGGTAAAGATAACCTGCTACTGATGTGTATTACTGCTGTTAATGGTAAGGGCAAGAGTGTGTGTAAAGGGAAAATCAACTACAGAAACTCTATGAGCATTATTATTCATATTTTACCACAATCCTCACTTATCCTAATCTGGCACATCATGTCTTCCAGCTCCCAATAGAATGTGAGTTCCATGAAACTAGGAAATTTTGAATTTATTAACTGCAACTAAAATAGCACTGGTTATATCGTGGGCACTTAATACATTTTTTTAATGTATTGAATGAATTGAATGAATTAAAGAATCCAAATACCAAACATTTAAATTTCTGCTTTTGATCCTCTCTCATCAGGTCAGCAATTCTGGGGTGTTTAGAAGATGACATTATTTCTCATGTTTAATCAGTAATCCCTTCTTGCTCCAGTATTGGAAACTAGAGAATCAAAGGATGGCTAACAGAGAACAGGATGTTAGTTTGGTTTACTGGTTTTTTCTTTAATACACTGAATGAAGTTTGCTGGCATTTACAGTTGTGAAAGGAAGAGATTTTCTTGTAACAGATCGAAAAGATGTTTTTGTAGATCCCAGTAGCTAAAATTAATAATTTGAATATGTCTAAAGGAGCATCTAATTTGATTCTCTTATACCTAGCTACAAGACCAACTTTCACAATTAAATATATTCATGTTTTACAAGAAACAGAAAAATAATAACATAAATCAGGCCTGTAAGGTCAAGTTGCCATTTCATGATAGTAATTAATAATAAAAAATATTTTGCAATTATTTTCACAGTATATTTAGCATTATACCTGCTGCTGAAGTTAAGGCAAAAAAAAAGCCTACTCTGTGTTATACTGGTTACTGTGTAACCTTACTTCAAGAAGTCTGCAGTCCCTTGGGGAAGAAAAGGTTGACTACTTGTAATAAAATTAGAAAACAAAATAAGACAATATGCTATAAAGTGTTCAGTTAGAAATGTTGTGTGCCAGCAGTAAATACAGAGACTTTTTATTTTCTTAAACAATTCGAAACATGCCAGGTTTCCCTGGACCATCCAAACTTCACTGAATGTGCTTTGCTAACATTACTTTTCCTAAATATGTTTTCTAGATAACCTAAATTGCCCCTTCCATCTTCTACATAAATTTGGACCATGAGGTTCTCATTATGGTGCATATGTATTATCACCCAAAGTCACCCAGGGCTTCAGAATGCCTCAGCAGCAAACCGAACGATTCACATTTGTGTGGCTTTTGTACTGAAACAAAGCTGCCATTTTTCAGTGTGGGTGTCTTTTCTTCCCTTATGACATAGACAAATGTTGATGTTTACTACAAGTTGGTACATTAGTTGCTAATTAAGTTCCTAGCTGCTTCAGCCAAAACTTGTTGTATTGAATCCAAGAAAAGAATGGCAACATCAAAAATAAGTTGTTGGGGATTTTGTTTTGTTTTATTAAGGAAAGTTGTATGTTAAAAGATATGAAAATCTTACATGCTGGAAAAGAAGAAACTGTTAGTATTGGCTTCCTCAGCTGATTTGGTAGTAAAAGTCCCCTACCTCTGTCACCAGACTCTGGTCAAAGCTAATTAAACACTAAATAAATATTGTGAGTTGAATAAAGCTAGTTACCATTCACCATAACTTTCTTTTAAATACTCACCTACAAATTTCTAAAGGAACAAGTTCACTACTGGGGAATCACAGGAAGTAGGTTTACTGTGGAAAGGGCACAGAGGTGGTGACTTTCTCCTGGGTTCTGAGATCACTTATCACTTCATGTGTCCCTTGCAATTTCCTCCCTTCCCCTGCCCACTTCTCTTTCCCCTCAGCTCCAAGTCTCCCTCCTCTGATGGGACCAGAAGTTGTTTCCATTCACTGACCTCGGGTCACTCCTACCTTTGGTCCGAAGGGTCGGGAAGTTTCATTTTTAACTTGTAAGAAGGGAAATCCCCAGTCACGCGTTTTCAAACTGTCCATATTTTAGCTGGCAAAGGAGGTGCAAAATTTTGTGAAAAAGCAGTGATCTCTGAAGCAGACTCCTGCAAGGAAGACAAAAAGTACGGAAAAAGCATTGTTTCAGCAGTGCAATCTCAAACCTTATGAGAGAAAATTCACTTTTCTATTTCCCCCGGTGCCCTTGATCATTGAACTCTTTTTATGAAAGCTGGGCAAAAGGTAACTCCTCCCCTCCAGACACTCCTCCGGGCCAATTACTTCGGAAAGTTCCTGAGAAACGAAACTGAAACTAAGTTTGGCAAACTTAAGAACTGCCTGGCGGAAAGCTGAACTACCCACCCGAGTGTGAGGCGGCGTTGGCGCCCGGGTCGGGGTTGCGGCGCGATCTGCGGGGAGCCCGAGGGGCCGTGCCTCCCGCCCTCGGTTGCCGGTCGCTACATTCCCGGCCCCGAGCTTCCCACCGACTTGCTCACCGGCCCACCTGCCCAGGGGAGACTGTGCTTCCGCGCGCCCCTGGGGACGCGCCCAGCGTCTCTGTGGTTCGGCGCATCCTCCCAGAACCTGGAGCGTTCGCCGCGACGAAAGCCGATCCTCGGTCTCACCTGCTGAACGGAGAAAAACAATCTGTGGTGTGCTTGGCAGAATCCTCTCCCTTCTCTGAGAAGGAAAGATGTCAAACAGGTATTCCACAGACGCAAGTTTCCGCTACCTCATCTCATGCTTCAGGCCCAGATTGAAGAGGTACATAGAGGTTGTTCCCGTGCTGGACCACCTGAACTTTTTGCCTCTAGAAGTAAAGCAGCAGATTGAGAGCAAGAAAATGGTCAGTGGGGACATCGAGGCCGTTGAACTGCTTCTGACAACGTTGGAGAAGAACCACGACTGGCCCCTAGGCTGGTCTGGGGTATTTGTAGAGGCCCTCCGGCAAACAGGCAACTCTTTAGCAGCGTGCTATGTGAGCCCCACAGACTTGCCTTCACCATCTTCTGAGAAAGATCATGATTATTGTTTCGAACTGCTGAACCTCCTTCAGCCTAGGATAGTGGAGCGGCTTGATGTGAGAGATGTCCTGGATAAGTGTATAGCGTTGGATCTGCTGACAGATGAAGACAGACATCGGGTAGGTGTCTGTTCAGGCGGAGCTGGGGTTCGGGCAGGTTTGCAACTCTGGCTTGTCATTTACCCCCTCCCAAATGTTCTTGGTCATCTTTGTGTAAATCTGGTTGTCTCTTTCTTCAAGAAGGGGATATTTAGGCTTTGTAACATAATTTTGAAATTTAAACACAGAATTGTTTGTAATCTTTTCACTGAAATAAAGCATTAATGCCACAATAATGATGTACAGTAATAGGTATGGTTTATTGAACATTTATTATGTACCTTTAGTATCATTGACAAAACCTGTTATCACAGGCCATACAGTAATCTATTAATGTGTTTCATGTTACAATGCTTTATAGAAGGAAAACCTGAGGACTGATAAGTAACTTGCCCAGGATCTCCTAGCAAGACCTAAGCAGAGCTAGGGATTTGGTTTCTGAGGGTATGGAATTTTATGTTTCGCTTAGTCAAGTGTCACAAGTGGGAGAAAAGCAAACCATGACCCATGGGCTAGTTCAGTTTGTGATGTGGTTTTGCAGATCTAAACATTAAGAACAGCTTTATGATTTTTATAAGGGAAATGTAATTGAAAAACTTCATGCTCATTCATTTACATACTGTTATTACTTTTATGTTTCAACAGCAATTGAACAGAGACAGAATAGTCCATAAAACCTAAAATATTTATCTGACCTTTAGAGAAAAAAAATGTTGGTCTCTAGCCTCCTCTGTTATACATTGTGCCATTTAATCTTAGTCCACATGGGGAATACACACATGTATACACACACACACTTTTCCCACTTCTAAGCAAAGTTTCAACATTCTTTAGGAGTGAAAAAGCTAGAAATAAATCCCTGAAGAAATATATCACTAGTTACAGTTTTTCATATTAGTGAAGGATTCTTTTTAATGTGTATGTTGACAGGGCACATATTATAGAAGACTTTACACTTCAGCTTGATACTTTATTGTTTATTGTTTTTCAGTGGTTGAGGACACTATAAATATAAAAATGCTGATCTATTTGAATATGATTTATTCAGGGTTGTAAGTCAAAAGTCTTATCTTGAAGGTATATAAGCAAATACACCATGACTAAAGCTAAAGCCTTTGTCTAATGTATTGCCATCTTGACATTTTATTTCTTTCTCTATTTTAGCTTCATTGTTTGTACCCTCTTTATGCATTTCTGGGCATTGGTCTCACATCAGTCTGTGATGTGACTTGGTTTTTAGTGACTAAAGTTAATGTTTCTGGGTGTAGACTTGGCAGCCATAAGTTCTGTCCTAAGACCAAGCATGCAACTCATTTTGATGACTGGTTTTCCCAACAAGTAAATTACTTTGCACTGTTGTCTGTAACGTTTATGTAGTTTTGTGTATTGAGAACCTGCTAGAATGCATTATAGTAGTCCAGCTGGATATGACAAATGTGTACATCACTGTGGCAGAGTCTTAATTTGGAAGACAGTATGCAGCCTTCAAGCCAGCTGGAGATGGAAGATGGCATTTCCAGCCACAGTAGCTGTTAGGAAGTCCAGAAGCAACAGAGTCCAGTAACACCACAAAGCTGTTTATGTTTGGTGGATATGATGTCCCGATTGCCAGCGAAACAGCACTTCTCCTTATTTACTCTAAATACTTCTGCCTATCAGCATCACTTTTGTCTTGCCTGGATTGAATTTCTGCCAGTTAGATTTTATCCAAGTTCTTGATTCTGGCAAGCTTGGAGGCAGTTAGCAGTATTGGATGCAAGGGATTTGACACACAGAAGATACAGAGTAAACGGACATTTGTGTACTGAGTTAAGGCCAAAGGAACCCAAGCTCTTTCTCAGATTAGTATTTCAAGGAGGATCCAAAGACAGAGTAGCCATGTATTTGAGGCTCTCTGAGGAAGAATTGAGTTTCTGTGACTTCTGCATTTTTGTACACATTGTTTTACATGTATCATTGGTCCCCCAAATAAGCTAAGGTGCGTGATAGAAACTCTAGATTTAGAGGAATCTATATTGATGTGGGGGTCCTGGATGGCCATTCATCGTATAATACCCCAGTTTAGTGGGTTATTAATTTAGAATGAGAAAACCTGTATTTGAGAACTATACCTTCTACTCTATGTGCATTATTATATTAAGTAATTTAGGTTCAATATATTTAAGTTTTGTTATTCTATGTTAACCCATGAAAGTGGACATTATTAACTTCTCAGTCACAGTATTTTAATATACATGTCTGAGATAAAGTGTTTTTGAAAACTTTATAAATAATAACTATTTTGATAGGATAATGACATTTCCATTTGGTTGCATTTTTGTGAATTTAAATTTTTGGGGATTAGGGAAATATTTTTTGTTGAAGTTGAGGTCTACAAATGAATATTTTTGAATTTAACTATGATTTTAAGGAGAAATTGTCTTTCAAATTTAAGCTTCTATAGCTTAGTCAAAACTAGGGAGAGGTTTGGTCCTTCATAAGTATTGATAGATTGATTGAATTTATTTTGAAAACATTGTCTGGAATAAGAGGTAAGAAGAGATGATATAATGGATTGAATAGACATAAGAACTCTAAATTTGCTTTTTTGACTGTTCAAATTTGTGTATTTTACTTAGATTTTTTTTTCTTTTGCTGTTCTCCATAGGCATTTCCTACTTGTACTGTTGTTTTAGTTTAGGATTACAACTTCTAACTCCTAATCCCTGCCTCCCATAAATCCGAGTTTCTGCAGTTGATCCCAGAGTTATTTTTGTGACCAGCAACTACCCAAAGAAACTTATTTGATTAACTAAGTCATTCATTCATTCAGTTGATTTTGCACAGTGGCACTGTTGTACCAAACCCTATATAAATGATGAAAAGATTGGAAAATAATATATAGATTCTGTCATTACTTTCATGGAACTTATGCTGCAGAGCTGGTGGGTTTTCTTTCTTCCAAAAAATAGTTACTATATTATATTGAGGCATTAAATAAGCACATTAAATATATATGAGTTGTCTTAGAGATCATTGTAGTAGAATGATCCCTCACAGTATCCTACTGTGACCTTCTGTTTTGGGGTGCTTAGGGCCGTATCAGTACATCCATTATCTTAGACAGTCATGTCCTCTGAAAGTGACAGTATAGACATTTTTATCTTGTTTTAATACCACCCTGAAAAGTTGAAGAGAAGTGTCTGATTCAGCCATGGCTAGTTCAAAGCTTTAAACATCTATAGTCTTAGAGAATCCTATACACTGTTTATTTACTTAATAGAACCAGAAATACCATATCTAGTTCAGCTAGAAACTAAACCCAGCTCTCCCTACATGAGGTTCAGCACCTCCAGTTCCAGTCTCCCTGTATTTCCAGCTTACATTTTCAGGTAATTTGGACTGGATAAAGAATTTTATTAGTAAGAGAAAGTATACTAAGTAATTTATGTTGACTTGACAAAACAAAAAATTTAATATTAAATTTTTGTAGGAAATTAGTTCTTAAAAAATTCTTTGTTTTTAACATGATTTCCTGCTTTATTGATGCACTAGTTCTCCAGACAAAGAGGAAGACAGACCATATTTTCATAACTTTCTTTCCAATATATTTCTATAGTTCTATTCTTTTTTTCTATTGTAGAGGGCAGATTTATTATAAAAAAGGGAAGGGAAGGAAAGGATGCTAGCAGAGACACCAGCAGGCAGGAAGAGCTGCCCCTGAAAGGAACAGGTTTGTTAAAAGAGAGGCCTGCATAGTCACAGGTGGACAGTCTGGAAAGAGAGCTGCTTTTGCAGCTCTCTCTGAGAGAGAGAAGGCTGGTGAAGAGAAGCATCTGCTTCTCTTAGGAATTAAGAGTTAGTCACAGGTGGGTAGGAGAGCTGCTGCCAGTTGTTCTATTTTATTAGCTACCTTTAGTCTCTTTACTGCACCTAGTTTATAAATTAAACTTTATCAGCATAGAAGGAATTTGCTGCTGAGAATTCAGGCATCCACTGAGGATCTTGCTACTATCCCCACATGGTGAAGGAGAAACTATTATACTGAGAGCTGAGCTCTGCTGTTTTCAAAACTTACCATTACGTCTAAAGTTATGAATAGGGGAAGAAAATATTTTTATTAAATCATACAATTGTGTGGGCAAGCCAGTCCTTCATGGAAATATCATTGAGTTCTCCACTGGTTTCTGTGGAAAAGAAACACATAGCTAAAATAATTTAGGATATTAGAGCACTGAATTGTATTACTCACAAATTTATATTTACTTTTTATTCCATGGATTAGTAATCTACAGATATATTTCACTTCATTATCAGAGAAAGTGTTCACTAACAGAGGAACATGAATGAGAATCATTATAAAACCCTATTGTAGTCATAAGTCTAAATAATCATTTTACAAGACTTTCACTAATTGAGTTTATATACCTCTTAAGATCTGATGTCTTCATAAGGACTTAGGAGGCAAATTAAGAAAAAATTATGTGGTTGCTTCAAAAGGAAATGTACTTTCTACTCCCCAGACTTGGAAGGCTTCTTAAAAGTTCAGAATTTTGGTGAAGCTGCTTAGAATTGCACAAGTATTGTATGTAATTTAACATTAAATATTAAAAACACTTGTAGGCAATAATTGCATAGTGATCTGCAAGTGCCTGAATTTAATAAACATAAAACAAGCCTGACAAATATAAATTCTATGGTAACAACCAACTTAAGTAATGGTTAAAGAAAACTTAGTGAATTTAGCATGTTTAAATTTTCAATAAAAGTATTACAGTGTCATCTGTTCTTTTTAGAGAGATTCTTTTTGAATACTTCTGTCAAATGGATTTAAAGTTGATTAAAGGATGGGGAATTAAAAGCAAAAATGATTGAATTAAAAGAATTGATTTAATTAAAAGAAATGATTGAATTAAAAGATGCTGATATCACTGTCATTTAACATCTTTAACAAGTGTTGTGTAAATTAGCAGATAATAATAGATATTACAAATACCGAAGAAAGCAAAGTATTTTCATTAGGGGATTAATGAAGTTAGAGAAAAAGAAGAAAATAAGCAAGAATTTGCTTAGAACATTATCACGTGGGAATTGGGATGAAAGCACCTAAAATTTATTAGGTTCAAATAGTTCTTTTAATCACTTCTTGCCAGAAAATGAAATTAAAGTTGAAGACAACTGACATATTTTTGTTAAGAAGGCAATATTTAACATCCAAAGGACATTGTTTATAATCAGATTCTATCTCTGCCATTTACTGGTCTTAGAGATATAATGGAGCCTTTTTTGTGATTGGATTTCTAATCTGTAAAACAGGTAAACATGGGTACCTTCTTCAGGGTTGCTGTTAATATATTCAAAGACTTGGTAATATTATTAATGTTTAGCTAGTAAAAGTAAAGTATCCTTCAGGTAGTATGGAGTAAATGAGTTGGTCAGGCTTTTTCCTCCATTAGCCTCTATGACTAGCACTTGTGGTATGGCACCCTCCCCATAACATGCCTGGGCCCAGTGGGTGGTGAGATGTGTGAGAGGGCTCACCTGAACCTGGGCGGGAACCATAAAAAGGCAGCATCTCCCTGGAATGAGCCAACATGAGAGGGAACACGGAAAATAGGAGCAGGAGAAAATGCAGAGAAAAAACCCAGAAAAAGAGTGTGAAGATACTGGGGGGTGCTGGAGAGCATACCCGCCTCCCAGCCCACCCCCACCCCCAGCCCTAGCCCTGATCCTGGCCCTGGCCCTGACCCTGGTCCTGATCTTGGCCCTGACCCTGACTCTGTCCCTGGCCCTGGCCCTGACCCTGACCCTGACCCTGACCCTGACCCTAACCCTAACCCTGACCCTGGCCTGCCTGGTGTGCCTGTGTAATTGCTAGAACCAACAAAGAACCTACCAAAGGAGCCTGGTGCTTGCACTACATGTAGCAATCCAGGCTGTACACCTTTAAGTTAAGTAGTCTTTGCTGGTGAAGTATTTGTAAAGGTAACTGCTTTTCCCATCCATAATAGTAATAGAAAGAATTGCTTCATTTATAATAATGAATTTGTGCCAGATATTGTTTGAAAAATGCAAATACATTCCTGAGATTAAAATGTTATAGGATAAGCAGGGCACGGTGCCTCATGTCTGTAAGCTTCAGCCTATGAAGCGGCTGGGGCTAGGGATTGAGGGTCAAGTCCTGCTCAGGGCAGCACAGCGAGACCTAGTCCCAAAAAGTAGCTGGGTGTGGTGGCGTGCGCCTGTAATCCCAGCTACCTGGGAAGCTGAGGCTGGGGATTGCTTGAGTCCATGGTACCCTGGGCAATATGAACCTGCGGTTCCATGGGCAAAAATAGCGAGACCTAGTCTCAAAAAAAAAAAAAAATCCCATTTAAACTTCTGATTAGAATCATGAAATACTTTTAGTCTTTCTGGTTTACCAAACAAGATAAATCAGAATTTTGGGGGGAGATCCAAGATAATAGTAATTGCAAAGCTCTCCCGGTGATTCTATCCTTTTACTAGACGGGAGAAATCTTGAAATTGTGTTTCAGTTACCTCATTTTATATGTATAGAAACTGAGATAGAGAGATGACTGTCCTGTCTAATTGCTTCTAGTCTAAATATGGCTTTGTTGCCACATTACTATGATCCCCACACATTACTACGATCCCCATTTGAAAGAATTTGCTGGATTCATCTACAGGGAAATAAAAGCTAAAGATTGTAAGGAATCAATGTCAAAATGAGTCTGCTTCAAGCTTTGAAAATGGAATAGATACCTATTAACTACCTCATGATGTTAAATAAACACAAAGTTAAGAAAAGTATTATAGCAGTAAATATTGCAAATATTGAAGAAGTAAAAATCCAAATATAAGATAGTAATTATATCATTTTAATAGTAGGGGGAAAATGAGGAACCAAACAATAAGTTGAAATGAACTAACAAACCCTAAATACACTGAAAGAAATCAATACAAATAGGCATAATGTGGCTAGAAATTAAATTCACTCCTTATTCCAAATGACTGAGGTAAAATATTTATTTCCTAAGCATCAGGCTTAAATATTCCAGTGGCTAAAAAGAAAATACGTATTTAAAAGGGTGCTTGACGCAGAGATTTCCCCCACCCTAGAGCTGCTACAAATTGTATTATTTCTTTTAGTTTTTGAATGCAAACTTATTATCATGTATGCTTAATTGCTCAATTTGTCATAAGACTACTTCCTTTTTGCATTTATTTACTAGGTATTTGATCTTTAATTCTTTTCTCTTAAAACAGATTAGTGCAGCAGAAAGTATTGGAAAGGAAGAAGCTGTCAGAAAGCTACTACAAAGGATCGTGCAGAAAAAAAACTGGTTTTCCACTTTTCTGACTGTTCTGAGGGAAACAGAATACCATGCACTTGCCAATGAGTTAACAGGCAGCAACTGCTCTGAAGACATTACAGGTATTTCTGATTCTGCTAATAGTGTGTACGCTGTTCCTGGTAATGAAAGTTTAGTGGCACCTAGGAATATAAGACAAAAAACTGATATTTAGCATCAGTATTTCAAAACTGGTAGGGTTCTTAGGTATCATGTGTTTTATCTCTCACATAAACGAGGACAAGATGAACTTACAAAGACCACAAAACTCAACGAACTGTGTTAGACTTCTAGTTAAGTCCACTTGCTGATTCCTAGTTCACACTTTCTTCTGCCAATCCCTATTTAAGATACAAAGTGACTGCCAGAAACCTTTAACAAGGTATTTTTAACTCTGAATAGACCAAATCCATCCGAACAAACTGATATCAAATCATTTACATGAATTATGCTCATTTAAGTTCATTTTACTTTTATTCATGCAGTCATTCAGTCATTCTGTTAACATTTAATGAGTGCCAATGATGTGCCAGACATTGTTCTAGGTGCTAGGAAATCTTGGCCTCAGTGTATATTAGAAATGGCAGACTCTGAAATCTCAAAAGGGCTCATCTTATCCATTCTTCAAATTAATGGTAACTGCCCATTTTACTGTTGTACATAGTGACTTATTTAAGAAAGATTTCAGAATATCTGTCCCAATTCCTTTACGTTAACAAAATGCCTGACAATATTTATTGTTACTTTTTTTTTAATTTCACTTTACACAGTGCTTTGTTAGAAATTTGAGGTTTATCAACTATTATTCTTCAAACAATAGTAATCGAAGAAAAGCATACAGAATAAGTATCATGCAATACCTGTATTGTAACACATTGTCACATACACCTAGTGCTTAAATGCCTTCCTCCTATTTTTCTAACTCTATGCCATAATATGCACTGTGATTAAGTCTCAAGTATCTATTCCCAAATAGCTTTGGGACTTGTTTATCCAAATTCTCCCCATTCATACACATTTACTGGCTGGTCAAGACACACACTTTATAAAGGAGGTAAAGACTTTGTGAAAAGAAAAAAAATGGTTAACAATCTGTCACTCTTTTTTCTCTTCCTGTTTTTGGTCATAGGCAGGGAGCTTTGACAGTCAGGGGTCTTCCACTTTAGACCAAAGTGGATGGTAGTGGATGTTGACTGTTTTGTGGATTCTTCTAAGGGCAGAGAGTGAAGCAGGTGTGAATCTCTAAGCTTCCTTTGAGGGCTGGAGGGAAAATGCCAGTCGCTGTGTAAGACTTGTTATTCTAATATTTCCCCACCTCCTCTGCCCGCTATCAGGTTATTCCTGATCAACTCATTTCAAGGAAGCAAAGTTTCCTTTCCATTTCCTCAGAAAACCAATCAAGGGAATCAGAGTTTTAAATATTAATTGTGTGCAGAACTATATACCTTATGATGGGAATTCAGACATTTTCTGGCAGACCTTATGACCAGAACAAATTTATTTGCAGTTATACTTGTTGTTGGGAGACATTATGTACTAAATTGCATGCCCACAAAATTCAAATTTTGAAGCCTTAACCCCCAGTATGTCTGTACCTGCCAATAAGGCCTTGGGAAGGTGAATGAGATTGGAAGGTAGGTCCTCATCTGCTAGGACTGTAATCTTATAAGGAGAATAAGAACCATCTTTGTCTCTCTCCTCCATTTTAGAGCACAATAAGGATGCCGCCTAAGAATGAAGATCCCATCAGACACCAAACTTACTGGCACACTGATCTCAGACTTTCAGTGTCTGATACTGTAGGAAAGTAAATTTAAATTGCTTATGCTGCTCTGGTAGTTTGTTAGGGTGGCCAGAGTGACTGACATGGGTGTTTTGGTGCTGGATCCTAACCTACTGAATACTAGCCTCTTCAAGGACCTGGATGTGTGACTTTGGCCTGGTCCTTGTCTGCTCTGTGCTTAGTTTACTACCCTCTGAAATGGGACAATAATATAATTACCCAAGATTATCTTGAGGATTCAACATATGCTAAGTCCTTGTATGGGAAACAGTTCAACATATGCTAAATCCTTGTATGGGAAACATAACACAGTTGGTTATTATTATAAACCCCAAATGTACTCATCAGGTAGCTGTATACATTGTTACAGCCCTTTGACCAAAGACAATGTCCAAAGGCACAAGTTTTCTTCAGGAAATTCTCCAGCACAAGATACATGTTCCTCCTGTCTCCTATCCATTTTGGATGGGCTTCTCCAAAGCAACACTTTCAGACATTTTCTCTATGGCCGAATTATTGACAGATTATTGCATCAGAGAAACAAAAACTCGTATTTCTTTGTAACCCACAAAGGCCCTTATTAATATACTCAATAAATGTTGTTGGAGGAAGAATGATCAGGAAAAAATGGAGAAAAAGAGAAAGGAAATATACAGAATATTTCATTGAATTTTAAAAAAAAGAGCTCCAGAAATTCAGATTACTTGAATTTAGGCTGACATTAAAGCATATGTACATCTCATGTAGAGCTTACAGTGAAGGAACAAAATGGCAAGAGCACAAGCTAAAGAAAAATTACCACCACATTTGCATTTCCATTAATTCAGCCCTAAATGTAACTTTGTATCACTGAATAAGTGGCTTGCCTCTGAAAGGTGATGGTCAGAAAGGAAATTATCTTAGTTTTCTTGTAATTAACATAATACATTTTGTCTTTTTAGGAAAAAAACTTAGCATATTACAGAAGAATTGCCACTGTGCTCATATTGATAATAAAAATAATATGTCATAATAAAAATCATATTCTAAACCTTTCAAAATACCAAAGTACTGAAGTACCATCAGGGAACTCTACTAAGGACAACATAACAATAATAGGAATTTATATTTTGTGAAAATTTGTAATTCAATTTGCATTTTATTTAGAATTGCAAAGTACATATATGGAGAAGTGTAAATGTAACTCCAAAGCTATAATAAAAAAATAATTATTATTTTCAGGTAAATGTCTATTAAGAACCCCTACTTTATTTTTAAAATAGTGAAAACAATTATATATATTATTAAAAACATGCATTGTGCTATTGTTTATATTCACAGATAATAAGAATCTATCACCAGAAAATCATCCAGATTTTAAAGTGCCTTTTTTAGTCATAGATCAGCCGAGTCCAGAGGAAGAAAACCATTACGCAGAGAATAATTCATTGGAGTCATCTTTTGCCGATTCTTCTATAGTTTCAGGTACTTGGGATGGACACACTTTAAGACTCACAGGAAAAGTAGTTGGTGCATTGCTGATATCAGGGTCTTTTAAACAGTGGGAGAAATTTTGGGCTTTCGGATTTTGTGAACATTTTTATTAAAATAATATTTCTAAGCTGGGCACAGTGGTGTGTGCCTGTCAGTGACAGCTTATGGAGTCGTAGCTGGGTCTCGGGATTGTTGTTCGAGTCCTGCCCAGGGCAACACAGCAAGACCTAGTACCAAAAAAATAGCTGGAAGTGGTGGCGCGTACCTGCAATCCTAACTACCTGGGAAGCTGAGGCTGGGGCTTGCTCAAGTCTGTGGTACCCCGGGCAACGTGAGCCTGCGGTTCTATGGGCAAAAATAGTGAGACCTAGTCTCCAAAAAATAATAATAATATTTCTAGAGGAGGTGAAATTAAAATAATTGTTCTTTCTAACTCAAAATGTTTTTTAGAACTAATGCAATGTTAATATGCTCTGCATATGAACACTTTAGTTATCATTTTACTGTAGAACCTGTTCAGGCCTCTTGTCATTATCATAAACATGCCTGATATTTCATGATTTTCAAAGAAACAGTCATTGATTTGATTTATCAAAGTTCTATGAGTTAAATTCTGAGAATTAAATTCATTCCTTTTTATCCTGTTTTGCCGACTGGGGTGTCTCAGAGAGGTTCTGCTCAGTTAAAATCTAAACTTAAGCTCTAGAAAGGATGATGAAAGATGCCAATAAAAGGTTTGAGGCTCAGGTTGCCTTGAACTCTAGGAATGAGTTGGTATCACTACTAGGTACCACCATCTCTACCTTTTAAATAGAAATAATGAAATTATTTATTTCCAAATTTTTCATGGTAGGAGATTCTTTCCTCTACACTCCTGCAAATGGCCACATCCTGTTTTCGTAAGAAATTGTTTGGATGGTGGTCAGTATTCAGCAAGTAGCTCTCTAGGGGCACAGGAAAAAGTCCTGATTTATTGCATTTGTCAAACTCAATAATGTAAATCTCCCCATAAGACTGACTTACAAGCTATCAACATAATGTCACTGAACACAGAATCAGAGAAGAGACATATAGTAAGTCATCATTAAACAGCATTTCAGTTCTGCAGATCATCAACAGACGTAAATAATAAATAAAGCCTCATCATAGATAATGGTAAAGTCTGGCAAAATGATTATGAAGGGATGTAAATATTCTTTACCTTTATTTGAAAGTAATTTATTGAACTTGTGTTTAGCAGCTGTCTTAAAAATTGATGAAATTTTAAAAGCTGGTTCTTGTGAACCAGTGTAAGATGACTAGCAGACGACTGCAAAGTTTATTACTTTCTCATTGCAGGAAACTGGGGAATATAGAAACATGGGACCCCTAGACTCCCACCATATAGATACTAATTTATCTTAACATTTGGGGTGTCTTTCTCTCCGCTCTTTTTACATACCTGGATATATTATTTTCTCATATATTCACTTGATAGTATTCTACAACATGGTTTTTCATGATTGAATGAATTGTTCCTTCCTTTAGATGCGTTATTGTTAATTAACCAAACATTTACAATGTCTCATGACATTGAGCTTTTATGACAAATGAAAATCCACTGAATTCATTTATTTTTGAAATTCATAGCATGGAGAATCTATATGACCTCCCTTTGAATTTTTGTCTCAGTTTAAATCTTAAGAAAATACAGTTGCAACCTAGGACTAATGAGGTCTACAATGTCTACAAGATATTTGATATGCAATGTTCACTTTCACTCCAGGAACTTGTATCAGTGTATGTGTCCTAAAACTGTATAGGATCGTACTGTCCCGGAGTAGCCTCTGCCAGAGTGAATTATATTATTTTCAAATTTTACCAATTTGCTATTTTGTTACATCAATTTCAATTTGTTGATTTCTTTTTTTGAAAAGATACAGAAATACTTTCTTTTTATTAAATAATTTATTTATATATAAATTTCACATCTTTGTAATCCCCATGGTTCACCCCACCTTTCCTCCCTGTAATTTTTTGATTTCTAGAAGAACATTTTTACAAATTGGTTCTTTCTCTTCCTAATTATTTGGCAATTTTCAAATTAGGCTATTTTTTAATATTCTTTTGCCTGGTTTATATAAACTACAAATATGGCAATTTTTTTGTGGTAAGTAATACTGATGCTTTGCTTGCTCTTTAGCCAGATTTAAACTCTTTGTCTTGATACAATGTTTCTGAAGCTTTCATGTACTTGTGAATGGGGGTAGGGATGTTATTGAAATGCAGGTTTCTAATCCTGTGAGGGTCCTGAGACCCCACCTCTCTCATGTGCTCCCAGGAAATGCTGCTGTTCCTGGTCCTGGATCATATAAATAGCAAGGCTTAGTGTACAGAGTTAGAAAGGCTTTGAAATCTGAATACTAGAAGATTATTTTTTCTCATTTAAACAGCTGTACTTCCTTCAAAAATCCTGTTTTTATAAAAACGCCAAAATCCACTACCATAGTGGATTTTATTCATGCTTGAATAAACTCCCTTGATAGGCTATGGGACATCTGTGTGGGTTACTATTTTCTAGGTCAACACCAGGGAGAAGTAAAGATGGACTGGAGGCTGGAAGATGATCTTGCTTCTCTGTTGAGGGTTTTTCATCAAAGGTTGCCATCCTAATGCATTGTGCCAGCCTGTTGTCTATCAAAGAAAGCTTCTGAGCCTCAGAGTAGACAGATTTAAAGATGGAACTTGTTAAAATTTCTATTTTCTTCTTAGTACAAAACATAAAGTTGTGAGAAAATATGAATCGAAATAATGGGCTTAGGGGAGAGAAAGGGATTTTTTTCCCTCTTGAGTTCTGTTCACTATTTTCATTTCAAATGTTTATCAAGCTCCTATAATGTGCTAGGTATTTGCTATTCAACACAGTACACATCGTGGGAATGGGTTGGCAGGGGGAGACTTTACAGAAATGATTTCTGCCCCCACTTACTTTCAAGTGATGAGTGTGTCAGCCAAATAGCAGTCATTCTTTAGCTTCCCAATAAGTGCTACTTGACAGCAATGCAGAGAGTGGAATGGAAGAAAAGCACAGACTATTCAAGCAGAATTGGTCTGACCATGCACTCTGAGTAAGCTGAGGCCCCTGTGCAATTGACAGACTTCCCTTCTTCCTGTCTATGAGAACTCCATGCTGTATGTGGACTTCTCCTATAACTTTGGGAACAGGTTAGTTTAATCCATCCTGCCCCTTTTCAGAGAAATAACAATGAGGAACATATTTATGAAAATTGAGTGTCTTTGCCATAAACCTTAACCATGCTGCTGATAGATGCTATGGAGTATGCCAAGAGTCTGTCCATTTTCTCATCACTTTTTAGAACCAAGAATTACCAGTATAAATAACTTCTAAGGTACCATTAGCCCAAAGACGTTATTGGAGTTGTTTTGATGGAAGTTTTTCCTGCCAAATTTAAAAGGTAGAAGGATTTTGTCTGTTAGCATTCTGTAACAGAATTAACAATCAAAATACATATGAAAATACTTCATGACCTTTAATATGATTTCATGTAATTTTGGTTCCTATATCTAGCATATCACTAGTTGTAGGATCTAGATTTTGAATTCTAGTTTATTGGATAAAGATTTCAAATAGTTACCCAAATGGCATTGAAAGAATCTTGTTGCTTAAACTGCCCATGTTCCCTAAGGTTTTTCATATACAGAAAGAAAAATATTGACTCAAATTATTTTTAATTTTAAATCAAGTCGTCTCTAATTTCCATTTTTAAAAGAATTTCTATGATATTTTTTCCATTGGTACCAACAAATTTTATTTATAGTTTTAATTCAAATATTATTTATTTATATTTGATAGTCCCTTTACTTGTAGATATACCTGATGGGTAAGACACTACCATTAGTAAGAGCTGCCCACCCGAACACCAATTTCAATCACATCTCTCCTTTACCCTAGGGATTATATATTAGAATTCTTCAGTGGATATGTCTGGAGAATGATTTTATGATGCCTCTCTCTTGGGGACTGGTATTTCTATTTTTTTTTCTCCTCCTGAATGCTTCTCATTAAGAAGTGGTTGATAATTAAGATACAACAAAAATGCCCCCCCTTTCTGCTTTTGCTCTAAATTAATGTCATCATTTCTAAAGGCTGTTTGAATCACAGACTGTGAGTAGCATTTTAGTGCTGGATGGCACAGTTCTGCTTTCTGAAGCCATTGGAGAGGTTTTCACAGGGAAGTATTGGAAAACTTGGTGTTTCTCTAAATCACACTTCCCTAGAAACAGTACAAAACCCTCATTTTTTCCTACTAAAAATACTCTAAATATAGAAACTATGCAACTCTCTCGAAGTTTAGATCTGTAGAATCGGTCATACAGTTATTTTATACTGTTTTGTCACAAGTGAGTTGTGATTTTACATCAACCTTTTCCTTATTTCATACTTTAAGAATTAATGCTATATAATAGTATGAAATTGAAGCAAATAATAAAAATACATAAAATTTAGTGTATTCGGAATAAACTTCAACTCAGGGTTCCACAGAAACGCCCAAACTTCTTTTATGTTGTATTTCCCCATTGTGTAATTAGACCCTGACGTTACCCCAAATTGACCAGCAGAGGGCGCCTTTACATTTAGAAAGAGAACGGAATTTGACTGTTCTGTGTGGAAGATTATAATGTGACACTTTTAACAGTGTGCCTTGTGTGACTGCACAGTGCGCATGACTGTGATTGCATGTGTATATTTTGATTTATATATTCGTTCACGTGAAGATTTTAAAATTCCACCCCAGCTAATGAGCTTACCAACCTGCTTGTTTTCAGACTTTAATACCTTCTTTTTCATATTCCCCCATATGTTCCACTCCTTAGGTTTATCCGGTGACATTATGCTTTGGAATATATTGTGGATATATTTTGCATAGATCATGTTCTGTAGGAGGGGTTTAAAAATTGACCTTTATAAAACAGCCTCCTTCTCCCTGGCCCAATCTGTTATAGCACTTTTTTGTTGTTGTTTTGTTTTGCCTTTT
The DNA here is from genome assembly GCA_004024945.1 of Uropsilus gracilis. Lineage (NCBI taxonomy): Eukaryota > Metazoa > Chordata > Mammalia > Eulipotyphla > Talpidae > Uropsilus > Uropsilus gracilis. The sequence continues at coordinate 184,455 of PVHY01000396.1, forward strand.
ATAGACCAAAGTCCAATGTTAGATTTGGTCTATACTAATTTCTGTAAAAATGTCACAAAATTTATCCTTGCACTTGAAACCCAGAATAATGCCGTATAGCACTAACCTCTAGAAATCAAAACAGATTTTTTAGAATTTCTAGAAATAAATCCTATAGAGCATTTGAGAACTTAATGGAAAAAATAACTGAAGCCGCAATATCAGATAAGATTGGGCAGAATCCCCCATACTCTTAGAGGACTGGTTTGAAATACACTTTCCTCCACTTCTGTATTTTTCTAAATTACATTAACTTGGGGGAACTAGAATTACAACTAAGGCAATACAAAAGGCAGATATTAGTTTGAGCTGAGAGAGACATGATGCCGATGTTGGTGTTTGTTGAAGGAGAATATAGACTTTGCATTTAATTTAAAACCTGCCAGGAGCCATAGTCAGTTTTATGACTTAAAATTATAAGTAGTTTTAGGAGATCAGTTGCCATTTCTGTCCAAGAACAAGGACATCCATATTTTTGATGCACAGAAACCTGCCTTGTGCAGCTAATACTTGCTAGATTGATTGTCATGACATCCTTTTTGGCTACCAACCTAAAGATTTTTAGTGGAACTTTAACATAGGTGATGATTTGAATTTGAATTTGATATTAGACCTTACCTTCTATATTTTGGCATGTGAGGACAGAAGCCAGAACTAAGTCACATCAGGTAGCAAACACTGAAGTGCTTCCTACCCCTCCAAAAGTTTATAATCTAGTCCAAGAAAGCAAGCTACATACCCTCAAAGAGAAGTTGTATGTTATCTTTAGCAGAACAGAAAATAATGAGGAGGAGAGAAGACTTGCGAAGGAAGGATGAATCAGAGAAAGTTTACAGAGGAGGCATATGAGCCACAGCACCCCAAGGCAGGCACATCTCATGCTGGGGTGAAAGGGGGGGAGGGGGGCTGTGGCATTCCCGAGTGGACGTCATGAGGTGGACATCATGAGCAAAGTACAAAATGAGTTTGGGATGGAGGTGTTAATCCTACAGGCTGTGTATGGATGGGGACAAGGGATATGTTGATAATCTCTATACCTTCTATCGGTTTTGCTGTGAACCTAAAACCGCTCTAGAAAAATCTATAAAATTAATCCTGCTGACAATAAACACATAAAAATCTAGCTGCTATAATTACAGCAAAATTCTGTCTGAAAATGTAAGGAGGGGAAGAGTGTGATTTGAGGGGATCATTTGTGGAGCATGGTAGCAGCAGAAACTTCTAGTATAAATAAGAGATTTGACTGGGATTTTCTATCTGCAGTTTTTTACAAATGTTTTCCTGCGGTAAAAAAATACATCCTTGAAAGTTTGTCATACATTTTTTAAAGCACATGTGAAATAGTAGCACTGTGCAGGTGTACCATCACAGGTGAGACTGGAAGAAAGGCCCTGAGTGGGGGGTGGCTGTAACCAGGGGTGTTGGCTTAGAGCACAGGCTCCCCAGAGCCAAGCAGTCTACCTCTGCAGTCACACTCACCGACATCATGCTGGTAAACTCATGCTCGGAATCATCTGTAAAGGGAATATTTACATCATGGAAACTGGGAAACACATCTAAGTCATTTTTTTTCCTCTAAAGAGTCAATTATTTTACCATTTGCAAGAAACTCATTGAATGTATCCCTTCCCATACTGTCCTTCTGCCTGATTAAATCTACTTAACTGGCTTAGCTCTTTCTGAAGGGTGCCTATCTGCCAAAGAAGGTTGCAATTTATCTTTGTCTATCTTGTCATTCCTAAATCTTGTAATTTCCAAGAGTTACCCCCAACCCCTATGTGACTTATCATTCCTAGATGATTCCATTCTTAGACTTTTTGTCTCTGTTAATGGCTGGCAGTGAATGAATGGGCCATACTAGTGGATATAGTTATCCTTACAGTCTTTTAATAACTATACTAAACTCTTATATTGAAAGCTAAATGCAAAGGCTCAAGGGACATAGATGGTAGAATATAAATCAACTTAACTGCACACTACTCCAAATCAATTCTGCCTGAAACATTTCTATGTTTTAAATTCTCTAAAACAGCAGGAAAGGTGTTATCCAGTAAAGTAGCTATCCATCTACTCCATGGATAGCTCATAGGTCCGTGGTTCTAGCAGAGCTTTTTTTCTGTGTGGGGAACTCATTTCCTAGAAGCTTGGATCCAGGAGAGAATATGCAAGGTGGGTGGAGGTGGCTTCTCTCCATTCTGCAGGAACACATGTTCCTGGCACAGAGAGCAAAATCTGACAGACCAAAATGTGAGCGCGCGTGTGTGTGTTGGCGAGTGCATGCATGCGCTCACACACAATTCATATACATAGAGCTGAAAACCAAAGTCATCTAATTCCTCCCCCCCAAAATTAAATGGTATCAAAAGGTTATGAAAAGTATATATTGCTAGTAGTTATGAAAGTAAGCACACTTGAGGAGTCATGTATTCCAAGTGCCCATATGTACACATGCAGTTGAAGCTTTAGGTGTAGTTTTGACATTCCAGGCTGTGGGGGGTTTTGAAACTAGAGGGGAGGTGGAATAGCTAAGAGGGTAAAGCTAAAAAGCATTAGGAGTCAGAAGTAGAATAAGCATAAAGTTACAATGATGTGCAACATTAGATTGTTGGGTGACTTTGGAAGCACTCCCTTAGCCAGGCAGGGTCTGTGGGTGCCCTTTCTCTGCACACAGAGGCTCCAGCCCTTTGCACTGCTCTCTGCTGCAGTGCTGCAAAGAGGAGTTAGGACTGTCTGAGGCCAGGGGTATGAAAGGTGGAGTATTCTGTGGAGTGAGAAATGTGTTTAGGCTGAAAATAGGAGGGACACTACCTGGCAGAAGTAGAAATAAGAGCTAACTTGTGTCTTTACCTAAACAAGCCTAGGTCTTGGGTTGAGTAAACAATACTTACCGACAGAGTTATAATAACATTTTCCAGCAGAGGGCATACTTGACATTGGAATGGATCTAAAAAGGTCTTTAAAGGGTGGGTTTTTTTGTTTTTTGTTTTTTTTAATTTGAAAAAAATTTAACTTAAGGAATTCTGGTTTCTAGATAATTTTTAAAAATTAGATAGTTAAGGCTCAAAGAATGTTAAATATGGAATTTCCTGTGTTCCAGTTAATAACTCTCTCTACCTTATTAATAAAGTATTCAAGATGGGATTTTAAAATGAGGTGATTTTTCCCCCCGGCATATGGAGTGGTCTTAGACATTATCATTGTAAGCAAAACTGTTCTTTTTTTGTGTTCTTTACAAATAGATATTACAGAAAATCCTACTTTTAACTGGATGAGTATAGTCTTCCTCCATTCCAATAGAGTTTTCTATGAATAACTGCTTTTCTTTAACAGTTAGGAATCCCAGAATTTTCTAATCTGTTCCATAGCCAGCTTTGATATTTTCCTTAGAGGAAATGACACCTATAAAAAAGTTAGCTTATTATATAACTCCAATAGTCAAAGTCCTTCTAAGCAGCAACTTTATGAGAATTCAAAATTTGTTTTTCTTCAAGATTCATTTCCCTGGTCCAACAGAATCATTCTCACAGTAATTGAGAAAGTAAAAACTATATTTAACAGGTTTTCCAAAGGTGAAGGTGATTATAAGCCGTGGACTTGTTCCCCTCTGGAGACCCAGTCTCTTCGACTGCATAGATTGTGCTTTGTCAATGGCCATGCCAGTCCTCAATATACTATTTTTTCTGATATTTTAAAACCATAAACACATGTCTTTACTCCTTAGGACATGAGTCCAGATTTACATACTGTGAAAAGTACAAAAAATGAAAGGAGATAATTTTGTGTAAATCAATTGCAAGAAATTTTGGTTTGAAAACTCAGTAGGTTGATTTAAGTTTGATAACATAAGCACTTTCTCGATCTGACTTTATGTGCATGTGTGTATGAGTATGTGCTTACATACATGTGTGCATGAGTGTGTGCACCTGTGTGTGTATAACTTTAACAGTGGATACAGGGGGGAAATCTCTGGGGAAGACATTTTCAATGTTATGGAAAATACAGCATATTTTCTTTTATTATTAAATTTATTTCCTTTAGTATTCCTATCTATGTAATCCAAAAAACATATCCAATGCATAAAAATTTGCTGCCTAGGAAACACAATTATTTCTGTGTTTAGAAACTGGATCCTTATGTATCCTTAAAATGACAACGAAATACATCTCTATATATTTACTTTCATATTTCATAATGAGCCTTAGCAAAATTATTGTAATTAATTTTGTTTCACAAGAATAGAAATGTTCCTCTTTTATTGGTGTTCAGGAAAAGGTTTTAAAAATAAGTGTGGGCGTTTAAATTTAAAGTAAAGGGAATTTGGGGGAATCAGAAGTGTTAGCAAAATAAAATAATCTAACTTCTTTTCTTGGAAAGATAAGCTGTTTCAAAATTGATAGACTATTTGCCATTAGAATGAAAATGTCTGTATGTTTTTTTAAAACCCAACTTTGATTCTACTTAATGCTGCAGATACAGGATTGCTTGTTTACAGAACTTCACACACTTCACACACATTACCAGTCCCTGTTGGTGTCAGGGAATAAAAATTGGAATATTTGATTTGAATTTAGAAAATGGTGATTCCCAGCTCTGCCACACTCTAGTTGTGTTATCTGTGTAGATCATCTAACCTCTTTGAACCTAGGTTTTTCTCCACTATAAAACTGATGGGGTAGTGGTTATCCACCGCATAAGAAGCTAAGAGTTAACAAGTGATTTACAGGACATCTGTGAAAGCAATGAACTTAGTGTCTTCCTGACACATTATAGATTTGTTTGTAATATCAATAAACTAGATAAATAATTAATGATGTTCTGTTTTCAGTAGTAACTTTATTTAATATTCATAAATTACTCATACGCAGTGCATTAAATAGCTTCCCCAGATCTTGCTTACATCAGAATGAAACTTGTAGAAAATCTTGATTTTTACATACCAAAGCAGATTTAAGATTATGGTTAACTGCTAGAGATTAGAAAATAAAATGAAAATCAAATTAGCTTTTATTTCGATTATACTTAGTGAGAAACTTAAAGATACAGAGTTAGAGTTTAGATATTTGTTTCCATTATTTTTAGTACTGCCTTCAGTCCTCACTACCGCGTTGTAAAACATAAAATGAAAATCATGTCAAAATTTGTTGCTTGGCCTCAAGAATTTTAGCCTATATTTCTAAATCTAGAATTATCTCTGCAATGACATTTTCCGCATCTCATTTTACACCTTGCTTTTTCCTTACAAATCATATTCTCTTTTCATCAGTACATCTGCCCAAAACGCTCTTCGACTTGACAGTTCTATCCCACACTCGCCTCTGAGCTTCTAACAAGCCATACCTCTGGGAATTGCAAAGTGCCATATTTAAAATCTCTCAGTGAGATATACAGGTTTTCCCGTGTGATCATGAGGGATTCCTCAAATCTGAGTTTTAGAGCTAATCTACGACAACTGATAAGCACAGTATTTTCACATTAGCATATTTATGTTGTGCTAATATCCTTAAACAGTATGTATGTCCATTGAGAATTTTTCTACAAATTTCTTATCAGCTTTCTTTTAACTTTTAAACAAGATGTCTCCTATAGAAGGAGATTGGTATGACAATAATTCCATTATATTTTCCAAGTTAAATAGACATCCAAGTTGGAAGAGAGATGTCGTAGATGCCACAGATGCTCAATGGAAGACAAGTTGGCAATAAAAAGGAACATATTACTGATATAAACAACATGAATGATTCTTGAACATGTTGTGCTAAGTTAAAGAAGCCAAACATGAAGGTTACATATCATATAAGTCCATTTATGACTTTCTGGAAAAGGCAAAACTGAGGACAGAATACAAATGCGTGATTTCCTTGGGATGGTAGGAGGGCTTGAAAGGAATTTTTGAGGTGATGGGAAAATTTCAAATGAGTTGGTGGTTACAAAACTGATTACATTTGTCAAATTCTTCAAACAGTACACTTAAGAAGAATGATTTTTACAGCATGTAACTTCACTTAAAACATTTAACTGGTTAAAAAAATACAGTTTCGAGAATTTGCAGGTTGTCTCTTTTTAGAAAAGTTTCATGGTTAACATATGCATTTTTACCCGTTTTTGTTTCCATCCCTAACTGTATGACATTCAGACTAGTTTTAAATAGCTGAAAGCTACTTTAATATCATCAATTTAGTGTTTGGGGGGAAATTTAGCATGCAGTATGAGCTATCTAGAAATACTACAAATATTATGAAATGTTATGAATTGTATTAAGAATATTAAGTGCATCACCACCTATGTGATAGACCAATTACTTGATTTTAATTTCATTTTCCAATCACCAGCAACTAAGCAAGAGTGCTGTGAGATTATTGTACCTAATATTACTTAAATCCTGTGAGGTAAATTGTAGTAGCTCATTTTAAATGAAAGGAAATGAGGTTCAGTGCAACAAGGACAAATTCTACAAGTTCTTCTGATTCCAAAGTCAACAATTTAAGCCAGCTTTCAATTATTTTCCCCAGCTCAGCTGTAGTTCTGATTCTTATGGATGGATGCATGAATTCTTAGAAATAACTGTAAGAAAAGACTCTTCCCTTGAGGAAAAGGTTTTTCAAAAGGAATTGATACTGTAAACAGAAAGTCAGGATTTTTGTAAGTGAAAGTCATGCCATTGTCCTTCATTAGCCAGTAGTCTGATGAAAGTTTAGTTTAGCATAGCAAGGGGAAAAATATTTCCAACTTTGCTGAGACTTCTAGTACAACTGCAATACCAGGCATTAATAATACTACTTTTGAGTAAACTCTTTTCAAATTTTAAATATGTGTTTATCCTGGAATTGCTATTTTTCATAACCAATTAGAAGATCCATACTTTTCATTAATTCCTCATACGTCATTAATTTCCTTCCATTTTTCTGGGGAAAAAAAACTCAGCAGTTTCTATATAATACTTTTTATTTAAATGGCATTAACAAATCTAAATTCTTTTGGGGACAAAATTTACCCATAGAGAATGACAAGAGTCATAAATCCTTAGAAATTTGCATTAGCGCTCATATTATGCACATGGAACTTTAAGTAGGTATATGTTTTTGATTCACTCACCAGCAGCTGCTCATCCGTAGTAAAGGTTTTAACTGTAGTCTGCCAGAAACTCTTACCTTTTGTTCATAATTGTCTGGGTGTGCCTTCCCCACTTGCATTGAACTGTATGTACTGTGTGCTGTAGAGGTGTGCAGTTAAAATACGTTTATTCTCAGAAATATTTTAAAAATATTTAAAAATGTTTTCCTTTGCAGAATCAGACACAAGTTTGGCAGAAGGAAGTGTCAGCTGCTTAGATGAAAGTCTTGGACATAACAGCAACATGGGCAGTGATTCAGGCACCATGGGAAGTGAATCAGGTACTGCCTAACTGTTGTGTAAACCTTAAAAAGTGTGAAATAAGACGCCATATAGTGGAAAGCATGGGGGCTGTTCATACCCTCCCTAATGTATTTATGCAATTAAAGCAATTCTTTTCTACAGTTGAAGTAGTTCTGGAACTTTGCCATCCACTTTCTGTAAAAGTACAACTTACCAAAGTCAAGCGCTCTAATTTTGATCCAGTACTTGTCTTTTGGGTCTGGCATATGCCATATTCTGTAGAATCATGTCATTGATTTTATTTATATGAACTGTTCAATTAATTTCACTGTATTTAAATTCTGCATCCAATTTCTTACATTTATTCCTAGGTTCTTATTTTTATAAATTAAAATATATTTTAGGTAAAAATCTAATGCCCTCCAGCAATGTGACTATAGATAATGACAGATAGCAAGAGTCCCTTTTCAAATGAAAAAAACAGAAATTATACATATAGTTAAGAGTTCCAATTTGTATAAATATCTCTGGCAAAGAAGTAGAGTTTACAAAATATTTTCATCACTAAATGAGAACTTTACTAGGTGTTTCCAAAGTTGCTATTCTTATTGTTTGTATACCCCACCGACAGTAAATGAGAACATGCCTCTTCCCTACACATCAGCACTATGTCCTATTATCAGATTTCATAACTTTTGTCAGAATGATCTATTCAAATCATTTTTTTTCTGTTCTTTATGTACACATCCTTGATTACTGCTGAGCTAAAATGTTAACATATTAGGTTAATGAATCCTTGCATGTCTATTACACCTCATTCTACATTTATCTGTATGTTTGAAATACTTCATAATCAAAGTCAGTAAGTTAATATTGCTCTGAAATGTGACCAGCTAAGGCGCAGTTTGTAACTGGCAAACTAAGGAACAATTGCCTTATATTCTTTGTTCATTCTATAATTGAGTTCTAGAAAACCTTTAGAAAAATGTCATGTTCTTCAATTTATCGAATTTTCTAAGGAATATTAGAAATTAAGGTCTGCATCATATCTAGAGGGGTGAAATAGTTAACATTAATATGGTCATCATCCATTCATTGTTTCCAAGTTGCAAAATTCTGCCTCTCTTATTTAAAAGTTCCTTTCTCTCTTGGACACATTGATTTGAGGAAACCCCTTTGACCAAATGGAAATCGTTTATTTATTTAACTTAGTGTTTCTTGAGCTTTGTCCATGTGCTCATTTCTGTGGAATGTATTTGTTTTTCTGTGCTTGTTATATAATTGTTAAATTTGATAATTGACATGTCTATTAAATGCTGTTGATGCTAGAACCCAATATATATCTTAGCTAATATTTAACATTTTTATGCATTATTTTAAGCTTCTGGATAGCATCCTAAGTTGTGTTTGTCTAAGTAAGGGCTTTTCAACAGTATTCATTCATTCATTAAACTCTTAATGGGTATCCTCTGTGTGCAGGGCGTTTGTTCTACTTAGAGCTGTTAGCAAAGATAACTGTTTACTGAATTTCAGTCCTCAGTGTGGCATGAAAAACATGATAAGTCTGAATGCAAACTGCTTTAAAAAGCAAACACATTTTCAAAGGCAAATGCATCTGAAGACATACACTTTTTCAGAGGGCATCCACTGAAGTTATAGATGGGCCAGTGCTTAAGAACAAAGAATTATTTTGCATAATGGGTAGAAAAATTCTGAAAGGTATAAAATTCTGAAATTCCTTTCCCTCAGGTACATGATATAGGCTGAAACAGAATCAGTTCAAAAATTTTTTTAAGAGATTGTGAGTTATTCAATACATGTTAAATTATTGAAAAATATTACAATGTTTGGGGTAATATTTTAATCTTTGAAACTGACATAAAAACAACTGCATTCCACATGTTCTTTGTTCATATTCAAAAGCATACATGGTGAATCGCCAGAATCCTGAACATGATCCAGTACCATACCATACCATACCATACCATACCATACCATACCATACCATAGCATAAGATTCCCTTGTGCAAGTATTACACCATAGCAGAACATAATTAGTGGTACTTTGAAGTACCTGATATTCTGATTACACTATGGCTTTTTGTTTTGCTATTTCTCATTCTCAGAGAGCTATACTGCTTCTCACAAAGTGGCGATATTTTTGGCAATACATATTGGCTTGATATGTAGAAAGTGTTTCCTTACTATTTCGAGGTAATACCTATTAATATTTGTCCAGCTGGAATGGTGTATTTTTTCGTGGGTACATACTATAGGTAAAGGAATACTTTGTCGATTTCAAACACATGCAGTGACAGACCTTTTCTCTCCAAGAATAACTCAGCTGTCAAAATCAATGTGAGAATGAAATTTGCCACATGGTGTAGTTCCAATAAAATGTTATTATTTAAGCCCTATTTGATTTCATTTTTTTGACCATTTATATGATACAGTATAATTTTAAGCTCTTCAATCAATGTTTGTTGTAGGGAAAGGGCACGATATTATTCAAAGCCTGTGCATATTTTAAATACCATTTTCATTATTGCATTTAATTGATTTTGATTTTCAAAGAGAGCCAAAAGAACCAAACAACAAACAAATAAAAACCCAAACATTTTTTTTTATATAAAGGAAATTGGCTCCTGGCTCACTGACACCAGCTCGGTTCTCTCCTTCTGGTGACAGAGAACAGAAAATCTTCTTTCATTGCTTATGTGGATAAATTCATCCATCTCTATGTCAGAGGATGTGATAAGGCAAGAATCAGGCTGAATATTTAGCACTCACCCAGTTCTTTTTCTTTGGATGCTATTCTCACAATGATTCCAACTCTAAATTTTTCCACATTCACTCTGTGCTTTTCTCTTAAACTTGGGGCTACTCTTCAAAACATTAAGGAAAATTTTGAGCTATCTATTTTAGTCAATATTTTTGAGCAGCGATATTATAGTGCCCTAGACTTTGAAGTCCACAAGACAAGGATTTTATTCTTGGGAGTATGTAACAGATAGTAAATATTTACTGCAGAATGAATTCATGGTTCATGACGAGTTAAGTAGCAGTAAAATGTCATGGTTTGGGTTCTAGAATTAAATTCTGAACATGATAACCCTTTTAACATTCTAATTCAGCTTAAATTTATTAGTACAACAAACATGCAGTAGCATGCATAAGTGATAGTTCACTCATTTCTACTCATTTGACTTAATTTTAGAATCCTGCTAAAGAAACTTCGTAATTAGTTTATCTTTTTATTTATTTATTTGTTTGTTTGTTTGTTTAATTATTTATTTTCTACCCAGGGTTATTGCGGTAAGCATAAGAAACAAAAGTAGCAAGTTACTATTTAAGGAAATACAACTATTTTGAAGGGAGAAGGATTTTATCATTTTTAAAATCTATATAAACATCTAGGATAAAATTTGACAAAGAAGATTTAGTATCTTTTAATAGGTTTCTAAGACCAAATAGTAAATCACCAAAAGTAAGCTCATAGATTTTGGTGCTAAGCTCAATTTAAAATGTATTTTCCTTTGCAAATAATCAGACACTTAGAAAAATTAAATCATATATTTACATAATATAGGTGGAATATTAAGATTTTGATAATGTGTAACAGTTATTTGGCATGGAGGTAGTAATATACTTAAATTAATTTGAACCTTATAGAAAAACAATTGAAGATGAACTACTATAATTGCCACAGAACTCAAAACATTCATGGAAAAATCTTATATATTTTTAAATTTCGTGTGATCTTGATTGAATTTTCCTGAAAATCACATTAAATGAATCAGCAGATGATCCTGTGATAACTTAAATGGGTTGCATCTGTGTTTACTCATCCATACGGAAGGTAAATTTCCTGTCACATTAGTAGTGACTCTTACTAAGTGATATTTGGTGTGAATTTTCCTACCTGTCAGATAGTACTATCACAACAAGCTAAAATCCAGTAAAATAGAGTCATTCAGTTGCTGAAATGGAAGCATCAGCAACTTTTTTGAAGTTAATGGGATCATGTTAGTTTAGTTTTATTGCAATCATTAATAAGAGAAGGAACTCTTATCTCATGTGTAATGAAATACTGATAAGTACTCTCATTTCATTTTTTCCTGTGATTATGTAAAGCACAGAACGAGTTTTTGAATTCATAAAATATTTTACTACATTCCACATGATGTTACAGATTTTTAAAATCTATTCCTTACAGCTCATATAATAAATGTATTCACTTCTAAATAAAATATTTAAACCAATATATAGTTTTTATTTGAATTTTCATAGTATGAATGCCTGTTAACATTTAACTTTATCTGTATTTGAAGTCTAGAAATCCGTGCTCATTGGAAATAAAATTTGAGTTTCAGGAAAATACTAATTTCTAGAGACATATAATGAAGTGGTGAAGATCCCAATTCAAAACTAAATGGCAAAATGAGACACAATTCAGTGAAAACCAGGAAAATTGTTTTCCTTTTTCAGTGAATATCTACCAACTAGAGACTAGCTTGGGAGGATATTTCCCCCTTCTCCCTAAATATTGCTTCTGCTTAATCTTATTGACTGAAATATTGGTATTAGTATTTACATCAGCTATATAAGGGCAGGCAGCTCCTCTTGTAAGACTGTCTGTGTCATAAACACACATCTCTTTTAACACACCTTTCCCTTTCAAAAGCATCAGTGGCAGGTCTCTGCCTACCTGTGCTTATGTTTGTGCTTCTTTTTCCCATTTTTTTTTCCTAATAAACCTGTCCTTTTAAAGTGATAAAGACAAGAAAAGTAAGGGGAATACAAAACAAGAAGGTGTAGTAATTCCTACTTTTCTAATCCCTTTTGAGAGCAGAGGGGTTTTAAAAAAAAAAAGTGAGTCATAATGTCAACCAAAAAATATAAAATCAGATTCATTCACCACCATTCCTATGCCGCAGCCCTTTCTATAATTTCCCTTTAGTTTTGCCCAGCCTGTGAAAGATACCCTCTTCCAGTCCTGTTCATTCAGGCCTCATCACCTCTTACCCAGCCAAGTCAATCATAAAGCACCTAGGTCATCTCCCATGAAGGCAAACAGATAACTGATACAGAAAATAGAAAATGAATTGGTTTAGGACCTCACCTCCCCACCCCCGTCCATAAAAAAGGAGTTTGAAACACAAGAGGTTTATATTCAATTTCAAACTTCCTTGCTTTGCTTATTTTCTTGCCCGTTTCCTTATTTTCTTTTCTTTTAACTGCTTTCAGATGAAGAGAACATGGTGGAAAGAGCATCCCCTAAACCAGAACTGCAGCTCAGGCCTTACCAAATGGAAGTTGCTCAGCCAGCCTTGGAGGGAAAGAATATCATTATATGCCTTCCTACTGGGAGTGGGAAAACTAGAGTGGCTGTTTACATTGCCAAGGACCACTTGGACAAGAAGAGAAAAGCATCTGAACCTGGGAAAGTTATAGTTCTTGTCAACAAGGTATTGAATAGGCAGATAACATTACTTATTTTTTAAAACTTCCATATAGTGATGTCTGTAACAACTCATCACAAAGATTTCATTTAATTGGAAGTAATGTCAAAAGAAGTAATTTTAAATTTTTGCTTTTTTTACTTGTTTAATACCTAAGTTATTAGCCTTTACAATGCAGTTTTTCCCTAAAATCAGAACCTTAGTTCAGATAGCTATAACATATATAATTTATTTACTCTGGTATTCTTTAAGGTTGATGGATTCTAATTTATCATTGCATTTGGTCTAAAACTATCACTGAAGTCTATCACCAAAGTGTTGCCTTTTAAATGTTGACTCATTCAAAGGTGACAGATTCTCTTTTCAGCATATGTGTATGGGTGTGCACGTGTGCACATACATGTGTGTAAATTTTGGTTGACGATAAAGAGAAACTCTAAGTGCATATTTGACTGGTTCATACCAAGTTTAGTAGACAAATATTTTAAGTATATGTGTGTGTGCATACATAGTACATTATTCAAAGATTAAGTGCAGTTGAGATCTCTAATAATAACTTGGGATATTTGAAGAACACTTTCATAAACAGATGTAAGTCTTCAGCCTATGAAGCAGCCGGGGCTAGGGATCATGGTTCGAGTCCCGCCTGGGGCCCGTAGCAAAACCTAGTTCCAAAAAAATAGCTGGGCGTGGTGGCGTGGTAATCCCAACTACCTGGGAAGCTGAGAATGGGGATTGCTTGAGTCTGTGGCATCCCAGGCAACAAGAGCCTGCGGTTCCACGGGCAAAAATAGCGAGACCTAGTCTCAAAAAAATTAGTGATTTGAGGTTTATTCAGACAAATGAATTTATTAACTAATAAATTTGTAGTTGGAAGGTATTAATCTTTAACCCATTTAATGGAATAAAATTGATATACTTTTTCTTCACCAGAAATCTTTTTTCCGTTTCTTATTGTAAGTAGTTCCTTATTTATTCTTTTAGTTAATATAGTAATTGACTACACAGTTACTCTTATATTTCTTGGATTTCCATTATGTCAAAACCTTTATTTAGAAGCTACTCTGTCCATACTAAGGAATTATACTGAGAATAATTTATTTGAATGTTTTCCATCATGCAGTCAGATGCATGATGCGTTTTGTATGTATCTACAAAGTCTAAAACCCTCTCCTTTATACATGAATGACCACTACTAGAACGTTAAATTCTTTTGGGATAATGGTGATGCATTAGAATTTCCATAGCTTTTCATATAATTAGTGTATTAAGGTAATTATTTTTCTGGAATAAAAGAAATGTAGGCTTACTGTTCTCCCCATCCATAGTTTGACCTTGGACATTTTGACCTTGATATTTTGGATTCTTGACTTTCAATGTACAAAATAATACTATTCTCTACGTTGTAAACTAAATACCTAAAGTCTAGAGATGACCCATTAAAGGACTTTTTCTCCTATTCCTCTTCCTCACCTTTAAAACTAATGAAATGGAATTCCTCAACCAGTGAAGAGTTTTAAGTGCCAGGTTCAAAAAAAAAACAACAACAACAGTCAAGTAAATGCAGAACCACTTAAGCATGCCATTTAAGCATTTTCTAAAATTCACCTTCAATATCTTCTCTCACAAAGGGCTCTCCTTCCCTGTTTCTGTTAGCTATACCACCTTTTCTAAAACATGTGGTTTCAAAAGCTAGGAAATAGTTTTGATTCTTTTGCTTTCTTTGCTTTCCTTATTAAGCCACAATGTCATTGACTATTAGAGCTGAAAGATATCTTCAGTATCTAAGTGCTAGCAAACTCATCAGGGATTGCAGTTCCTTTTCATTTGTAATCTGTTAATCTGGTTCTCTTGTAAGTTATTTCTGTGTAGTAGTTAACATTTGACCCTAAATAATAATACTTATGCTTATTTTTCATATAATTTATGTGATTAGTCATTTCAGATTTCATCTTTTGTCAGATGTGTAATGCACCTTTTTATAAGATCTTCTCTCAATGTCAAATGTAATCATAAATTTTTCACCCTGGTCCATGTACATGATGAATATGAGTCCACAATTTATACTCATGTTTAAATGTTAAATTTCCCTTCATAACTTCATATTTATTGCATTGTTCTGTGGACATTCAAGGACAGAAACTAATTCCTAGTCTGTTTCCTTATTGTTTTTCTCTGAGAATTGCTGAAAACCCACTAGTTTTTCCGTCTGTCATGACTGCTTTATTATCCCATTTCTTTGGATTTTAAAGTATTATCAGCTTTACTTCTTTTTGATTGAGTCAGAAAATCTCTGGTCTAGTTAGTGAGCATGACCTGAATTCTGTGTTTGTCCCAATAATAAGGTATTATAACCCTTGGTCTAGAAAAGAAAAACCCTATTCCCTAACACCATTTGCTTTCATCTCCCTTCCTTCATCCTTTCCAAAGTTATAGCCTTCAAACGCAGGAGAAATGAAAACACCACCTGTGTTCCCAGACTTTCTATTTCCTATCTAGGGCTTCAACATCACAAGAGATAAATCCCAGGTTCCTTCAGATGCTGTAATGCAGCCCCATATGATTCAGCAGAAGTGGGTAGCAGTTGGGTTTGATTAGTCTTGGCAGACACTCTGTCACATCTCAGGAAAAGGCTCCAAGAGGACCACACACTCCCAATTAGCCATGTCAGACTTGCATCTGGCTCTCCCTGTGTCCTTCAAAAGGACGTCAACACCACCCAGAGTGGATTTCAGCATTCCCAACACCTGTTACTTCCTGCAACAACTTATTTTTGTTCTGTAGACCAGAAGATGCTTCTTCTTTGGAAGGTCTTGACTTACCCATTCTGGGCAGAATCTCAGGTGACTGTCACTCCATGATATAATTATTCTTAAATAATTCAGCAGCATGCGCATGTTTAAAGACAACCACAGATCCAATCCTCGAAGAATCTGCTGTCCAGGAAATGAGTGAATATACTGATATATAAAAATCAGTACTTATACTTTATTTTATCTCATTAGCACAATATAATTAATCTTTGAGGTGTATGCATTTTACTCCTCAGAAAATTGAGACTCTGGTCAACCTCTATTTCATTTTACGTTTGCAACGACACTCTCATAGGTCGACATTATCCTAATTTTATTAATGTGGAAACTGAGAAAACTGAGATGAGCAGGTGACTTGAACAAGGTCATACAATAAGCAAGTAGCCAGAGGAGCTGTTTTCAGAACTGACTTTCATCTGCATCATGTTCATTCCACTAAATTTAATTTACATTCTCTTCTTTGGAATTTTTCTTTCTGATCTCTCAGATTATTTTCTTTGTCTGTGTAAGTGAAATGAAAAGAATAATTCCAGTAAATTGAGTTTGTGGAAGAGAGAAGAGCTGTGATTCTCAAATTTTGAAGACTTAACATCACGTTGGAAGTCTCATGAAAGTGCAATATCAAAGTTCTGTCACTACATATATAGTACTCATTAATTATGGGTTGGGGTCCAAGAGTCTGTGTTTTCCAAACCTTTCAAGAAATTTTGGGACAAGTAAACTAGAGATTCCACTGAAAATAATAAAGCAACAACAACAACAACAAAAACAGAAACAACAAAAAACAAGAACTGCAAGTTTTTCTTCTTATTCTTTCCACTATATCATATATTCTTTTACTTACCAAACTTGGTTATTAATTTTTAAGTCCATCTTGCTCTTTGGGATTCAGAGATTCCTTTTACGCCCCCACCTTCCATTTTTCCTTTAGAAACCTTTGTTTCTACTAACTAATAATACAGAAGCAGTGTACTTCATAAACTCTTTTCCTTTCATGGGGGTCACTTATTTCTCATTTGTCACCTCAAGTGAAAAGATGAATAACATGTTCCCTGCAGACCAGTGAACAGGTAACCACTGATTACTTTTCAGGCAACTACATAGTGAGGAACACAATGTGAATTCTGTGATGCTTATCTTTGAAACTCTTCCTGCCAACACTCTATTTGCCAAAGTGGGCAAAGCTGGGCTTTGACTGTATAAATTTTCCTAGGATTTGAGAAGGTTCAGTTATCCTTTGTCCCTAATCCAGGACTTATTCTGAATGGTTGGTAATGTGTAGTATTCCAGTGTCAACTCAGTCACCTTTACAGACACCGATAAATAGAAAGTCAGTAGGAAGAGCTGTTTTATATTTTGGGGTGAGGAGTTGTCATTTTTCTTATTTTTGCTAGCAAGATGCAAAACCTTTATTAACATTTTGAATGGGTTCAGCTATTACTGAAATGCTCATTTCTAAACTCATTCTGAGGCAGATGGCTATGACACAGACAATGACATCACCAGGCACTTTGAGTACAAGACTGAGAAATTTAGAGATTCTCTGGACCAAGATTAGGTGCAGAGTAGACTGCATATTTTGTATTCAGAAAGATTGTGTTCATTTTCCAGTTGCCTACTGAAAAGGTGAGATACTACTCGTATGGGGCATTGCCTTCTCTATTCTTTTTGTTGTTGTTGTTTTGAGACTCGCTATTTTTGCCCATGGAACCCCAGGCTCTCATTGCCCAGGGTACCACAGACTCAAGCGATTCCCAGCCTCAGCTTCCCAGGTAGCTGGGATTACAGGCACGTGCCACCACATGCAGCCCCAGGCAGGACTCGAACCACAATCCCTAGCCCCAGCCATTTCATAGGCTGAAGCTTACAGGCACGAGCCACTGTGCCCGGCACCTTCTTTATTCTTGATCTTGACCTCACAGTCCCAACAGAGTCACAACTCCAGCTCAATGATGTTCTTAGTAGTAGTGGTTCGGGTCTTTGTGAAGATTTTCATTTGACCTGTTTGCAAATTTGAAGATAACCATGGCTTGTTAATCACTTCAAGTCAACGCCGCACAGCTCAATCACAACATGCTAGACAGTATCAGTTATCTCAGAAAAATTTTTCACTTCTTTAGCCAAGCCTGTTTGCTGTTATGCTCTTGCTCAATTATGAAAGTTATTCCAGCAGTTCATTCCTTCACCCTGATCTCTTCTGCCCAATGCCTTACCATCTCTTTGTGATTCTTTGTTCCCTTCAATATTGTCAGTATGCTACCCCTGGCCCAATTTGAAAATGAATCATAGAAGTAGATCAACAGCACAATACTATTCCAAAGGGTCTTGTGAACTCATGCTAAATTAAAAATACTCTGTTAATAACAGTCATCTGTAGCCCATCCGTGTTCCACAAAATAAAAATCTATTTCTTATCCAGGTTTAGTTATCTCTTTATTAACCCAGGTTTATAAGATCAAAATGCCTTCTAAATCCTTCCTTTGAACAATCAGTTGTTTTTCCTTTGCAGTCAATTGGTATATATTTCTATGGGAAAATAATTACATTATGTTGTAATAACTATTTGATTTGGTTTAGCATGGCCTGTGTTGCTCAGCTACACAATGTATGTGAGTTAGCTTTGTGTCATTATTAAGTGTTAGCACTTGGAAGACATTCAATAAATGCTTATTGTTAACTGTTTGAATGAAATGATGAGTAACTTATGCTTAGTTAACTCATAAAAGTCTGTTAATGATTGGCACTGAATAGGCTTTTGGTCAGTAACCCTTTGGCTTTATGTTCTCTCCCTCTTTTTTTTTTTGTTTCAAATCTTGGTATTTTTAAAGGTTCCACTAGTTGAACAGCTCTTCCGCAAAGAATTCAACCCATTTTTGAAGAAATGGTATGTCATAAAGAGAATAAGTGGGGATACTCAGTTGAAAATATCATTTCCAGAAGTTGTCAAATTAGGTGATGTTATTATTAGTACAGCTCAAATTCTGGAAAACTCACTTGTAAACTCAGAAAAAGGAGAAGATGCTGGTGTCCAGTTGTCAGGTTAGTTGAAATATTTATTTTTGGCAAAGTAAGAAAACTAATAATAGTGATAGTAGCAGATGCTGAATTAGTTAACTAATGTTTTAAATGTTTATTTTAATAGGATTCATTTAGGTTAAATTGTATTATATTACAGAAACTTTTATTCAGTCATTCTTCCTTGGGGGAACAATTTGATATACTTTTAACCTAATTGTTTTGTTTTACTTAAT
Organism: Uropsilus gracilis; assembly: GCA_004024945.1. Classification (NCBI taxonomy): domain Eukaryota; kingdom Metazoa; phylum Chordata; class Mammalia; order Eulipotyphla; family Talpidae; genus Uropsilus; species Uropsilus gracilis. The sequence continues at coordinate 203,373 of PVHY01000396.1, forward strand.
ACATTGCTAAATCAAGCACTCATATTTACTTCTTTTCTAGGTAGAGACAAGTTCTTTTTACATCTAGTAGATCCTATTAGACCGACCTACCTTCTTCTCTGTAAGGAGAGAAATACAAATAATCGCAACAGAATTTGCAATAGTAAATGAAATATTAAAGTAAAACAAAATTATCCCTCTTTAAATAGTGTGGTTTTATTTGATATAAAAATAAAATCCACCAATTTGCAATGAATTTTCTTAAAGAACTAAAGTATAATCCTGAGAAGTTCTGAGAACCAGAGTTTGAATTCCAAAATTTATCTATTAAATGTACATAAAATTTAAAGGGGTCACTGCATGATTGATATGTATGAATTTCTACAGTATGATGACTAGGATATTTACATTTCTTAGCTTTTCTTAAAATATCAGAAAATTGTTCCAGTACTCTGTCCTCAAAAAAGATACCCCAATGGCAGCTCAGTCAAACAACTGAAAGGAATTTTTTTTTTTTTTTAGTGCTGTGTCTTGATGGTCTGAACAAATGAACCTTTTGATTTTTCTTTTAAGACTTTTCCCTTATCATCATTGATGAATGCCACCACACCAACAAAGAAGCAGTCTACAATAACATCATGAGGCGCTATTTGGAACAGAAATTAAAAAACAATAAGCTCAAAAAAGAATGCAAGTCAGTGATTCCCCTGCCTCAGATACTGGGACTAACAGCCTCCCCTGGTGTTGGAGATGCCAAAACTCAAGCTAAGGCTGAGGAACACATTTTAAAAGTAAGTTGTTAACTTCATATACAAGGACATCAACAAAAACCCAAAGCTCTGTTGAAGTTCAAGTGCCATGGAGTTTATGAAAGGTGTTGCATAAGCATTATTTAAATAGATCTGCTTCATTTAACTCCAGTATGTCTACTAAATCTCCTGAAAACCATAATATGCCTTAATAAAATCATTAATAAGTACCCATGATATAGAACATATCAATAACATTATAGAACAGTGTTCTATGGAGAGTTGATATAATTAATGAGAAGTGTGACTAATGAAATACCATCTTTTAAATATGTGCTCCTATCATTAAACATAATGATCTATTTCATATAGAAGTAAATATGCTTAAACATTTCTAATTTTCATACTTACTCTGAGAATTTCAAAATTCACAGAGTTTTGAATGCATTTGAATTTCAGAATTCAAAATTCAGTTTTCTATAGCTCTGTGTGAGTCTCAGATTCTAGGTAATTCTAATAAATGAAATTGGAGACATGAGACTATTTCATTAAAATATGAGACTATTTAATTGAAATATGTATTATTGGCTATCTACCCCAAAATGGCAACATCCTATATCACTGATATCTCAAGTATTAAATGAATCTACAGTGACCCAAAAATATATTGTTTCCAAGACATTTGTAATTTGAGTGCCGTACTTTAAGTGGCATTCAGTGAAAATCATGTAGTGAAGATAGAGGCAGAATTATTGACTGCAAGATATAATTTACTATTACCAAAATGAAGAACTAATTTCAATGTAGCTGCAGGTTCATGGACTTGATGTGTAGGTCCTAGAGTTGACTTGTCCTAGTTATAGAAGGGGTGGTAATATGAGCCAGGGATGTCAAAAGGCCTTTAAAATACCCTTTGCAATGAAATTATCTCAGATTTATCTCTGCTGATCTCTGCAACTTACTGTACTCCCTTCATGCCTGACTTGCAGTAGGAAAATAGCATTCAAAAAATGAAAATAAATATGCTTCTTTTCTGGATTTATCCACCAACTTTATTTATAATCTTGTTTTCTGTATCAGGACATATGTTATTGGTTATTGGCTAATCAGATCCACAATAAAACAAAAGTAAAATGCTATAATGAGCAAGTAATGGTACCTATGTTTCACATGAAAAAGAATTATACACTGAACAGTAGCGATGGAAAAATAATTTTTTGAATAATGAAAAATGTCTCTTTTTTAGATATGTGCCAATCTTGATGCATTTACCATTACAACAGTGAAAGAAAATATTTCTCAACTCAAAGGCCAAATAAAGGAGCCATGCAAAAAGCTTGCAATTGCAGATGACACTAGAGAAGTATGTGCTTATATTTATTTGATTATTCATACACCATTAAGTTGAAAGATACAAAGATACATACCTATTATTCAAGCAATATTATTTCAAATTTTCAGCAGAGAAATTAATTTTATTATTTCTTAATATTAGACAACAAAGCACTTTTTATGGTATAAATTCTCTTATTTTTTTTTCTAGCTTATGTGAAGAATAGCTCAGTACTTTCTTGACCATAGCTGAGAAATGGGGGTGACAGTGGAGATGGTTGCATAACTAAACTAGACAACTAGCTATGGTTCACTTTATCCTTTCTAATATTCCTGTTGAATTTCAGGACTGGTTTTCTGACATTCCACAGAGCCATTTTGTTGTCACGCAATTACAGTTGGCAATGACAGTAGAAATCCTATCCAATTTCCATATTGACTTTCTTAGGAAAACACTCACTTAGCAAAGAAGTGAAATATTTACTTTTTTGGTGCTTTTACAATGACTATTGCCACATAATATAAAAACCCTTTGAAGGTCAGTTAGGACATAATGGACAGTACATTATAGCAATTTTTCTTGAGTGAAATTTAAAACGCCTAATTTTTTTGTTTTATACTTAATAGTAAGAGTAACCATTGAGAATCTAGTCCATAAGGCTACTAGAACTAAAGGATATGTGTATGCATATTAAAACATGTTGTATTAGAAGTGTAGTTAGTTGGTTAGACCTATGTTGGAGACCAACTGCCTAAGGTCATTACTTTTTATTTTTATTTTTATTTTTATTTTGGAAGAAGAGTACCAGTAAACTAGTATAATTGAATATAGTTTATTTTCCTTCACTTTTGTATTTAGTAAGTTGTAATTGACAAACTTATGTACAAATTTTAAAAATTACTTTTGCTATCCTCAAGATCTTTAGAAAATAATTTGCCATCTTTTTAACTTACCTAGCTTTTGGTATACTTTATGGTAAAGTATAAGGCATATACAGAAAGGTACAAAATCAGAGGGGAATAGGTTGCACACTTTGATTAAACTTAACATGTCTGTGTAACCAAAATCTAGATCAAGACTCAGAAAACAATCCCTTCATACTCCTTCCAGTTACTATCCTGGCTTTTACCCCCAAAGATAGGTTTTGACTGATCCTGAAATTTAGATGAATAAAATTAGATAGAATGTATCTTTCTGTGTCTAACTTCCCTCAAAACCTTACCTCTTAACATTTTATTTTGATAGGAAAAAATAGTGAAACCAGTTCATCAAAGAAAAGTGTTTTTCAAACTAGATCACAGGCTTCCCAAATAATTGTGACATTACATATCTATGTAGCACATGCTGTTATTTATAATATAGACTTATTTAGGCTTCTACTGGCATTTGAGGTTGATAAGATTCTTTGGTTTTACTTTTGTGAAATGTTTAAATGAAGAATTCCAGGAAGGGTCTGTGCTATTGTGTGGGAGTGGCTTGATACTGAAGGTGAAAGAAAAGCTAATTAAAACTCAATGTACATGTGGTGATCAGAGATTAACTAGTTACTTTGTCTAGACAAAAACTTAGAATCAAATGTATTAATACATGGAAATCGTTTTAATAATGTTTTTCCTTGAACAATATAGACATGTGTGAATAAGTATATAACTTCTTTTTAGGATCCATTTAAAAAAAAGATTATAGAAATAATGACAAAGATTCAAACGTTTTGCCAAATGAATCCAACGTCAGACTTTGGAGCTCAATCCTATGAACAATGGGCCATTCAAGTGGAAAAAAATGGTAATTTGTGTTTTAACCTAGTGGTTTATCCCATATTTATGTCAAACTTCCAAATGACTATGTCACAGATTCCCAAGAAAACAGAATGCAGATGTTAGACTAAATGGAATTTCTGTGTTCTTAGTAGAATGAGAATAGGCAAATGCTAATTCCTTATCTATGGAAAGACACACAGATTCATCTGTTATTTTTTTCCTTTATCTCCAAAATATTTCATATATTGTACATGTCAAATATTCAGGTAAATATTAACAGTTCTGTTTCCAGATACAAACACATCCATGTTTTTCATGTCATTCTTCATGGCTCAGCTCTGTATTTTGCTGATGTAGAACTCTGGCAGTAAATCTAGGAACTGAAAAATCTGTTCCCATTTAGAACTTGTGGCACCTTCTGAACCTAACCTTTCCTCTTTCAAAAACGGGAAGCCTGTTTCAGAGTTGGTATCTTGAATTTGTTCAAGTTTAGGGGTGTGTTCTATTGTTACCTCACTATGCTTATATTCTTTCATAGCTGCAAGAGAAGGAAATCGCAAAGAACGTGTTTGTGCAGAACATTTGAGGAAGTACAATGAGGCTTTACAAATTAATGACACAATCCGCATGATTGATGCATATAAGCACCTCAAAACTTTCTATATTGATGAAATACAGAAGAAGCACGCAGTCTTAGATGACAGTGATGAGGATGATGGTGATAGAAATGGTGATGGTGATAAAGATGGGCATGCTCAAAAGAAACCTGTAAAACTGCATGAAACAGATGATTTTCTCATGACTTTGTTTTTCGGTAAGAATCAACATAATATTTATCACATCTCCTGCATTTACCACTTCAACCTGAATGCACTTCTATTAGAGACCTTTCCAAAAGTCTCTCTCAAAATACCATTTTGAAAGAAGAAATCTCACTTACATTGGGTTATTTCTAACATAACCAGATTAGTCATGAGTGGTATGATCACCATCAATTGTTTGTTCACATGATTTTATTATCAAAATGACTCCAATCAGTTTATCTCTTAAGATAAATTAATGAATTAATTGAATCTGATGATTAGATATCACACAAGATTAACAGTATTTGAATCACATCTTAGTGCCTTGTTATATAAAATCTTCCAGTGTAATTATTCACATGAGTTGCTAAATTAAACTAATTATTTCTTAAAGAAAACAAAAAGAGTTTGAAAAAATTGGCTGCAAACCCAGAATATGAAAATGAAAAACTGATCAAATTAAGAAACACGTTAATGGAACAGTATACAAGGACTGAAGAATCAGCACGTGGAATAATTTTCACGAAAACACGACAAAGTGCGTATGCCCTCTCACAGTGGATTTCTGAAAATGAAAAATTTGCTGAAGTAGGAATCAAAGCCCACCATCTGATTGGAGCTGGGCACAGCAGTGAGTTTAAGCCTATGACGCAGGTATAAACATCCTTTTGAATTTCTTTTCATATGCTGTTATTGCTTTTCCTACTTTTTTGCAGTATTTTCTTCATTAATTCTCTTACCAATTCACAAATAATTTTATAGAGGGAAAGGGTCATTCTGGAAACAAAATGAGTTTAATAGCAATCTATCTGTTTATTTGATAGGCTAAACAATGTCCTAAGAATCACTTTTTTTTTCTACATACTTGAATGATCTCTCTAAGGTGAATTTCCTTTGTGAAAATGATTCATTTTTAAGTTTACTAGCAAAATAAAAACTAGTTATAATATAAGATTAAATAGAACAGTCAAATCCCCACAAAAAATATGTGCATTATAATTAGAACTTCATAAAATGTGCTTTTGCATGGCATGAGACCTGTAAAAGATGTTGGAAAAATGAAGATACAGATAAATAAAATGTTTGAAAAATTTTTCTTCCTTTTTAAAGTTTTTATCTTGGTTTGTTTTCACTTTGATACATTATTTAATATGCGCACAATAAAGATATTTGAGAGAAGAAATAAAGGTATTTGTAGCTATTAAAAACAGGAGTTAAATCATGATCTATTTTTAGAATACAATGTTCTTCTTCAAGTCATATTGATCCTGAGGCTTGTGGGGTGAAGGGGTTAGGGCATATCCATACTGTAACTGTCATTATCCTTCAAGCCAACACAACAAATTAAATATGTTTTAACATTTGCTAGGAAAAAAAAAAGCTCTTGAAACTGTCCAGTATAACTCTTTATATACTCTCTACATGTACTTATTTTGAAATTACTTGCCTCTAAAATTTATGCCAGAATAATCATTGCTTTTCTTTTAAACAAGGAAGTTGACTCCCTCCTTTGTGATGAGAACTTAGTTTTGTAGTATGTTGCCCTTTTAGCTTTGCCTGCTGGAAAATTTGGAGGCAAAATTGAAATTTCATCTCACAGCTCCTGTTTTGTTGTTTTTAATTTTTTGTATTAAGGTAAAATTGGTTTACAATACTGTATATGATGTAAAAGAGTAGATTGACATTTCCTTAGATGTATGTTGCCTCACCACCCCCACTATGAAAACTCATATAGAGCTTTACTCAAGATCACTGAGACCTCTCCCCACTTTGTTCCCACTCTGTTTTCCTTCACTTCTAGTAGTCTCAGTTCTGCAATAATATTTCTAGAGTTTGTTTTGGTGTAGTTTCTTTAGTTCCTTTACTTCTGCCCCCCTTTCCACATTAGTGAAATCATCCAGTATTTATCTTTGTCCTTCTCATAATTTCATTTAGCACAGTTCTCTGTAGTTGTGTTCATGTTGTCATAAAAAAAAAGTTTGTTTTTTTTCTATAGCTGAGTAATATTCCATTGTGTGTATATAAATGTCTTCTTAATTTACTACTCTGTTAATGGGCATTTAGTTTGTTTCCATAATTTGATTATTATAATAGTGCTGCAATAAACATAAAATAAAATTATATGAGTATAGATATATCCCTTTGGATAAATAATTTTGTATTATTCTGGTAGAAACCTGGGAGTGTTTTTTCTAGAGCAAATGATAGATCTATGTTTAATATTTTGAGGAATCTTCACATTGCTTTCCATGGGAGCTAGACCTGTCTATATTCCCATTCACAGTGTACCAAAGTTCCTTCCACACATTTGCCAACATTTGTTGTTGTTATTATTATTATTATTATTTTTTAATATGGGCCATTCTCCCTGGAGTAAGGCTGTATCTCACTGTAATTTTGAATTGTGTTTTCCTGATGATAAGTGATTTTTTTCATGTGCCTCTTGGTCACTTGTAGGTCTTCTTTGGAGATGTGCCTATTTTAACTACTTTGCTCATTTTTCAGTTGCTTGTTTGTTTTCCTTTTGTTCAATTGTATGAGTTATTTGAAGATCTTGGATATTAGCTCCTTGTCAGATATATAGTTGTGCAAATGGTTCCTTTCATTTAGTAGTATGTCTTTTTGTTTTAATGATAGTTTCTTTGGCTGTGAAGAAACTTTTTAGCTTAATGTGATCCAATTTATTTATTTTTGCTTTCCTTTTCCCTACTGTTAACTTTCAGTCCCCAAAGACATCCCTATGTTTTCCCTATGTTTTCTCCTTTGGCTTTTATAGTTTGCAGTCCTAAATCCAAGTCTTTAATCCATTTTGAGTTAATGTTTATGTGTGATGTGAGAGAACTGGTTGTTTCATTTTTCTGCATTTGACTGTCCATTTTTTCCCAGCAACATTTGTTGAAGAGACTTTCCTTTCTCTCATATATACTCTTGACTTCTTTCTTTTAAATTAACTGTTCATATAAATGTAGCTTTTTTCTCTTTTGGGCTAGATTGTTTTTCAGTCATTTACTTTGGACTTACATTTATGTTTGGTACTCAGATGTGTCTCTTGGAGACAACAGAATGCTGGGTTTTATTTTCAGATCCAGCCACCTACTCTGTGCCGTTTGACTGGTGAGTTCAGTTCACGTCCACTGAGAGTGATTATTGATATATGGGCTTTTGCTTCTACCAGTTTATCTTTAGTTTTCAGTCTTTCTGTTTATTTCCTTATTTAATTTTTGTGCATTTTCTTCACTTTGGTTTACAGAGGAGTGCTTCTTTGAACATTTCATGTAGGGGAGATCTACTGTTTGCAAACTCCTTCAGCTTTTGTTTGTATGGGAAGGCCTTTATGTGCTAAACTCATCTTTTTTTTTTTTCCTTCAAGAGTTATTGACTTTGTTCTACTGCATTCTAGCTGTGAGTATGTGGAGGAGGTGAGCCTGGCATTTTCACTCTGAGACCATCTTCTCACAGCTCCTGTGTTAATTCTTACAAGTAATATAGCCAAACTTTCACTTTTGATCCTGTTTTTAGCTTTCTATTATTAACTCTTGATTGTATGTGACCGCAGCTGTTCTTTAAAGAGAGGTTGAGTACAAATGGAAAGTATTTTTTCAGGTTACTTTTTTTGTTCCTTATTCATTTTAAAGTTGAGGACTGTATGTGAGAATATAGAATATAACCACTTCTATAATCCTCAAAGCCTCACTATGTAAATTGAGATGACTTACTCAACAGAAAAGAAGTCAGGCATCTGTTTCCTATGATTTAAGGGTAAACCTTTAAATCACCCTCTGAAATGTTCATTATTAAAGTTATGACTTTAAAAGCAGGTGCAGGCATCTACTAAAATTCAAGGACTTTTATGTTTTGTTTGTTTAGTGGACATAAGAGGAAGAAATTATGAGAGCTGACTAGAGAGGACTAGAGATTTCTACAGGACTCCTTAGGAAGGAAGAGTCAAATATGTAACCTCTGAGAAGGGAATGGGTGGAAGAATAGATGTTCTTATTTTTGCTTTATCTCTGGAGCAGAAGATATAGTCAATACACCAAAGGAGGGCTAGACTAAGAGCTTTGATGTGAATGGTTATGCACATAAAGCTATACCATCATTTCAATATGGGTTTATGCTCACCCATTTTCCTTACGTGAGGATTACCAGAGTGCACATTTAATTTCTTTACTTAAATTATCTTCCACAATTCAGACAGATTTATGTAAATAAATTATGTTTGTAATAACTTTTTCTTTCCTTTTTATTTATTTCATCACATTGAACAGATAATATATTTACCTCAGACAAAATTAAAGTTCCAGGGTATATACCACAATTCTCCAGAATATAGGTCTTTACTGTGGTGTTTATCATTGCTTTCAGTTTCTTATGTATCATTCTAGGAATATTCCACACATGTATTGCTTCAGTGATTCTTAAAGAAACTAAATGCAGTATCTAGTATTTATTTCTCTGAGACTCAATACTTAGTAGTCTTTAAAAAGTGTCACTGCATCTTAATTTTCTGACTCTCAAAGACTCTGTAGTTAACAAAGTGAAAAACAAAACCCATCTGACTTCTCATTCCTGATCCTCTTCTAACTGGAAGTGTCTCCTCCTATTTCCTCCCAAGTTGTCCATCAATTCATTTCCTTGGCATAAATGATGGTCTTTCCACCTCCAGACTGGAGGATGGAAATATTTTTGTTATTGTGTGGTAATCCCAGATTGGAAATCAAATGTTTTCTCACCATCATGTCTTTGTTCATTGCCAAAAACAGATGGCAATGAATCCATGTATGATCTAATCCTTTGATTTACACTGACCAGTTGCAATTTATTATTTCTTCTAATTAGAAGATTTGAATGTGTTTAGCATCACACAATCTAATTTATTAAAATGTTTCTGCAGAATGAACAAAAAGAAGTCATTAGTAAATTCCGCACAGGAAAAATAAATCTGCTTATCGCTACCACAGTAGCAGAAGAGGGTCTGGATATCAAAGAATGCAATGTTGTTATCCGGTATGGTCTTGTCACTAACGAAATTGCCATGGTCCAGGTACGTTCACATACCTCTGATATATTCATTCTTGTTTGGGGATTCTTATTTTAAATTACTTTCTTTTGATAAGAGATCATAAAAAACTTCTCATCGGTTTTAAAAATATATTGTTTTCCTGCTAAAAGAGCAACAATAAAAGAGGCTGTGTTCCTCTTAGATTGTTGTTAAATTCATACGACATCCAGATTCCTGCTCTATTTTTAAATAATTCCTTTTAGGTTATTATTTCTGTGTCCTAAGACTCTTCTGGGACATGACCCTGGCCTCATCTGTCAGAATCAAAAGCGCCCCTCTGATTTCTAGGTTGTTTGTTAACTCCCAGCTGGGCCAGGAATCTTAGGGAAAGGGTCCACAAAAGCCTGACAGATTCACCAGCCCAACTTAGGGAGCCTTGCTGCTTACTTATATTCCTCCCGTACCCTTTCAAATTTCCTGTATTTTTCTTTCTACTTTTTCCACACTAAATTTAGGTAATAAGGAGCAGGTTTAGAAGTGCAAAAAGAAAAAAGTAAAATATCCCAATTTTTATTGTTTCACTTTTTCATTAACCCATACTATGCAGGCTGATTAATAAAAATACAATTTTTCCTATACAATTAGCTAAAATATTTCTATTTCTGTACATATAATCGTATCCTTGAATGGAAGTCTTAGAAGACTAGGCTAACCAGACAACCACCAAATTAGGAAGCAATTGTTTTTCAGTAATTGCTTATTAGTCTGTGGGATGTATTTTTTTGTGAAAATGATAGTAAGGGTGAAGTAGGTTTCTAGACTGCAACACAAAATTTTCTGTTACTCAGAATATACGTAAATGTTGGTTTAAAAAATAGGGCTACACAATATCAGTATTACTATGTTAACATGGTTTCATTGAAAAACATGCTCAAAATATAATGCAGGCTGCCAAGAACAGAACTATATTCTCCCCAGCCCTGCTATTAAGATCAGAAGTTTCACATCTCCACAGTCACCCTTTCTGTGAGTAGAGCTCCTCAGTCCAAGTCACTGTAATGGTTCTCAGGGTTTGAGAGAGGGCTTTCAGACAAGAACGGTCTGAGAGAGGGCTCTCCAGACAAGAAGGCTGGGTCAAAGGGTGTTTTGTTATTGGAGCTATTGAAGGTTGGTGGGAGACCTAACCATCATCTCTATAGAACATTGTTGGACATTAAGTATATTTGAGTTTCAAATAATCCTATTACAAAAAAATGGATAAACTAACTTTACAGAGAAAAAAGAGATTTAAGGCTGAGATGTGGCACAACAACCACAGTTTCAGGCCCTAAATGGCAGAGTTCACAGCACAGCATATCCTGGCACTCATTTGATTTCTTTCTGTTCTTAGGCCCGTGGCCGAGCCAGAGCCAACGAGAGCACCTACATCTTGGTTGGTGACAGTGACTCAGGGGTTTTTGAACGTGAAACAGTTAATGATTTCCGAGAAAAAATGATGTATAAAGCTATAGAACGTGTTCAAAATATGGAACCAAATAAGTATGCTCATAAGGTATTGTTTTTGGCCTTCTCTCTAAATTTAGTGTTTCGTTTTAAAATGTCTGCATGTGGTTGTCACTGGTATCTCTGTGGCTAAGTCTCCAGACAGAAATTGTGCTGAGTTACAAATTTCAGTTTGCAGAACGGTGCTTAGGTCATATTCACATACAGAAAATCAAATCTATGGTGAGCAGAAATTGTTAGGGAGCCATTCCAGTGGAATTAACCATGAACTTTGATAATATAAATATAAACTGCCTTTAATCCAGAAATACCAGTGCAGCTCACTCATTCAACCCAACCTAACAATTTTATTTTGGGCCAATCTGTTTGTATAGCACAGTTTTTTTTTTTTTCATTTTGGAAATTTTTATGGAAAGGCTGTGTGTCAGACAATGTTCTAGAAACAGAACATGGTGACAAATGATACAGATAGACCCCTGAGACATTAAGCTTATGTTATAGCATGCACATGTTGAGATTTGTAGGGGAGAAAGCATAAATAAAAATAAATCAAGAAATACATTGCTTAGGAAAAAGTGTTAGAGAATTCAGATAGAATAATGTGAACTAGGTCACCAGTTTAATGTTTCCAATAGGCTTGTTGGGGTGGGACGGTATTTTGTGGGAAGTGCCCCTGAGACTAGATCTGAATGATCAAAAAATACATAATATGTCTAATTACATCTCAGTTTACTAACTTAGACTTATTTGAGTTGTGAGAGGAATGCAGTGAGGGAAGAATGTATTTCTACAGTATTTCAGGAAATCCCCCATACCACTGAATTAAAGACTGTAACTACTATAATAGCAAACAATCCATTTAGAAGAAAATTCACACCCTTGCATATGGGTGTGAATGTTAGTTTCTTAACATTGGAATTGGCTCTACCCTAAATAGAGTTTCACGAAAGGGATGCTTTCAAATTGGTGTGCATTGCTATAACCAACTCCAAGGTTTCCTGGCCAGGTTTCTGCACAAACTTATATTTAAAAAATCCCCCTTAAATATAAAGCAAACTAAACATTGTGCAGTGTCAAATCAAACATTTGTGGCCAAATAATGCCATCTAGGAACTTACTGCCTTACACTTAACATCCTAAATGAATGAATCAAATGGACATTTTCAAAGATTAATGCTTCAAGACAAGTTGTTTAAGGTAAACTCTATGATGGCCCTGAGGTTTATATATCAAAATTTTCCACAGAAACTCTAGATCAAAAGACGGTCCCTTTCAGGATCTCAGAATGGACTACATTTTTGATCTCTTTGGGCTTAGAGAACTAAGAAAAACCTGTACTCTGAAAACTGCCCAGGTAGCCATATTCAGAGCAGGTGCAATCATGTGGGATACTAGCTTTCTGCTAAGATCTCCTGAAAGAAATTGCTACTGAGCTGCAACACCCCTTCTAATTTGAGAATCTTTCTCAATGTAGTGTTTCAGGCAAGTGCTAGTAAGTGGTGAAAGTTTACTGTGATGTTCAGTCTCTTTTCTCTGTCATATACAAAGTGGATATAGAACTGAAAGTGTCTTTAATCAAATCAGACTTCTAGGAACAAGTTGAAGATCTTAGACTTTCCCTGCTGTTGACCCCATAACTTGTGCTGAATTACCATCTTTTAATGACACTTAATCTGATTGGATCTGTGCCTCCCCTGTGTGTATTAAGCTTTCTGTTGTGTGTCTCTAATTATTTCATATTCCTTTACTTTCTAGTGTCTAGCATACATACCAATAAAGTGACCTTGGTTTTATTTTTATTTTTGTCTGTTGCATTCACAGGTATTGTTAATTACCCATGTGGATATGATTCCAAAAGATCTGTTAGTCAGCTCACTGAACAATAAGCATCTTGCATGAACAACCTAACTGATTTTTTATGGAATAGAATATTTCAAATTATTATATTGTTACAATTTACATAAGGAATTTGTCTTTGTCTGATTAAAACTATTATACTACCCATAAGCTTACTTGCAAACTTTCAGTCTTTGCTCTGTATAAATATAATTGCCTTGAATTAAAGCCTGAAACTTTGGGTGAGGAGGTCAGCATTCAACTTTTTTCATCAGCATTGGGACTTTTGTTTTCACTAAGCAGTTGACTTAGGTCTTAAAAAAAGAAAAAAAAATCAGTGATGTCTTCCTTAAGAAATAGGTTTTACCGTTGCTAAATTGTATAGGTTTGGGCACTAGAAAATCCCTAGCTCAGTTTTATACCTCTCATAAATAAGGTTTTTTTTTTCTGTTATGAGAAAATGTTGCCACTAGCTTGTAATATAGGGAGTTAAGGGCTTCTTTTCTCATGTAAAGAATGGGGTAATATAGATCTGTATGATAGATTTGTGAGAGCATGAGAAATACAGGTCTCTTCTATCTGTCTCCTCTGTTCATTTAGTATTTAGCTTCCATTCTCAAGATGAAAAGATAGCTTTCAGAAATCCAATTGCCACATGTTCACGCTAGGCAGAAATGAGGAAGAACATGGAAAAGGCTAAAAAGGATATACATCAGCTATCTGACACTTAAAGGATATTCTCCTTTAAGATGTCTGGATATCCTCCTCAACATCTTAAGTTTTACTGGACACTGACCTGAAAATGTAGTCATTGAGCTAGCATATTCCTATCCAGAATAAAGTTATAGTGTTCTTCCATAGAAAAATGAAAACTGAGTAGGAATTTAGTTGTTTCTATGAGAACCATTGCCTTGTTTTTAGCTTCAGACCACGGGCCAAGTATATATTTTCATAACTAAGATCTCTGAATTCTAGAAGATTTATTTTAATAAAACAATTAGGGAGAAAATGTTATTTTTTCTATGCAGATTTTGGAATTCCAGAATCAAAATGTAATGGAAAAGAAGTTGAAAAGCAAGAAAATGTTTGCAAAGCAATGCAAGGAGGACCCATCATTAATACAGTTTCTCTGCAAAAACTGCAGTGTGCAAGCCTGCTCTGGAGACATGATCCACGTAATTGAAGGGATGCACCATGTCAATATGACACAGGATTTCAAGTATGTCTAGGAAGTCTCAATTTTAAGTTTCTTTATAAAGAGTGAAGCAGATTGTATTGTACACACTTTCCAAAATAGTACAAATGAGACTCATTTTTCATAACTTTCTCTCCTTTATCCCCCAATTATATCCCTATTTCAAATGTCAATTTTTTAAAGCTACTTCACGGGGACAGAGAGAGAGAATTTTAAAACCCAAAATCATTTTGGTTCAAGGTACATCAGTTTGTCTCTTCTCAAATTTATCCTTGAATATTTGAATAACTGCAGTAGAGATAAAATAATCAACAGTTGAATGAAGCCACAAAAGGCCACATTTCCCCTGAGAGTTGTGTGTGGAAAGGGGTAGCTCCTTAATGGCTAGGGTAGGCAGAAGGGGAGAAGAAAGGGTTATGGGATAATGCATGAACACGAATGAGCATCAGATCAGCACCATAAACCCATTTGCTGCCTGTTGGTCTCTTGTGAATTCTCAGAGATGATTCTTACTTCTTTATGATTTTAGGATGCTCTATGTTGTGAGAGAAAACGTAGAACTTAAAAGAAAATTTGCTGACTATCAAACAAATTGCGAGATCATCTGCAAACACTGTGGTCAAGTGAGTAAATTAGGGTGGACTTAACTTTGCCTTATCCAAAATAATTTAGCCAATGTGCATTTCATTTTCTCTTTTGTTTTACAGGCTTGGGGAACCATGATGGTGCACAAAGGCTTAGATTTGCCCTGTCTCAAAATAAAAAGTTTTGTGGTAGCTTTCAAAAATAATTCAACAAAGAAACAATACAATAAGTGGGTCGAACTGCCTATTAGATTTCCTCAGCTGGACTATTCACAGTATTATTCACTGAGTGATGAGGATTGATATTAGATTAAAGGTTCTTTTAAAATATTACCAGCTTAACATTTGGCTTGATTTGGATCGATGATTTCAGTGCACTACAGAACAAATGTGAGAATAAATAAAATCACTGTTTTAACTCAGCTTGGACTGTTCATAGAGTATGTTCTCCGTTATACATCTTCTGGCAATTAGGGGTAAAGGAAATCTTCCCATCATACTCATCAGTGTGGAGCTTACAGTACTGTGGAAAGCATGCTGGAGTGAAAAGGAGGGTCCACAGTACCAGTCTCTGTCCTGTCATTCATTTCAGAATAAAATTAAGCAAATGAGTTCAGCTTTCTAAACAAGCCCTTTTGTGTGGGAAATGGCTATGTTATCATCTGCCTTTGTTTTCATTATTTTCTATTTCTGCATAAGATTACTGCAAACTTAGTGATTTCAAACAACATCTTTTATCCCTGCACGTATGCTGTAAGGCCATAGGTTAGGCAGAGTCTTCTGGCAGAAGGCAGAAATCTAGGTGTCAGCCAGACAATGTTCTCATCTGTAGACACTGGGGGGAAGATAACTTCCAATTTCTTTCAGGTTGTTGGCAGGATTCATTTCCTGCAGCTGTGTGACTGGGATTCCTATGTTCTGGCTCATGAGCCACTGGGGATGATGATGGCTCCTGGGGCTGCCCTCTCCACACAAGCAGCTTGCAGGCCATTTCATTGCACAGCTATTTTCTTCTTCAAGGTCAGCCAGATTCTCTCTCTCTCAATTCTGCTAAGAGGGGATATTACTGCAACCACAGAAAAGACTACCCCATTGTAGCATAGATCCTGCCCCACTGATATTGAGGTGATTTCTCAGGACCTCTATTGTAGCAGGCAGAAATCTCAGGGACATGTTAGAATTCTGTCTTATACTTGCCAGTTTTGTGATTGAATGATATGTGTGTAACTATGAAAGCACTTTGAAAAACATGATGCACCATAAAAGGCAAGATATCAAGAAGCAGCTGCAGATAGCTTTAAGCTTACCTCCCCAGCATTCTCTCCAGGTATACAACACTGCTCAAATACTGCCTGACATCAGGCGTGGGAGTTAAATTCAGAGCAGTACAAACACCTACAAGATTATCTTTATTGTGGATGTTCCAGAGTTTACCCAGGACTCAGTAGGGAGTTAATGTTGGATATTATTAGAAAACAAAGAGGGCCGTCTCTACTTCTTTGCCTCCCTGACCCCAGGCAGAGAAGTAACCTCTCTGTGACTGTGATCTTTTCCATTTTTTGAATTAAGTATGATAATTTGGTGATGATCATCATGAAAGAACATTCTTCCAGGACAGAGACAGTTGCTTTGGGCATGGATGAGATGCCCATTTGACAACTATAACCCACACTTATCCAGTCTCCATAGATGGCTTGCCCCATAGAAATAGTTCCCTTCTATGAATAAGGAGAAACCAAACATTGCAGGGAAAAGAGAAAATTCTTCTGTGATTTAAATGAATCTGTTCAATCTAGTAGTAGCTTTTAGTCTTGATAAGATCTAAAAAAAGGTAAATATTTACCAATCAGAGGTTCTGGGAATGCAAGAAGATAAAAGAAGATTGTCGTTTTCTTAAAAATACTTTTTAAAATTCCAGCTGACTTCATTTAATGTATTGCTGTCTTCTAGAAGATCTTGGAAACTGTGCAGAAACCAAATGCATAAAATAGCTAACTGTACTAGTGCAACATATGTAGACTGTTTTTGAGGTGTCAACAAATATCAGGTTTTTTAATCTATGTTTTCCAGTATTTTTTTCAATACAGGAGTGTTATTTCTACTTGAAAGTTTTAAAATACATGTTGCAAATAGTATGAAACCTAATTATATGGTAGTACCTGAAATGTATGTTAAAAATATATCATTCGCCCAAAATTGTCATAAATCAGTTGTTACTGAACACTTTAATATTCATAATATTTTAAGGCCATGTACAATTGCTATACATCTTGATATCATCCTGGAGTTAGAATCCATGAATTTTAGTACCCATAAAATCATCCATTAGGTAGATGACCAGACAACCTCTCTCACTGGACAAGGAGTGATAACATTTAATGATATCAAAGTTCTCTTATAACTCATATTTTGAGTCCTTCCTTCTAGCTTCCTGGCTGTTTTCATTTTAAGATCTTGTCTAGTGACTTGTGGCAATATCAGTTGTAGGCTAAATGCCTTCTCACTGGATTGCACATTTGAAGGTAGCTCCCACCAGGGCACAATGCTAATGGCATTATGGGGGTCTCACAGAACTGGCACATTGCCCAGATGCCCCAAGTGTCAGGAAATTAAGCATTTCCAAGTCCCAACCATTGATCACCATGGTGGTTGAAAAATGAGAGAAGAGAAATGAAACCAAAAATTTGAAATAATTTCAGGCCATGTGAAATTAAAATACAATAATATATACAAATATACTAAATATAGGGCATTGTGTTAACTGAAAAATGGAGAAATAATGATTTTCCAAAGGATAAGTGCACAGCACAGTAATTGTATAAAGTGAAAAATGCTGTATGAATTGTGATTATTTCCCTTTGCATTTTAATAGTTCCTACATCAGAGTGTTAAGCCTTATTCTGTTCTCAATTCAGTTGGACACTTAAATCAAAGAGGATTTACAGTTTCTTGTAATTTATAAAATGTTGAAGACTCAAACATTTTTGTGCTGATGGGAAAGAACAATAAAGGTTAAGAAGATATTAGCAATGTCCAAGCTAATATCCAAAGTAAATTGCTTATTAAATTTTTTGATACTTTTGTTATTATCAAGTATTCTCACAGTAGCTTTTCTGGTCACCCTGATTCTAAATGCATGACCTTGCATATGATTAGAAGCCCTTTCTTGCTACCTCTTTAGCAGACATCCCTTTTGTTCCTCAAAGACAAACCCCACATGTCACTTTCCAGCATCTAGCAGAGTCCATGTTTTCAGAACTAGAATGGAGAATAAACAAAATGACATTTATTCATGCTGAACATAATAAAGTGCTCATTTCTAAAATCTGGTAAACAATTACTTGAGTCATAGCAATCAAAGAAAATATTCCCTTATTAGAATTATGAGGTTAATTTGAAATGACTGTTAGTTTCTTCTGTCTTCTTCAGTTAATGAAATTGTCCTTAATTTTAGTAGTAGTAGACAGTAATTCATATCTTTGTTTTTATGGGGAGAGCATGGATGAGACAAACTCTGTTTGGGTTCATAATTTGTGACTGCAAAGTCAATCTCACTGGGTTTATAGGGAGTCAATAATGACCTTTATGAACTGTCATAGGAAGATGAATATTGCATGGGGCACACCTAAGAGTTTGTACTCAATAGGAATTAAGGTATAGGACATAGCAACAACCATAGCAGCACAGCTCCTGATACAGCATTCACAAACAAGTATAGCAGAGTAACATTAAAGTTTAAACCAGTGTTTGATGATAAGTAAGTTATATACAGGTTGAAATCTCTACATTCAATTCTTAATCAGTAGTTTGACGGAAAGTGATTGCAGGATTTGATATGAAATCTGCAAGTGATTTGATACTAAATCTCTGACAGAAAGATACATGAGGATCAGTGCTTACTTGCTAAATGGTTGCTGAACTTAACTAGTTCACTATATAGTAACAATTTTAATTAAATTCTGTCTATATCTTAGGGATAATGTAATAATAAATAATATTGATATACTGACATGACTAGTAATTTCATTAAAAAGAGGCATTAGTTTGTAGCATACCAATAGTAATTTTTGTGCAGTATAAATGGTGATAGATATATTTCTTTGCAAATCACCAGAATTTTCCTTCTGATAATAGGTTATAAAATATGACATATATATTGAATGCATTGCAAATATGCTTTATAATTCTTATTTTCTTCACAGAGTATTAACAAATCCCTCTTAGCATGAAAGTGATCATTCTGTACACTTCTCATTGGATAATAAAACTGGACAGTGATGAACCCTACTAGTTCATAATTTAAAAATCAAATTTAAAGACCAAATCTCAGTAGGCTAGACCATAGGGGAGAGGAATGAGCTGTTTATAGGAAGTAATATTTCACCATGAATTTGTTACACTCTATTTGAATCATCAAGTTGAATGTATTTGATGAAGAATATGAGTATTTTGTATAGTAAATCAACTGGACATTATTTTGACACACAAAAAAAGAAAATTTAATTTGGCTAAATATATAAAATGATAATGAAAGATGAGCATTTTTCACCTTAAATTTCTCCCTCAAATTCTGTCTTCTTTATGAGTCCTTGAATTTTGTTGTACACAGAAAGAATAAACGTTGAGTGGTTAGTGTAATGATTTTATGACTCTTAAAAGAGGAAATTATTCTTCAAATTAAAAGGATTTGTGTAATACTAAAATGACTAAAACAACTTACATAATGTATTGGAATGGGTTACCCACTAGAAAATATGTTTTTGGCTTCACACAAAACTTTCTAAGTATTTGCTTTTTTCCTTAAAATTTGACACAGGTTTATATCTTTATGACATTACTTTGCATAATTCCAGCTAAATAGTAGAGTTGAAATTGCACTTAAATGAACCTTTAAAGTATTTATCTCATTCAACAAGTGAATCCCAAAATCTTTCTCTGAAACACTGATTTTTTTTGTGTTTGATTAATTTTTTCTATTCACAGTCTCAAACCTTATAGGATTTATTAAAACTCCCTAAATTTTGGAAATGACAACTTAAGTTCAGTGTTTCATTTTTATCACTCATTTATTTTGAGATAAAAGCACAAAACTAAAGTGACTGCAGTAGAAACATTTAGTTCTATGTAAAATGATATGTTCTAACATGACAGCAAAAAAGGGAAAATTAAGGTTAAAGAAGAACAAAAACAAAATGAAATAGAAGCAATAAAGATCTATATATAATCTATAGATAATAATGAAAAAAAAGATATATGAAGAGAAACAAACTTAGCTGAGGGATTATACATACATTTAACAAAAAATCAATTATTTCTTTAACTTTGTCAAATATTTTAAACCTTGTTTGTAATAGCATTCACTTTATTTATTTATTTA
Organism: Uropsilus gracilis; assembly: GCA_004024945.1. Taxonomy (NCBI): domain Eukaryota; kingdom Metazoa; phylum Chordata; class Mammalia; order Eulipotyphla; family Talpidae; genus Uropsilus; species Uropsilus gracilis. The sequence goes on from PVHY01000396.1 coordinate 223,494, forward strand.
TTTATTTATTTATTTTTGCTGAGGTAATGCTGGATTACAATGCTGAATATGATTCAGAGCCAGAGGTTCACACATATGATTCTTTAGACATAAGGTACTACATTTTAAGCATAAAGAAGTGAATAAAATGATCTTACCCACAAGACCACTTACCCACCACACTATGATGTGTGGTGTGGAATGAGAAAAGATTACTTAGAGCCAAACTGGATAGAGCAATGAGAAGCCTAGACTTCGTCTGGAAGGACAAGTCAAAGTGCAACCCGGAACTGTAGACATTCTTGATTTTACTTAGAAGCAAGTGAAAGATAAAGTTCTAAGAAAGGAGACAGACAAGCAGGGAATGTGCAGGTGAGTAGGAGGTATGTAATCAACCACCTGGAATCAGCATGGTCGATTGACCAGAAACAGCGCCTGAGGGTCACAGTGTTTCTACTAATCTGAGCTATCATCTAAAGCTATATCCAACAAACTGTTTTTGGCACAGGCTTCCTCATTCCAGAACTTCTACCCTGAGAGGTCCCTTAGTTCCCTGTCCATATTCTGGGTGAGGAACACAGGTACGGAGCAGACATGCATTCCTACCCTTTGCCAATAATGAAGTTCAGTAGTGAGTAAAATTAAGATTTTACTTTTAATATTCACATGTAGAGTTAGCCATTTTCATAAGGGTCAATAGAATCCAGATCCACACCAGGAAAGAAGGGAAGGAGAGATTATGGACAAGAGCAAAGGAAGGAAGAATATTGCTTTGGTCTGTAGAATGTCTAGATCTCTCAAAATCCTTTTTGGATTATCCCTATCTTCGGGGTGGGGATATAGATATAAGAAAAAAGAACAAGAAAGAATTGTTAAAGTATTAACTATTAAGTATTTTTATGTCAATCTCCCATTAGAAAAAGGGAAGTCATTCTGTTATGTTCCAAAATTTTTTGGTTTAAAGTGTAAGTTTGAGATAATTGTGCAGATGATATAATGTTAGATTTAAAAATATTAGTAAACTTTATTTACTTAAGTAGCTATGAAGTAATTAAAAGATTGCTAAGATCAAGCATCATTGTAAGGGTTTTAGAAAGTAATAATCTAATGAAAGAGAATGCCCACTTTTGTGTGAGTTGGGGGGAGGGTAGAATCATGGTGGAAGACTGATACTACTATGATTTAGTTTTCTGTCCTGTGATCACACCCATCCTGTTCAAAAGATGTCTTGAAACCCAATTCTATTTCTTTTTCAATATTCTTCTAGACAAATGCATTCTCTTCTGGCCCTGAAAGGTTGTTATTAACATTCTGAGGGTCTGAATGCCCAGGTAATCAGTTTGGTATGGACAAGGTGGCAGGAGGAGAAATGGATAGTGGGTCCTATCTACTTACGTGCTCAAGCATCCAATGGTCAGAAAACATAAGTCATTTCATCAAATATGCTTTACTTGAAAAACCTATGTGATTGGATTAAGGAAAACGGATTTGTATCAAGGTATCCTGATAGATATTCTGTCTATCTCGAATGAATTGGGAGGTTAGGAAATGAATGTTATAAGTATAGATGTTCTTTAAATGGCATTGTAAAAAAAAACAGATGGGAATAAAATTTCAAAAGAGGATTGATCCAAAGTTTCAAGTCTGTTGACAGACTGCAGAGTGAAAGTCTGGAAATAAGGAGAGATGCAAGAATCAAGATAGAAGATGAAGCAAAATGCATGGGGATAGAAAGAGGATAAAACCAAGAGCACGGGAAATGGTTAAGGATGGACAGAAGGAGAGTTGCTGCCCTTTCTGAACCAGGATAAAAGTATATATGAACGAAAGACACAGCTTAATGTAAAGGTACCAAAATAGGAGGCAGACAGAATTTATTCTCCTGGCATCAATCACTAAGATATTTGGTGAATTGCATTTGGATTTCAGGCTGGACATAAGAAAGTAGTCAAGATCTTTAAGCATACTGTGATAAATGAAAAATGACTCATTGGAAAACTGATAAGAATATTGCTTTATCAGTTGAATTGGAAATAATAAATCTAGAACCAATGATTTAATAAATTTCTTTGTTCAGGGTACTAAGTTCTGTTATATTTATTCTTTGGTATGCAAAAGGAAAAAAACCTGAACGTTTAAAAATTTATGGACACACTTAGCCTTAATATGATATTTTCAGTATAGTTCAAATAAAGCTGGATGAAACTTTATATCACCTCTCTCTGCTTGATATCATATTTAAAAGAAGTCCATTATCAGTGTCCAAATAAATTAAAAAGTAATTTAAATATTTCTGGCACACAAAAAGTTGAAAAGGAAATCACTATACAAATATTTACAAATTATTTCCCCCAATTTCCCAGCTACCATTTATTAAAATGACAGCAACTTTTTCTCTTTTCAAAACTCCTCAAAATTATCTCCCTAAGATCATCCTGTATTTCTTTTTATCTCCTTGACTCCTTCTCCCAGCTCCTTCTTTAATAATGTACATTATTTCTTAACTGTTTATTTCTTTGCTTCTCTGTGTTGCTCATCCCAAGCTTGGTGGATGTCTGAACCACAGATGGCTGATTTCAGTCTTTAGAAGTGGGCATTGAGGTGGGAGGATAGGAGGAATTTTTATGAATATTTGCATTAATATTTTTGTCATTAGATTATCAGAAAACAATATCAGATACTTTATTGTCCCTCCTTTCCAAAATCAACCTTTTTATTCATTCCCTAAAAATATACCTAGGTTCTTTAAATATCTTTGCTTTGACAGCTGTCATGGTATTTTGCTTTCCCTGTGGAGGGTGCTGAGAAGCACTGTAGAAAGAAAGGGTTTTACTTCCTGGCTCTGGTAGTTGACTTGGCAAGCTTCTGCTGTGTTGGTGGCTTCCTGGGGCTTCAGTGCCTGTAGTGAGCATAGTGCCCACCGGGAGGGCACACTTCCAATAAGCTCCAGAAAGGCAATTTCTTTGCTTTCAGTCGCTTACAGTTGCCTTCTCCAGTAAGGTCTCTACTCAGTCTTGGACGTTCTATCCCAGCCACAAGAGTAGAGGCTGCTACTTATAGCTGCTATTTCTATACTCTCTAGAGTTCTTTTTTTTATTAGCGAATCCTCTGATACTTCAACCCCATTATAATTAGTAATTATTTCTATTGAACTTTACCTGTTCAAATTACCATATGACTTCTCCTATGAGTCTGAACTCAGACTTCCGAAATATGTAAGAGCATCTGATAATTAGCTCATGAAAAGTTATGATTTTTAAATATTCAACTACTCTAATGTGTTATATTTTGCATAGGAACTAACTCAAATGTATCTGACCACTTTGCTAATAGTAATTTAGAAACAAGACAGAAGGCACTTTATAGCTAGATAATTTCATTTATGAATCTACATAACTAGTGTTATTAAAATCAATAACTGAATAAAAATTACTATTGTAAATGAAAGACCATGTTTTCAAACTTCTGCACATTGGTCCATCATTTCTGCAACTCTCTATCCAAGACATGAAGATTACCAGGTAAAATAAAATTGTAGAGAATATTAACCTTTCAAAACAGAATTAGCTAGAAGTAATTTGAGAGAAAGGGAGAAAATTTTAAGACAGAGAGAGTCCCAGGAACAGGACAAAACCTACAGTCCAAAAGGTAATTTCCAATGAAAATTGCACCATCATTACCATCATTGTCCCAAATACCAGTGAATTTGTCACACACCTACATCAGCATTATTTGGCATCAGATATCAGGGAGTCCGGTAGGACAATGTACAACAATGAAGGGAGAGCATACACACACAGAAAAGTAGATACAGAGAATTCTGGATAACAAATGTTAAAGTTATTCCACAGTCACTGACACAGAAAGCATTTAATACATACTAATTTCCTTCTCTGATTTGATGTATAAGGATATAATCTCTGACCTTGCAGAGTTAACAAATTGGTTGAAAGATCAATGACTATAGACATAAACTTATTTTAAAAATATGAATATGCAATACTTGTGCTAAACAATTTATTACAGAGTTCAGAGAAGTCAGAAGTCAATTAAGAAAAATATCTCTGTATTAGAGTGAAGACTTTGCACAGTGTTTTGCATATATTAAATGTCAAATTTTAATTTCCTTAAAACAACTTAAAAAAGGAAGAAGAGTAGGGATGCTTTCTAAGTAGATGTAATGAAGAAGAAGGAAGAAGGTAAAAAGATCAAAGCATGATCCATGAGGAGATAGGTTATGTTGTGAAATGCACAGAAAATAGTGGGAAGAACAAAAATAAGGAAGGAACTGGTTATAGTCATTCAGGATGAGGAGATAAAAATATGGATTTGATCATTGGCAGAATGAGGGAATGAGTGTTTCTGGTTGATGTTGAAATAAAATCACGAGCTGGGATAAACACACCAGCATGAAACTGATGGCAATAAAATTAAAATGAAAGTACATCACAATGGCAATAAAAACAAATACAAGTCATTTCTCTTGTTTTCAAACACAAGTAATTTTTTTCCACTATCTTATTTTTTCAATATGACTCATAGTTTGGTGGGCATCATCTAGTGCTACATGTGGTCATATTCCTGACATAAGATTGTTTAACTGCACCCAAGATGTTACTCACTTAGGCTCCAGCGATTTCCTAGTCCACCCACCCTGCACACTGGGGATACCTTTCCCTTGTCCTAACAAAAATGTTTTACGTGAATCACAATCTTTTGATTTGTGAATAAGGCAAAATTTTTACTTCCTTGAGATTCTGGTTGCCAGGAATGACACAATAAATCTTAGCTACTTTGTGTATTCTTTCCCACTCTACCTAAGGGACAAACATGTAGTAATCATAGGGTAAATTTTAAAAAAATGTGCCGTAGATTATATCCTATTAAACCCTGAACATATGTTTGAAAATAATCTAATAATGCACATTGAATACTTCTTTAGAGTCAAAGCAAAACTAGAGCAACTGCGCATATGATCAACAAAGGAATTTTTCATTCTATTAGAGGATGCACATTTATGTGGAGGAAGGGAATCCTACTCATTTTTCCTGTAACAAGGGTACAAAATACTGATAAATACCTCAAAATGACAAATTGTTTCTCTAGTTTGTGGTGTTTGCCAAGAGACCAATTAACTGAGCTCATGTCTCAAATGAGGCTAGTTGTAGGGACATCACACAATTAGACAATAAATTAATGCCCGAGTAGATTGTGGGGCTACACAGAATCCACCTTCTGCTCATCCTTTCTCCCACTAGCTATTGTTTCTTCCAAACTTCACAACTCCCTCTCCTGTGATGGGTCCATCCCTATGAGTCTGGAGGAAGAGGAGACAGAGGTTCATTAGAGGAAGAATTTGCTTATCAGAGCTTGCCCTTCTGAGAGGGGAAGTCCAATCCCTATCTGTTGGTCCAGAGAGCGAGACCCAAGAGTGCATACAAATCCTTCACTATATAAACCTAGCTTCGCTATTCAAACTGATTACAATACCAGGTCATCTACCACAAGCATGACAAATTACTTGTCAAAAAAAAAAAAAAAAAGTCCTACAATTAAGGCACATGATGCTAACTGGTTATTAACTAGATGTCCAGTGGTTCTAGAATTTTATCAAATGACTTATATTATTTATAACATTCTGATACTATGATATTTACATCTACAAGTTGCTAGAAAAATTATCAGAGTGGAATTATATAGTCATTTGATTATACATTCATTGAAATTTCACTAATTGGAATTTCAAAAGGAAGTAGACATGGATAATTCTCACTTTACTAATCCATAAAACAGATACTTCTCATAAATAGCTGGTAATCTTTCCTCAGTTCTCAGGAAAAAATAACTGAATAGCTGCAGTAAAGTCTTGGATTACTAATTCTCCATGTTATAATGGACAAAACTACAATTCGTGTTGAAAGGCACCCTGAAGCAGTAGTGAGGATTAAATGACCATTGTTAAATAACAATGCTTAATATCTGCTTGTTTAACAATAAAGAACTTGGTCCTTTAGTGGTCACACCTGGAGGTGCTCTCCTTGCTAGTTATCTAGCTTTGGCCTACAGTGAGCAGCAGGTGGGCATCTATCCTCTATGTCATTCAGTCATTCACTCACTTATTCACCCAGCAATAAATATTAAGCACCTGTTTTATACCAAGCATTGTTTCAATATCCTTGGACTATGAGTGAAACAAGTAGAAACAATGGACCTATATAAATAAATAACAAGTATTAAATATCATTTTTAAAAGGTTTTAAAACATTGGAAAGTGGTAAATTCAATGAAACCAAAGAAAGAGTAAAATCAGAAAAAACCTGCAAATTGGCAATTGTCAATTTAAATGATTAGACATAACAAAGAAGGTAAAGTTTGAAGGCAGAGGGGAGCCCTTGTTAGTAATGTTCCAATTGTCTTGCCTTTGCTATCATTCTCTTTATCATTATGTGCCATATACTAAGGCACATAAAAATATTACTTATGTGTGGGCTTAAGACTACATAAACCTAAGATAAGGATTAGCTGATTTTTTCATGATAGCATAAGGTTTATCTTTTTTAAATCTAGGAAGCCTGGCTTTACTCCTGCAAGAGGGAGGTAAGTGATAAATGGTGTAACTAGAGATTTGTCACCAAAAGTTCTATCCCCCTCTCTCCTGAGTCTTTTGCTGTTTTAAAATCTACTTCTAAAGAAGTTATAAAACTTGCCCAATAACAACCCAACTACTTGAATTCGCTACCATAAATATTATTTATATTAAAGTATAGCATTATTAGCAATTTTTTAAATTCAAATTTGCCAAAGGAATAACTCAAGATAAAAACATGTACATTCAAGAAGGGAAAAAAGGTTGGGTCTGTAGCATCAGCTGATGGATTCATAGCACAGCACCTCAGTCTTCCACTGGTAGAAAAGGGGGAGCCTTCTGCTGGTAGACCAGGGGTGGAAGGGAATTCGGAGAGAGAGCAGTAAGTCAAGTTGGCCTCAAATATTTTGCATAATAAATACACAGGAATATTTTTGATTCCCACAAAGAAGCATATGCTCATATATTTTTCTTGACCAAGTTGATCTGATGACCTAACTTTATTTTCTCTAGGACTCCACTTTTTAATCTTTGGTGGAATAGCAAATCAAAGGTAAAGTATGTTGGGAATGAAAAGGTCTGCTTTAAAGGAAGGAGAAATCTGCCTCTAAAATTGTTTCTAATTACTAGACATGATGATCAAAAAGGAAGACTGATTTCAGTGTGGTTTATTATCATTTGTAAATGTGCTATAAATGGTGTTCTCCCATTATTTTCTGCTTCTAGCAAAGACTGTGCCTACCAAACCCCACCTTTATACCCAATATTCTGAGTGTCCATTTTCCATCTTATTTACACCTACATAAATATTTCTTCCTCTCCTCCATGAAAAGGAAATCATATTACATATATGTAGGGTAAATGAATCATCAGGGTTTTATCCTTGAACCATTAGCCCCAATGACCAGCACCTGTGGTATTGTGCCCTCCCTGTAATTGTACAGGGATGCACATATGTGAATGTGCACACCTAGACCTAGAATGGAGGTAATCCTACAAATGGGGGCAAAGCCTAGAATGGGCAATATCACCCTGGAAGGAGAGTACTAAAAGGGCAGAATATTAGTGGGAGGAGACCACAAGGAGAACACAAAGGAAACAAGAAAGAGCCCAGAGAAAGCGTGAAGTTCCTACCAGGCCCCCCATGTCTTCTGCCCACTTGCTATACAATTGGCTCAGCCTCCCTGCTGGTGTACCTGGGTACGTGGTTTCCTAAGAGAGCACTAAAGCCTGTAAAACCCACTGAGGGCTCTTCTTTAATTGCTAGAACCTATGATGTACTTACCCAGATTGGGATGGTTGCAAACAATATACATAGTAAGTAATAAATTGTCAGTGCTTTCCATGTCAAATTTAGACCTACACTGCTCATTCTCTTATGTTCCATAATGGATTTGTTTAAGTCCCTCTGGATGGATCTTTCAATTTCTAGTTGTTTTTAGTTGAACTCCCTCAATAGTCTTATATTTGCACTTTTGTCCAATTATCTATTGTCACCTTTAAAGTATATTCCTAGAGAGAGAGTTTCTTATGTCAAAGGGTTATTACTGATTTGATATTTACCTCTGCATCATGCACAAGAGTTTGTAATACATGCCTCTACCATCAGTTGATTATGGGCTGCTTATTTGTGCCCCTGCAGCTGGTTTTAAAATCGCTGCTAATTTAATACGTGAAAAATATTCCATTTTTGTATTTTATTTTTCATATTTGAATTTAAGTAATATTAATTTTGTTTATATTTTTACAATTTGTGGTTATGCCTAACTAAACAACCTGCTTTGATCCTTTATCCATGTTTTCCTCTTGTGCTGGAGCAAATACACCAGAAAGTTGAGACACTGAGCACAAATGACACCCATGTTATGAGACTACTTAAATTCTGTTGGTATTGATTATATGACTATGCAGAATTTTTAAACTTGTATATCTATATGAAAATTCATATGATTCTATACATCTAGCAAAGTAATATGCCCCTCGTCCATTGTGTCCTCAGTACCATCTGGAAATGACGTAGCAGGGACCATCCTGTGCATTTCAGCTCTTACTCTGTTCAAAACAGGTGAGATGTCTTGACACCTCCTGTAAGAGATGAGGACATGAATCTTCCTGCCTTTCTGCACATGTTTTTTTCACTGCTAACTTCCTGATTTCCAGGAGCTGTAATTTTATTGAGATCTAAATAAGAAATAATTTTGATTGATCATTTCTAACTTTGAAAGTCTTTTGTGATTTGTTCATCATGAATTCTAAAAATTTTAAAACAGTAAACACTTTAAAACTGTTGTTAATAGGTATGCTCTGCTTTCGAGCTTAATTGGGTAAGATGATGTTTTACTCTCTGTGGGTCCTCAGTACTCAGTAGAGAAGGCTTTTGAGATTCAACTTTCACATTCTATCAATTATCTCCACCAGCAACACAACTGTTGGGACTCTCTTTTACAATGGGCATGAAACACAACCCAAACTCGGGGAAAGAAACAGTGACACAAAGGAATAGATCTGACATAAGAGATGACAGGAGAGAGACGCACCCCCAAGTCAGTTGATTTCCAAAGACAAGATTCTTCATTTCTTGGCCCAGTTTTGCTCTCCCCTAAGTGATGATTTCAGTACTCTAAGTCTTCATTTTGCTGAAATACTTCCTCAAGTTCCTTCCTTAGAAGAGATATTTGGGGTGTAAACTTTCTGATTTCTCACGCATCTGAAAATATCTTCATTTTGTCCTCATATTTGACTGGTATTTTGGTTAAGTAGATTCTAGCTTGACAAGCATTTTCTCTCAGAAATTTGAAAACATTCTTTGGTTATTTTGCAGCATTTACTTGGCAGATGGTAAGTCTCTTGTCAGTCTAATTCTTACTTCTTTTGTAGGAACGTGTTTTTTCCTCTGGAAAAATTTAAAATTTTCTCTTTGCAATTAATACTCTGGAAAATCACAGTTACATGTTTAGGTGGGGTCCTTGTTTATATGTTGTGCTGAGCATTTTGTGGGCCCTTAAGGCTTTGGGAAATTCTCTTGTACTCATTCATTTTTTTTCTTTGGCCTTGGAAAATTTCTTCCTCAAATTCCTGCTAGTGAAATATTAAACTTCTTGAGCTTATATTCCATATTTAATCTTTTCTATCCCTTTATACATTTTCGTTTTTCTGGTTTAAGAGACTGCCTACATTTTATTTTCCAAAGCCTGCAATTTTTTTTAAATGTTGGCAATTCTATTTTCAATGTGTAAGAGTTTTTTTAACATTATTTTCTATTGCCTGGGGTCTAAATTGTGACACTATCTTGAATTTGTATCTGTATTCCTGTATCTTGAATCTCACTGGGTTTGCTAATTCCAGTCTTTTTTTTTTAATTCATTCTTTAAATTTCTTACAGTATCAGTAAATAGTTGTTGGAATGCTTCCCCCGCTCCTTGATGACTTCTCTCTCCTTGTTGTTTGTTCATCTATGTCAAATGCATTAGTCTCTTTCTTTTCTGTGGCAGTGTCCTTTTGCTGGCTGAGGGACTGTGTTCATGAAACACGGAAAATGTGCTGGTAGATTTTCAGTCTTAACTTTGCATTGGGCTGCCAGTCTATGCTCTTATGAGTTCTATCAATGTCTTCTTAGTGTTGGCTGTCTTCTCCAATTCATTCTAAAGTGTCATTTTGCTACTTCTTCACCTTATAGTTGGCCTCTGGCTTAGGGGATCTTACCCTCAGCCATTGTCAGTAAAGAAGTTTCTCACTGGGAACAGGCATCTACAGATGTCCTGTGCAAATCATCTCCTCTCCCGCAGTTTGCAGCTGTCCTGTGAAGTCAATGCCCCGACTCTGTGCCCTTCCTCTCCCATGGAGCAGGGAAGGGCAATTCCAAGCGTTTAAAAAGCCATATCCTATTCTCCATACCCATTTTTTTTCTGTTTTCCTTGAGTGTCATTTTTCTTTATTTTTTTCTTCATATCTGTGTTTTCTTTCATGTTATAGAGGCTTGATTCTTCCTTTAATAAAAATAGCAATCCTATCTACTGATTGAAAAGAGCCAGGGTGCAGGGCACGAGGAAGGACAATGAGAGAGATTGACACAGTTAAAGAGGTTAGGACTGAAAGAAAGTATGAATTATCCAGCAACTTTATTGTCCCCCATAAGTCCTTTTATAGGTTCCAGACAAGAGAAAGAAGTAGCTAAGGCAAAATCAAATTAGGTAAAACATTAGTTCCTGTGGGATACTTGGGGGCAGAAGATTCATTTATTAACTTGGTGTAATATTCTAAGGGAGGTTTCTTAGGGTAAATATTGGAGGAATGGCGCCAATACTGGGAGGTCAATCATACCATTCCCATCTTCAGTGTTCTGAAGACAGATAAGAGTAGAATGAAGTTTTCTTCATCCACAGCATGAGTCCTGACCAGTCTTAGCTCTCAGCCTCTGGCAACTGATCTTTAGTATTTTCAGCTAATATGAGAGTAAGGTAAAAAGTGAGCTGTAAGGTCCAGAGTCTTCTGGTTGACAGGTCTGGTTTAAGAATATGAGGCCAGGAGGCTGCTACACTGGAGGACTGACATCACCTAAGGCACAGATTCCTGTGCTGAACCAGCTCAGGTATACTCTGGTATACTCTGCTACCACACTAATATCTCCAAGTTGTATTTTCTGACCTGAGATCTGCCCAGCTTCAGATTGATCTGTGCCTGGAGATAAAGAATCCACGTATGGATGTCTAAATTTTCTTTCAGCCCTGTCTATCCATCCCTTGGTGGTCAACATCATCTCAGTTCTGGAACTGTTCCATGTCTGTCAGGCAGAGTAATTCTTTTCTAGGTGAGTGCTTGGCAGTTGCTACTTCTGCTTTGCCCACTACTGTTATTCTCTCCATATAGTGATGGGATTTCAAAAGACAAAGAAATAAATGCCTATGTTTAGCTTCCATCTTGAACTAGAAATTTCATCAAAGTCTATTGTAAAGTTTAGAATTTGACTTGGGGTTTTTCTCCTCTGCCCAAGTACTGCCATAATATGGAGTGAATTAATTTCCACTGATATCCCAAACAACACTCTTACTATTTTGTCTCTACATAGCCACCCAGTATTGTATCTATATCCCACACTTTGTAAACATGTTGAACTGAAACCTTAAACTTAAACTGTTACTTTCTGGTAGCAATCACTTTCCCTTCCACTCTATCATTTAACTGCTACTTCAGCTCATGATTTTGACTTTATCCGATATTCAGCATATTAGCTCACAAGATTTCTTCCTTTTGTTTCACCTCTTCTTAGAGCCAGTCTAGATTACACAACCCTTCACTATATATTGTCTTATCACAACCCTAAACATGATATAATCAACTTGATTCTAGAATAAGATTCTCTCTGGGTTCATGTTCCAGCTCTACCACCCACATAACTTAAGAACACATAGTCATAAGCTATGCGATTTGGGGGAAGTTACTTAAATTTTCTGTGTACTTATGTCCTCATCTTTAAAATGAGGACAATAACTTCACTAATGAGACAGTACATGTAAAACGGTTAGAAAACTGTTCAACTTCATAAAGTTGATCAATAAACATCAGCTACTAGTAGTAATAATATTCTCTAGTCTAATAATGTTAGTGAAATGACAATATGCTTTAATATGTTATAGCAAAGTATATAAGGAATATGTTTAATTTATACTACTTGTTCATCCTTCCTGTTGATTAGTCACTTCTATGGAAATATTTGCCTTTTTATACTACATCAAAGCATTGTAAGAAATGAATTGTTTCTCTAATTTTTCTTTTCTTATCCAACTTTGATAATTAACTCTCTGGGCCTCCAAGGAGAATTTGGCCTAATTATTATAGGAAAAAAAGAATGACCTCCATCTAATTATAACATCTGTTAAGGTAGTAGGTACCAATTACAAACTGGGAGGCAGGCAGCTTCATCTTCTCCCTTATGTAACAATTTAGAAAATAGCTCAAATTCAAAAGTAGTTTAAGCTCCATCACTTCCCATTGATGCTATGTATTGCCACTTCTAATTCTAAACCCTAGTTATTTGGAGTTTTGAAGACCTCAGTACTCCTCTTAGTGTGGACCTCAAAATTGCTTTATGATGAGTAATCTGATAAATTCTTAATTTAAACAATTTCCCAGAGGTGGCCCATTGAACTGAAGATTTTATATAACTGTTGTATGGATTACCAGATCCTGACTCTAAGAAAACGCTAACCAACTTAATACTTTGGCCTGTGGTAAGACTGTGGTCTTTGGAGACATGTGAACAATGTGCTCTGAGGGCTGCATGTTTTAGTCTTGTGGTTCTACCATCACATCATCAAGAGGTCTTCCAAAAGAACATGAGTGCAATGTCAATTAGCAATTTTTTTAAATATGTATTATTTCGCATTTGGTTTCACGAAGTATGAGAAAGAAGCAATTTAAGTAGTAGCACTAGGTTCTATTGAAATTTCAGGTAAGTTGTATAATTTTTCTGACCTCCTTTACCTAATTAATAAGATTGATTTTTGTACAAGCTAAAAAAAATTATGGAGCACTTTGTATGTAACAATGAAAAAGAAATGTTTGTTGAATCTAAAGAATCTAATGAACAATCATAGCCTTCTTGGAACAAATTTTTTTTTTATTTTATTTTATTTTATTTTTTTTGAGACTAGGTCTTGCTATTTTTGCTCATGGAACCGCAGGCTCTCATTGCCCAGGGAACCACGGACTCAAGCAACCCCCAGCCTCAGCTTCCCAGGTAGCTGGGATGACAGGCGCACGCCACCACACCCAGCTATCTCTTTTGGAACTAAGTCTCACTACAGGCCCCAGGCAGGACTCAAACCGCGATCCCTAGCCCCGGCTGCTTTATAGGCTGAAGGTTACAGGCACGAGCCACTGTGCCCAGCCTACAAATTTTTATTTTAAAGAATATGAAAGCAAAGTATGTGCTGGCACCATTCCAGCCTTCAATCCCCTTACCAATGACCCTTAGCTAATTTTCCTTATCTTTTGGTCAATGAATGTATGCCTCTTTCTTTACCTTCCTATAGGCACTGTTAAAAGACAGTCTCCTTATATATGCTTTTAGGATAGCCTTACCATCATACTCTAGGAGTGTGGAGTTGAATGTGTTCTGGGAAAACATTCAAATGAAAGATATTTTTTTGACAGACATACAATTACTAGAACTAGATAGTTCTTATTAACAGGCCTTATAAGGCCTTTTTCCTGGGGAAAAGTTCAGTTGAGCCTCTTCATTTTGTACAGGTCAAAGTTGTATTTCCCAAGGTTTTCTGTTTGTTTGTTGGTTTGTTTTTAATCATTTCAATGGTCCAGAGTTTCTTTCTGAGAAAAGTCCCAGTCCTGATAAAAAATAGACCTGATTTAGGGATGATAAATTGGTGCTCTGTGTACTTTCTAGCCCTCCTCCTAGGCCCTTGAAGAAATCAGCAAACATCCAGAACACTCTTTCCTGATGAATTCAACCCAGCTTCAAGTTCATTTCTCTCAGAGCTCTAGGAAGAGGGGGAAAAGTCACCTGTTACACTTATACTAAAATTGTGAGCCTCTTGCAGCCACAGACTATTGTTTATTCATTCATTTGTTTTCCCAAAAAAATATTGACCAGATGTTAACTTTATCTATATAAAACTTAAAAAGTAGTCAGTTTTCTTAATGATTTTTTTAAACTCTGAATTACCGTAAATGCTTTAATTTTGAATATAAAAGGAGAAATAGCCAGAAAGATGTTAAAATATGAAAAGATTACAAATTTTTCTGGGAGTCCTTGTTTGAATGAAAGTCAGCACAGTTAGACATTATTTCAGAGGAATGGGCCTATGTAAATCTATTGTAAGCAATTTATCACTAGGTTAGATGGAAAAACTCTTGACTTATTTCTGTAGTGAGTCTCATTCTTCTTAAAAGTTCAAGCTATGTGCTTGCTTCAGCAGCACATATACTAAAAAAAAAAAAATTCAAGCTAGTAAGAATTTTCCAGAATTTGCAGTTTGAATCACCCAGTCTTCCAAAGGAAAAAATAAAATAAAATAAACACATCGAAGCCTCATAATTTCCCCCCTCACTACCCGTTTCAGTTTAAATTTTTTCTCCTTAAAACACCCCAAAATGTCCATAGAATTTGTCAAATGAGCCTCTTCATGACCCACAGTTGGCAGAAATCCTAAATGGTACTCAAACCAGTCACATGTTGGTGCCTTTTTAATCGCTAAAGTGAATACTATCCATGTTAATTACACCCTAATCATTTATTACAGTCAGTTTCTTTTCAGAACATAAAGTCTTGGATATAACCCACTAAAAATTACTTGTGGACTTTGGGATTTTGGCAGACTGAGACAGAACTTCTGAGAACATGCTGTGTGAATTTTCCCAAGAAGGCAATCAATCTCAGAAGACCCACAGAGAGCATTTTGTTTGGAATCTAGTTGGAGGCTTTTATCTCAGACACTAAGATTTCACAGTCACATGGAGATGTGTACAAGTGGATAACAAAACCTGGATATTACTTGTAACGGTTACTCCAGTCTCTAAAGAAATGGGCCAACTGAGTGTAAAAGAGGGGAGCTTATTTAGAAGCTGGGTGGCTGCATCTCTATGTCAGTAAGTGCTTAATGATTCATTTTGCTCAACATAATTTTTGTAAGGCTGGAATTCAGGGAGGGATGTCTGGAGAATGTCTGAGAGGAAGTTTGAAAACCACTGCTCTACTCGTTGCTGGGGAAGCCTCCCATGGTAGCGGGGTCGCTTCACTAAAACAAACAGGGATAGACTTCAGTCTTGGTTCCTCATTTCATGAATGATCCATGAAAGGTCATCGTGAAGTTTGTTTTAATCAGCCAGAGAATACTGCAAACTTAAAAAGAAAGCCACAGTAGATTAACAACAGAGTGTATGGGGAGCTCAGAATCAATTCAACTGGATCACACTGAACCTGCCAAAATGCTCCAAAAAATTAATGTACATACAAACATGCATGCATTGTTCTAATTCAGTCAACCCTTTTACTGATCTTTAGAGTTGACTAATTGTTGTAGACTTATATAGCCAAAATGAAATTGTACACAAGACTTACATTTCTTTTCAAATGCTTTTTAATTTATTTTAAAAGTTTCATAATTACTAAATGTTCTCTCAGAAGATATTCTGAGAGAGAAGCAAAAATATCACTTTTGCAGAGCCATTTCCATTCTTCCAAAGGTCTGCTGGTAAATTATTCTTACTGATCTTTCCATCTTTCTGGCCTGTGCATACACACCTAACCCATACTAAATTTCACCAGATGGCATTTTATTTCTTTAAAGTAAAGCAGTCGTGGGTTTAGACAGTTGAATTTTTAAACTTCTGTATTTACTGAAAGTGCATATGGTGCTATATGGACAAAGAAATTGTGCTGAAAGAAAAACATTTCTGTCTGCAGTACCTCATCATTTCTCAAAAGAAGAGAAAATTACAGTTATGTGGAATATTTTTCTCAAAATTTTACATGGCTTTATCGTCCTCTATTAAAATGAAATATATGTGCATTGTACATACCTGGATATTCAAATTATCTTAAATTCCTTTATTTGATGGCAAATAAAAAGGTTATACAAAACTCAGTAACTTGCCAAAGTGATCCATGAGTGATTTCTAGAAGAAAACGAAACATAAACCTGAATTTGTTTTTAAAAGAATTGAAAACCTCTGTATGTCAATATAAGCAGATGTTGGTGTAGAATTTACAAGGACAAGACGGCTATAAAATCTCCCTTGAGCCACTCACAGTTCATTTTAAGGCCAAGAACGCCCCCAAAATCTGTTTCCAATTTTGCAGAAATCTTTTGAAATTTGGCACAGTATTCAAAAGTCCGTGGAAAGAGAAAACCTTGTCCTTGCTAGATTCAGCTTCCAACTACGAAGACAGACTTGCTTCTTTTCAACAGTTTACACAGATCGAGTGACCCACTCTCTGAAGTCAGAACAGCTAACTTTTAAAAACATCTGGAAAAATGAAGGTTAGTACATGAAGCCTCAAGAATTTCTAAAGAATAAGGGTTGGTTGAATTGAGTGCGATCAGTTTTTTATTGTTTAGAAGGTGAGGATTTGTACATAAGTATTTACTTCCTGGGGTGGGTTGGGAATGGGAAATTGTCCTAAATATATTGTAGAAACATTTGTCCTTGCAGAGCTGGAAGTATTCCAGCAATTATAGCCAGATCAGTGGAAGACAATCAAAAGCTTTGTGGGGAGGGAGAAATAGGATTTAGGTGTAAACAAAATCTTGCCATTTACTATTTAGCAGAAACTCTGTGTAAGTCTAATTTTCCTTATTTTATCAAGACATGGTTGAAAATTGTATTTGGAGTTGCCCTCTCTGCTGTGCTTTCTTTATTGGTGATGTGTATTGTCTTACGTCCTTCAAGAGGTAAGAATTTTCTCTATTTTTTTCTATCTGCCCAAAATAGCTTGGAAACTGCATTAATGCATGGTCAAAGTGATTGAATAGTTCCTACGTGCTTTTTTTTTTCAAAGTCTGCTATTTCTATGAAGACATATCAGCTCACAGATATGCTGTTGTGCAACCAGAAATACTGAGGAATTTAAGGCAAGGGTAGGACGAAATCTACAGTGTTATTTCAGCAATAGAAAAGCCTAAGCACGCTGCATCACTCCCTCATCCCCCTAAAATATATGCTAAATTCCAAGTTTTGACAGAACTTTAGAGACAGCAATGCTTTTCATTATTGGTTTGCCTTATAGAATGTAAAGATGAGTAAGAACAGAAAAGTTAAAGGAGAACTTAAGGAAGTTTTTATTGAGTCTTTCCAAAAATTTAGTAGTAGAGAATAGAGATCTTACAGTGAGGAAAAGTGAAATTATTGTAAATACAGTAGTGTTGCAGAATTAAATTAAAAGATTAAACATTATTAAACAAGTGTTTTGAATAGTGATAGGTGAATCTTTTTAAAAAGGCTTAGGTTAAGATTGATCTTACATTACTGCTTTTTTGAAGGTACTATGGACCGATATTGGGGCTAGTTTGAACTTAAGAATGTCTATAAATAATTCATTGATAGAAAGAGAATAGTTTCATGAAGAGAAGGTAACATTCTAAAACAGAATAAGATACGATAATAACAAATTTTGCTCCTTGAATCTAGGAGAAGGGAAAAAGTTTATACCAATAATTATTAAAATCTTATGATAGCTTTGGGAAATATTGGTTAAATGTTCACTGATAATGAAAGATCAGTGATAATTCTGTAAAAAAAATGAATGAGTTGTAAATATCTGTTGCTTAAAAAAAACTATGAGATATAGAAAAATATTTTGAAAGGTTCATAATGTTCATGAGACTTTAAAAGGATTACAAAATGAGGTTAATAAGATGAATGTAATATTCCTGTATCTTCAATGTTATTATTCAGTCCTTGTTCATACTTTTTCGTAGCACATAATTATTCTCAAGGTATTGAAATATGTTGTGTGAATATTTTTCATATTCTTTTTAGTTAAAATTATTTTCAAATCAGTTCTTACCTCCAGTGTTTGAGAACCATATTTCCCTTTTACCAGAGGTTATCAAGCAGTTGATAACCTTTGACCCAAAGTGTGCAAATACATTCAAAATTAGCTCCTGATTAAAAAAAATAAACAAAACAAAAAACTAATCAGTACTTGACACTGACACTTTGCTCACTTATAAATAAATAATCCAAAACAAGTATAAGGATTTTATTATAAATCTGCCTCCATGTCCACAAGCAAGGATGCTTTTCATTTTTCTTTTTGGAACTTGAATCATAGTTTCTGATTTAAAAAAAAAATACTACTGTTTACAAAATTATATACCATGTAATATTTACAAATAACATATGAGCATATATGCACGTAACATTTATGTGATTATATGTAGCCCAAATATTTAGTCACAAATTTAGCCATGTATTGTATAAGCCTAAATAAGTCATAAAATATGTATGTTATAAAAGTCCTGTTTTGCATATAACAGTGTTCTGTTTCAAAGAGTATGATACTTCTCAGAGCACAATAATTTTCTGATGAAACAAAATAATTAAATTCAACATTCGGTGATACTTTATTATTCATTCACAAAAAAAGTTGAACTATTTTTTAATTTACGACATCATTCTCATTCTATTCTAAATTTGCTTAAAAACATGCAATGTCACACAAATAACCAGTACAGAAAGCCATCTTTTCTCTACATTCCTGAGCAGGAAAATGGTAGAAGCCCTCTTTTCCCCCATTCAGGACACTCCACTCCTCTCCTCAAACCTCTCACATTCAGTTCTCCTTCTCTTCATCTGTCCGTTAATTGGTGAGAATAAGATTCAAAGTAGCAAGGCTAAAAAGGAAAAGGAAGAAGTGGAAGAACAAAGAATTGAAGCCAAGTAAACTTTTATTTGGCCTACTAATGTTTCATCAGAAGTCCCATTACCTCACCTTCACCTTAGTGCTCTTTGCTTATATTCTTTTTTTTATTTGAAAAATTCATTTTATTGATTTGTCACATTTGTGCATTAATTGATCCCTCCTCCTCCCTCCATATCCCCCCTCCGTATTCCCCCCTCCAGTCACTCCATCTCCCATTTTTCTGCGATTTGTTGGTTGGTTAAGTTGATGTTCAGTTGTTGGTTGTTTGGCCCGTTGTTCTCTTCCGATATCTGGTAAA
>PVHY01000397.1:0-101130 GCA_004024945.1 Uropsilus gracilis
ACCCAGCTATTTTTTTTTTTTTGGAACTAGGTCTCGCTATGGGCCCCAGGCGGGACTTGAACCGCAATCCCTAGCCCCAGCCGCTTCATAGGCTGAAGCTTACAAGCACGAGCCACCGTGCCTGGCCTAATAACTAGTAACTTCTGTCTGTGGCTAGTCAAAGCACAGACTTTGTTTTGGTACATTATAATAAGTCATTTGTATTTATCTATATGATGATCCAAGAGACATTTCTCACTGTCACCAAATCTGGACTCCTGAAATGTGAATTATCCATCATCATCTCATTTCAGCAGGAGAAACCCTCTAGGCAGTGACTTCATTTAATCTCCCAGGAGGTTACATTAAGGAAAAAAAATCCACAGAGAATTGACTAATCAAAGGGGGAAGATAGTTTAGAGTAGTTAAGGCACAGAATGTGCTTTGATAAAGAGCCTGACTAGTCTAGAGTTCAAAAGAGAAACAGATACCTCACTTGGAATTTCTATGCTGCCTTGAAGAATTATCTACCTTGGTGTCCACTGTGGTTTTTACCTATGCACATCTGTAGGCCTGGTAACTGGAAATACAGCCAAGGTGTAGCAGAATGTATGGCTGTCTTCATCTGAGTGCTTAGATATGCCTGAAGGAGGGCTTCTGAGGTGAGAATAATGGATGAGAATAATGGGTGAGAATAACAAATATTTAATATATTTGATGGGTGCAGGAAATTATAGGGAAAGTCAAGAGGACAGACCATTCATTGCTCATATTAAATAGATGTCATTGGATAGGTCATACATTCAAATTGTCATCTTCCAAAGGAGCCAGAACATCAACCTCAAAGATTGCTTACAAGAACTGTGGGATGGGAAAGCATTGTAGACTCATCTCCAAGTATGGGTAATATTTATGATGGGAATCCAAGTACTGAAATATCCCATCTCTCCAAACATTAACTAGTAATTATAATGTTGAAAATTATGGTGATAACATTAATAATGGTATGCAATCTCCTCTATCTCACTCATTTATAACATTCACTTTCAGTGAACTTATATTCTAAACAAGGAGTAAGCAATTTGATTTTCAAGAAAAGCCCTAACAGACAACAGTATTGCAAGTGATAACTTGGGCACTGCGAGTCATATGGGCTTTTGGATCACTGTTGTTGGGTCTGGTAATGTGCTTAAGATTGTGACCACTTTAGGCAGGGTGTGGTGATGCATGCCTTTAATCCCAGCCTAGTAAGGGAGGCTGAGAATAGGAATCTCTTGAGTTTGCAGGTTCAAGACCCTCCTGGGGCAACATAGCAAGACAGACACAAAAAAATAGCTGGGTGTGGTGGCTCGTGCCTGTAATTGCTTGAGTTCATGGTACCCCCAGCAATGCGAGTCTGAGGTTCCCTGGGCAATAGCAAAAGATTGTGACCACTTTAGCATCTTGATGGATGAACAGATGAACATGCTGCCTCATTTAAGTCCAAAATATCTTCTAGGTTTCAGAAACTCTGCCAAGCACTTTAAATACATTTCTTGACTTTCTTAAATATTATATAGTGTCATACAATTCAGTTTTTTTTTTTGAATCATGAAGGAAGCTTAGAGCTCTCAAAATTTATAGACATAGTGAATGATATTTCCTATTAGATTTTCTTTGATTCCGGACTAGGACTCATTGAGGTAAGAATACTTGTGTCTATAGCTGATAAGCCACTGAAGGGAGTTGTATTATGAATATACCATGTCAGAGACTTTTTGATGGTGTAAGAGGCAGTAATTTAAGAGGGAAGGACTGGCATACCTAGGCAGAATGAAGACTGAAAAGAGCTGAAACATTTGAGGGAGGTTATCAAGCAAGAAAAAAGTAATTGGGTACAAGTTCCAAAGTTAGGGCAGTTATTGTTCAATGATATTGATGAGACTAGGAGGAGCTATGTTATGGAAAGCTAGGGTAGTGAAGAAGGTGTTTGCAAACCAATATCCTTAATATTCTATTCTATTCTCTATATATAGCTATATATTTTATTTTATTATAATATCTGGTTCACAGAATGCAAATATATAAAACAATTGTTCTCTTCATAGTGTCTGATACTTAAAAAAGAAGGAAATGGTGTCAGAAGGAAAAATATTCTGTAATCCCTGAAGGGGATTAAAGAACTGGTTATACAAAGTTGTCAGAGGAAAGTATGAAGTGTAATTTTATGGTGGGGCAGGATGGGTTATGGGTCATATGAAAATTGGAAAAATTACCACAACAAATTTCTAAGTCAAAAAAGAAATGTTTAATGCTTGGTGTCCAGAGTAACTGAATTTGTTGACAATCATGTTGCTAAGTAATTGTTGCCTCTATACTCCTAGATTGAATCTTCCCCAGTCCGTTGTCTGCTCTGCCTTAAAAGACCCCTATTCACACATTTCATCTATTGGGTTCCAGAGTCCTGGACACTATAGTTCTTAAACTTTTATTGTAACACAGGCCATTGTGTTTTTAAGATGTTCTTTTTTGATTTTTCTCATTTGTTCTAAGAAAATTTCCCTAACTCCCTTTATTTTCTTTATTAGTGCCTTTTCAAGTTTTGTGGTAATGAATAATTTCCCTTTGAAAATCTTCTGTGGAACCCAATGTATAATTACCTCCTCAATCCCAGGGAATAGAAAGATATGATATATATATATATATATATATCATTAAAAAATAATTACCAACTCAGCACATGAACTTCAGTTATTTTAACTTAGTTCATCCTGTAGATTCACGGAGTCTTCATGCAGGTTCTTCTGAAATTTTGCATGTTTGTATTAATAAATAACACCAAACTTGATGTTTATTTTCCCCAATAGTAAATGATCATTGGCCATTTATCATTGTTGTTTATTTATTTATGTATTTTCATGTGACAAGAATATTGGCATAGTAAGATACTTTTAGTGATAATTTTTTTCTTGTCATCCTCATTGCTACATTTAACTTTCATGTCCCATTTTTTTGTTTTAATACAGTGTCATAAAAATTTTTTGCTGTCTTTTCCTTTGTCATAATTTGATCATTGCTTACATTGATCCACGTTGGACAGCAATAATATAAGTCTAGCAAACTTGTTGATACCTGAAATGAGTCTCATGGCATCTAAGATTAAGAGAAATACTTTTTTTGGGGAGGTGGTGTTAAAAAGCTTTCTTTTAATTAATTATTAAAAAAATGATTGCACACAGACAGACACACACACACATACATACTTTTTTACATCATTGTATACCTCGAGTTTCTCCTACCACCTTGTCATCCATGAACCATCATCTTAATCTTTTTGAGTACATCCCTCCCCCTGTTTTACCCCTGTTCCCTCCCTTGCTATATGCTTCAGATCTGCTGATAGTTTGTTTTAAGTTTAACTTGTATTTTCACTTGTTTGTTTTCCCTATATCCCATATATAGATGACATTACTCAATATTTCTCTTTTCTCTTTCGGGCTTATTTCCACTAACATCATTCCTTTTAGGTCCATGCATGCTATCACAAATGCATCAAATTTTCTTTTGTGATTGCTGAATATTCCATTGTATACATGTACATATATATTTGAGCATTTGGGTTTGTTTATTTTTTATTTGATTTTACATCATTATCTACCCCAGGTTTCTTCCACCACCTTATCACCTGTGAACCATGGTCTTAATATTTTGTGCCCCTCCCACCCTGGGTTTTCTTCCTACCCCCCATTGTGCTCTATGCTTCAATTCTTCTGAAAGTTAGTTTGAACTTTTTTTTGTTTGTTCATTTCTTTGTTTTACTTTATCCCTTATGTAAGTGAGACCATCCACATTTTTTCTTTCTGGCTTGTTTCTGCTGGCATGGTTTCTGCTAGCTCCATCCATATTACTGAGAATGATAATGTTTGTCTTTTTTGATTGATGCGTAACATTACATTGTATACATATACCACAACTTTCTGTACCATTAGTCTATTTGGGGGCTTTTGTGTTGCTTCCATATCCTATTTGTAAAGAGCGCTGCAATAAACATCTGGGTACAGGTGTCTTTTTGGATTACAGTTTTTGTAATTTTTGGGTAGATTCTTAGAAGTGGGATTGCTGGATTGAATGGCTGCTCCATTTTCAGTAGTTTCAGGGTCCTCCACACAGCTTTCCATAGTGGCTGGACAAGTTTGCATTCCCACCAGCAGTGTAGAAGTGTCCCTTTCTTTCCACTTCCATGTCAGCACTTGTTCTTGCCAGTTTTTGTGATATGGATCATTCTTACTGGTGTGAGATGGTAGCTCATTGTGGTTTTAATTTGCATTTCCCTGATTAGTAGTGATGTTGAGCATTTTAAATATGCCCATTGGCCATTTGTATTTCCTCTTTGGGGAAGTATCTTTTAAGACCTCTCCATTTTTTGACTTTTTGTTTTGTTTTTGTTAAGTTGTGTGAGTTCTTTGTGGATCTTTGTTATCAGGCCCTTGTCACTTGTGTGTAGGGCAAAAATTTTTCTCAATCAGTTGGGTTTTCTTTTTGTTTTAGTTATTGTCTTTTTAGTTGCACAGAAACTTTTTAATTTGATGTAGTTTTAGCTGTTTGTTTTCCTTCATTTTTTCAGCATCTGTAGATGTGTCCTGAAAGTCATTTCTGAAGTGTAAATCTTGAAGTGTTTCACCTGTATTTTCTTCTATGTATTGTATGATTTTAGGTCTTACTTCCAAGTAAGATCAAATTCTTTATATTTGTGCTTACATACCTTCAAAAATTCTTGTCGTTTATATTCAGGCTTAATTATGACAAATACCTGAACAGTCACCTATCTTTTAATTGTGCTTAATTATATTTAGTTTCATCAATTATATTAATACTTCTCTGTTGTCAGTTCAGTGTAAATAAACACAGAACATTCATGATAGTTTTCTGTTGCCCTCCTATTATGCAGTGAAGATGTAACTCAAGAAATACCTTCTCTTAGCATATATTTAAGAACCTTGGACTAAACACTTAAATTTAGCTCCCTCTACCCATTGCATTATAAATATTTTAAAGCATTTATTACATTTTAGGAATAGCAGATTTCCTATTGCAAAAAGTGTTCTCTACATATGCATAAATAAAAATGGATATATTAGTTGTTAAAATAATAAAGTTAATTATATAAAATGAGCAGAGGAGAGCCTGAAAGCAGTAAACAAAGAGAAGTTTATAACACAGAATGGCATTTTCTTGTGATACTGACTGTTCTCCTAATTGCATTTTTGTCTTCTGGCCTAGGCTGAAGGTGCTCCCTCAGCACAATGTCTGTCTTCAATAGCTCTTCTTTGTACCCTCGCTTCCTCCTGACAGGCTTCTCTGGCCTGGAGAACAGATATGGCTTGATTTCCATCCCCATCTTCTTGATTTATGTGACCTCAATTGCAGGAAACATTACCATTCTCTTCATCATCAGAACTGAGCCTTCCCTTCACCAACCAATGTACTATTTTCTGTCAATGCTAGCACTTACTGACCTGGGCCTATCCACCACAACCTTGCCTACCATGTTCAGTGTTTTCTGGTTCCATGCCCGGGAGATAGCCTTTGATGCTTGCCTAATTCAGATGTACTTCATTCATGTTTTTTCAATTATTGAATCGGCTGTGTTGTTGGCCATGGCCTTTGATCGCTTTGTAGCAATCCGAGAGCCCCTGCGCTATGCAACCATTCTAACCAATGGAGTAGTTATTGGGATTGGTTTGGCTATTGCTGGAAGAGCCTTGGCTCTGGTATTTCCAGCTTCCTTCCTTCTAAAGAGACTTCAGTATCGTGCGGTGAATATTCTCTCCTATCCTTTCTGCTTGCACCAGGATCTCATAAAGACTACTGTGTCCAGCCGACGGGTCAGCAGCATCTATGGCCTCATGGTGGTTATCTTCTCTATGGGAATTGATTCAGTGCTCCTCCTACTGTCATATATCCTCATTCTTGTCACGGTGCTGAGTATAGCCTCTAAGTCAGAGAGGGTGAGAGCACTCAATACCTGCATTTCCCACATCTGTGCAGTGCTCACCTTCTATACACCCATGATAGGGCTCTCTATGATCCGTCGTTATGGACAAAATGCATCCCCCATCGTCCATGTTCTCATGGCCAATGTTTATTTGCTAGTGCCACCCTTCATGAACCCCATTGTCTACAGTGTCAAGACCAAACAGATTCGTGACAGAATCCTCAAAAAATTCAAGCAACAGAAATTATAGATGGAAGAGATGGTAAAATACCTATTTATGAGAGTATTTCAAATTAATATGGAATTTTGAATTTAGATATTACCAATAATATTTTGTCTTTACAAAACTAGATATAAACAACAATTACAACATAGAAATCCTTATCTTTTTAATATGTAGATAAAATCATGATTGTTTTATATTCATGTTGTCATATAGTAAATAAGATCATTAAACCAGCATCTGTCAACTATTAATAAAACTGTAATTATTCTTTAAATAATCACTAGTAAATTGTTCAATAGTAAATAGTAAATCCTTCATGTAATGAAGGATTCATTGAACCAACAATCTATGAGGTTATTCATTACACCGCGGTAATTATTCATTGTAGATTTCAGTGTGAGACAGGTCTATTTAAATATATGTTTTGATTATTTCTTTGGGAGGGAAGAATATTTCTAGCAGAAAGAATTTCTATCAATAGAAAATGATATGTAGGTGAATCTCAGAGGAAGCAAATTTGAGTAATATAACTGAACATAGTTAGAGTTTCTGAAATATACTGTTTCTGTTTCTAGAAGCCTATAGAAGGCTTCATTTTCTGAGTAGGCTAGCTACTTCTGAGAACTAGACTTTTGTTCTTCTACTTACTTTTTATCTATCAACTACTGAAATAGAATGGCGAAAGTTTCAAATACCAGGTGAACATGTTTACTTTTTGTGGTTCCATCAGTTTTATCCCAGGTATTTTGTCACTCTATTGCAGATATTAAGATTCACTATTTCTACTTATCTAAACAATCACTTTATCCATGTATAATGCCTATATTTATTTTTGATATGTTCTGTCATTTTAAAGTATGTGTTAATTGAAATTAAAATGAATTCCTTATATTTCTCTTGATTATTACTAGTATGGTATATCTTTTTTCCATTCCTTTACTTTCAGAAAACATTCTGGAAACTAGATTGCTAAATATTATTTCATGTGTTTGAAAATTTGACACCTTTATGTGTCAAAAAATTTACCCACATAAATTATACAGGTAAACATATTAAAAGATATATGTGATCATCAAGATAGTCAATTTATCATCCCCCAAAGCAATCTCATACTCTATTAGTTTTCTTCAGCATTCTCTACTTCATTTGAATCCACCACTAATCTGCTTTCTGGACAATAGAATATTCCTTTTCTTTTCCAAATAGATTGCCTATGAAAACAATATTAATACATGTGGCAAAAATGTGATTAATCTTATACTCAGAATACAGATGAAGCATATGTCGTTACTTTATTATTTTATGACTGAATAATATCTCATTTTATGGTGCAGTAGAAGTGGTTTAAAGAGGGACTCTGCATATTGTCCTTATACCATATGTTCTTAAGAGAAGGAACTTGAACTCACCAATGACATCAAAATGAAATTCTTAATCATTAAATTTTGTTAAATATATTCCAAATAAATACAACATAATAATACAGTTACTTGCAGACCTCACAAAGCACATTCAAATTCTACTAACTACTGGCGCTGGAGACAAGAAAGATTCTAAACTAGTGTTGTACCCCTAGAATCCATGACCTAGAGGTTATTCCTCATTCTACTGAAAGATATTCATAAATAAAATCCTAAGTGCTCACATAACTGATTAAGTACAGTTAATCTAATGTCCCAATTACAGATATCATCAATTAATAAAATTAAGATATATCTTGTCCTTAATAAATGATTAATACTAGATTATATTATTAATCTTGGCAAAAACTTTGCTTAGTTAAATTTTAACATCAAAAGAAAATCATTAACACATTGAGAGAGAAAAACTATAAGGAATTGACTCATACAATGATGGAGGCTGACAGGTTCCCAAATCTGTCACCTATAAGCAGGGGAACCCCCAAATCTGGTGATATAATTTAGTCCAAGCCTGAGAACCAAGGGGAGATGATCTTGAAGATACCAGTTGAATCTGAAGGCCTAAAGACTAGGATGTTAATGGCAAAACAAGATTTGATAACTCAAATGATCAGATTGGAAGAACAGAATTCTTTCATCCTTTACTGTTGTTCTATCCAGATCACCAAATTGTTGGAGAACAAAGTCATATTCCTCATAGTGGGGAGGGCAAACAGGTTTTTAAAAACAGGGATTCAAATACTGATTTCATTTAGAGACACCCTAATAAACACACCTGAGAACATGTTTAACAAAATATCAGCACTCCCTATGATCCACTCAAGTTGACCCATAAAATTAACAATTATGATAAATGATCTGCTAAAAGAAAGTAGTTTTATTGTCATAAAGGCAAAAGTCTTAGTAAATGATCTCATTTAGCACCTTTATATTCACCCAGCAGGATTTATCAACCTTAAAAATACAACACAAGCTCACCATTATTACTATTCTTGAAAAAATACATTTTGAATCTATTTTAAATAAATGTCTTACTCAATTATGTGACAACTGGGACTGATGATTGATTCCTCATTTAAATACCTCTCTTCAACATATAATGTTGAGCTAAATGAAATACATTTCTGTTATCAGAAACTAAAATGAAGATGTTTAGTGATACTGACAAGAATGTACCTCCATATAAATACATGCTGCACTCATGCAAAGTTTACCAAAAAGTATGTTTGTTTGCTTTAATATGTCTTTCCTATGCATTAAAATATCACCTTAGAAGTTTTGTAGGGTATCCAGCTGCCTGTCTTTAGAGTTTCCATGGGAACTTTACCTAATGTCTTCTTTTGTACATTATCTGTCTCTCTCTGATGCGAGAATGTAAAGCATGATAAAGATTAATGTTCATAAAATGTTAGAATCATATCTTTCATACAGCTATCAGGTGAATATGTATTAAAAAAAACTCATTTAAATCATTTATAATAAAGTAACTAGGTAAAAGTAAATTGCATTCAAAGAAGAATCTACCAAAGGGAAATGTTTGTCTTTAATTTCAAATCAGGATTGGAATGTTGACATGATTTTTCAACTGATTCAAATATGGTTTCTTCTACAACATGAAATACATATCCATTGAAGTTTCACCTGATAGATGTCTACAGCATGAATGCTTTTGATTTCTATTTGTCCCTATGATTTACAGAGTGGAAAAACATCAAAGACAATCAAATAGTCTCCTATAATTAGAATCAGACAACCTGTTAGGAAATGCTCTAAATAAAGAAGCTTTTTGTTGAAGCACAACGTTTTCCCCTATACTGCAAGTTACCACCTTTTTAATAAAATAGTTCAAAGAAAAATTATTGGTCACAAATTAGGGCTAGCCTCAGATTTAGCCTTGTTAACCACATGCATGCAACAATAATATTAACTACCGTAAGGTCTGTCTTTTAGTGTTGGGAGTTTTCATGTGAACTTGTAATATTTAAAACTTTATATGCTCTTTCTCTCTATGCTAGGAAGTTCTTTTCAAGATAACTTTTTCATTAAGTAATCCCCTTCTCATACCTGTACATTAAGATAATATTTATTTTCTTAAAGTTTGTAAAACATTTCAGGATCCTCTCTTGCCATGATGTATCCTTCCTTACTACTTCTAAGCCATAAGTCAGGAAAATTTTTCTTAGAGGGCAATGTTGATATTGATTCTAAAGTTAACCTGCAATCCTTAAATGGGCTGGTAATGCCTGATTGAAGGAGAATGTTCTCTAATATGATATTTGAGAAAAGTCCTTGTGTAAAATCCTTGTGTATACAAAAAATTATATAACCAGTTTTTCAACTAACTTGGTTAAAATAACTTCAAGTTTCTAATACATGTATGCAAATAATACACTACCATAAAAACTAGGCCCATTCCATAAAGTTTTTGAAATTGGAGAATTCAGTAATAATGAAGTATAATTTCAATATATTTAATTTTAGTTTACAATAACAGAGTCTTCTAGTTTGTGAAGTATTGGAGATGCTTGAGAAGAAAAAGACCTTCATCTATTTATAAATTCAGAAAATAAAACAAAGTGTTATAGATAATATTCCAAGTAAGCACAGTAAGATGTTCCTCTGCAGTTCATCCAGTCCTTTGTAGTGACTTCTTGTTTCCTGAGTGGCAGTTAGCAAACTTACAATATTAAAAGTTGTCCTGAGGGTCCTGACTCAGTCCACACAGCCTGCCAGTTATTTTGAGTTTAACCTTCCAAGTTGATTCTTTCAATGTTTTGACTTTGCCTACATCCTTGTTTGTTAAAGACAAAACTCTGGTACTTGTGAAATCTCACAAGCTTCACAAGTGCATTCAACTCCACACACAGGAATAGGGTTAATCTAGCTTAGCAAATCTATCTCTAAAGGTCATGGTTAACTAATTACTGATAACTTTCAAATATAAAATCTTTTATAATAGTTAATACAATGACAAATACAGCAAAAGAGCTTGCATATTGTGTGGCATGACAAACAAAAGAATAAAGTCATTATAATAAAATCTTTTTGATAAATATCTCTCAGGATAATGACAAAGCCTCTTTTCAAGGAAAGTTAACTTTGCATCTAATGTCCCAACTGGATAAGCATCATTTTTCAGTATAAAAAATGATATATAACATGATGGTTATGGAGGAAAGTACATATAAAATCCTGAGAATTATTAAGATTATACAAAGCCATAATACGTAAAACAGCATGATACTGGTACAACAACTGACAATCAGACCAATGGAACAGAATTGAGAATTCAGAAATAAAGCCACACACATATAGCCAACTAATCTTTGACAAAGGAGGGAAAAACTTACATTGGAACAAAGATAGCCTCTTAAACAAATAGTGCTGGGAAAACTGGACTAAGACATGCAAAAAAAATGACCAAGACATCTCTCTCATACCATGTACAAAAATTAATTCAAAATGGATAAAAGACTTAGATATCAGACCTGAAACCATAACATACATAGAGGAAAACTTGGGCAAAACCCTCTATGAAATGCAATTCAGAAACCCCTTCCTGGAATCATCTGCAGAAGGCAAAAAAATTGAAGGAAAACATAAACAGATGGGACTTCATCAAACTAAAAAGCTTCTGTACTACAAAAGAGACAACAGAAAAAACTAAAAAAAGCCCAACTAAATGGGAAAAATTTTTCACCCTTCACAACAGTGATAAGGGATTAATAACACAGATCTACAAGGAACTCACACAACTAAACAAAAACAAAACAAGATGCCCAATTAAAAAATGGGGAGAAGAACTAAAAGACACTTCTCCAAAGAGGAGATACAAATGGCCAACAGGCACATGAAAAATTGCTCAATATCACTAGCAATCAGAGAAATGCAAATCAAAACCACAATGAGATACCACTTTACACCAGTAAGAATGGCCCACATCAAAAAAACAGGCAACAACAAGTGCTGGCGTGGATGTGGAGAGAAAGGAACACTCCTACACTGCTGGTGGAAATGTAAACTCATTCAGCCACTATGGAAAGCAGTATGGAGGACCCTCAAACTCATGAAAATGGAAATACCATTTGACCCAGCAGTTGTACTTCTGGGAATCTACCCAAAGGAGACCTCAGTGTGGGTACAAATGGACACCTGTGCTCGGATGTTTATTGCAGCACTATTTATAATTGCAAGGTCATGGAAACAACCCAAATGCCCCAGAACAGATGAGTTGATGAAAAAGATGTGGTATATATACACAATGGAGTATTACTCATCAATTAAAAATGACAAATTTGATGAATTTATAGACACCTGGATGTACCTAGAAGAAATCACTCTAGCAGAAATGAGCCAGATAGAAAGGGACAGAAACCAAATGATTTCATTAATATATGGTCAACCAAATGAAACTACACAAGGGGAGTGAGGGGACCAGCTGGAGCAGGCGGGGAGGGGAGGTGATGGTGATGGGTGACCCCCAGGGACTGAAATGATGTAAAAAAAATAATAAAGCAGATATTGGTAAAAAAAAATAAAGAGCAACCAGAAAAAAAAAAAGATTATAACAAGAATATCAAGTATGTGATGTGATGAGTGATTAAAGAGACCAATATCTACTTTTATATACAGAACTTCAAAATTGAAATAAGTTGTGCATCTATAGTTGAAAAACAAGTTTTAAAGATATTAGATGAAAATCATATTATCAAGCACCTTTCAGCTTGTAAGGAAATGCTTATTCATTTAAAGGGATATAAGCTAGTTGAGGAGGCAGACACATAAAGACACAGACAACTTACACTGTGAATCTAATCTCAAATCATTCACATGGTGCTCCTTCTCATATAAAGGATGAAAATAATTCCACCAGTGGAAGCAGAGGTTGCCTAAAGAGTATTGTCCACAAATCATTTTTTTTTCTTTATAGGTTTTTTTCTTTATAGAAGACTTATAATCCTCAAGATTTTCACTTGAAGGGAGTGTTATTTTCCTCTGAGTATGGCTTGCTAAGAGGGAATTCCCAAAGGGATTTTTTTTTAGCACTGGGAAAGCCACAGGGAGATAGGAGTAGATTTCCTAGATGAGGATAAAATAAGCAGAACTAAAAAACTGATTGGTGTGTGCCACCTCCTCTTCTCAACGTTTTTTCTTCATTCCAAGAAGTGGTCTGATAATTTATCTAGCTACATGCTGGTAAGTTCCCTAATATTTACAAGTAATACCTGTGCAATGGTAAGATTAGCTACCTTTGCTTCAGCTGAAGCAAGCATTTCTTATTTTGTCTGTCTGATAAGCATCTTCCCATAATTAAGTTGGCCATTCTTGCCGGTACTGTAAGAAGCCCAGAAATGCCTGCAAAAAGAATACTGAAACTTCATGAGTCTTCAAACTTATGGGGATCAAAGAGGTTCTAAGCCAATGTTACTGGGTGAGTACAGAAAGACATTCAATGCCAGGTACCTGGAAACTCTATTGCCTCCACCCCCAAACAATGCAGGGACTTCTTTTCACAAATCTTTTCCCTTTGCAAAGCAACACTGGAAATGGCTTCTATCTGCTTCCTGTGTCTATGCAAATATTTTTCTTTTGATTCTTTTCCTTAATAAACTTGCTAGATGCTATTAAAAACAAAACAAAACAAACAGTAGCTTAACTCTGGTGTGGTATATTCACTGAACATAAAGTATTGCTAGTGTAAGGTGTTTCTAGATGTAGATATGTCAGACCACTGACTTGATAGTGGATATCAACCAGAGACAATAATACCCACTCCAGTTTTCTGTCTCCTTAGAATTTCTTAATTCAACAGTCTAATTAGGTTTAACTCTTTGTCATACATTTTCTTGTTTTGATAAACAAGAGACCTAATATTTTGAAAAAAAATGTTGATATGATTTTTCAATTGATACAAATATGGTGTGGGTTTTAAAAAGTCACATGGGAACAGTTTGGTACAAATTGCATTCAATACTTCAATTGTAAGACATAGGTCTCCCAGTGAGGTTATGACATCCTGTTCACTTAGTGTACATCAACATATATTGAATGACACACGATCACATGAGACAACATAAGCTAGAAGAAAGAGAAAAAACAACAATAGCCCTAATGCACCAATGTACAATAGACACTGAATTTCTATAACTCTCACTACTGTGTTAACTTGGAGATTAATTCATCTTCATTAGTTAGGGCTAAAAAATAAACAAACAAAATATAGCAAAAAAAAAAAAAGACAACTCATTCTAAGCAGGAGAAAAAGCTTGCATTGCTTAAATTTTATTTTAGAAAGTACTGATTTCTATCCTACACTTTCAGATTTAAAATAAAAATTTACTGTTATAGAATAATATGTATGATTGAATATACTACTGCTTTAACTAGATCTTTGTATTTTTCATTTCAGATGATCTTTTCAAGCAATGATACCTTATTGTGATATGTGTGTTCAGGGGCTAATCAGGTCGTGGAATATCACTAAGAGATTAAATAGGGGAAGTGGACACATGAGGTTGTTTAAGAGACAACCTGTGTAATAAACTGAGAAGGAAGGGGCAGAATTTTGCAAGTCATTTATGTCATTTAACTTTAGCATTTGGGGTCATTGTGCTCTTTGTTAAGAGGAAATACAATGACTAAACTATCTTTACAGGAAAACAATCTGATACCTTAACACAAAAGTCTTGTAACAAATAGGAACACTTGATTTTCTGATACTAGTAGTGAATGCTTTCCAAACATGAATAGAACAATCACTCATTAATAGCTTATAAGTTTTTTTCTGTCATATATGCTAATTGAATTTAAAGTAAACACACACACAAACCAATATGTTCAAGAAAAACAGAATTATAGAGAAAAGGAAGAATAAGAGTATAAGGAAGTTTAGAAAAGAGTGCTAACAACAGAAAATTAGTCTTACTATATACCAAAGGATAAGATTTTTTTTTAGCACATGTGAGTATAAAATGGATAAACAGTAAATGTTAGTAAAATAAGTATCGATCTATCCACTATTATATGAGATATCATTTTTCTATAATCAGTAATTAGTATGAAAGAAAAATATATTTATGAGATTTATTTTCAGTGTATCTTTTTTGGGCAAAAAAGATATTTACTTGTGATAATATTGATTCATAGCATTGCATTTGATTCAAAGGCTTAGGTTTATAGCTCTTCAGATATACATTAAAATCTACATGCTGATTCTAAGGAAATATGTGAAAAACATTTTAATCCATCTACTGAGGAATATTCATGGGATAAACCTATAGTAATCTTTCTCTTGGTGTCACACTCAGATGCATCATGATATTATTCCTGTTCATAATTAATGAAATTTTCTTTATAGTCCTAGAATTACTATAAAACAGCTGTAATGACAAAGTTTGTACTAACCAAGAACTGCACAAATGACTAAACAGATGCACATTGAAGAAAATTAGTTTCTACTATTGCACAAAAGCTCCTCTGAGAACCACATCCTGATTCCTTCACACTCTTGCAATGTCAGTCTTTAACACATCTGAAGAGGAAATCTCTACTTTCTTCCTCATTGGGCTCCCAGGCATGGAACATGCTCACATCTGGGTCTCCATTCCAATTTTCCCCATGTACCTCGTAGCTATCCTGGGCAACTGTGCCATCCTCACTTTCATAATAACAGAGACTTCTCTGCATGAGCCTATGTATTATTTTCTTTCCATACTGGCATTTTCTGACCTGGGACTGTCCATCTCCTCCCTTCCAACTATGTTGCGAATCTTCTTGTTCAATGCCACTGGAATTTCCCCTGATGCCTGCTTTGCGCAAGAGTTTTTCATTCATGGATTCTCAGCAATGGAGTCATCAGTTCTTCTCATCATGTCTGTTGATCGCTTCATAGCCATATGCAACCCTCTGAGATACACTTCCATTCTCACCAGTGACAGAGTTTTTAAAGTTGGCTTTGCATTTGCTATTAAAAGCTTCTTATTGGTCTTCCCTTTCCCTTTTATCCTAAAGAGGCTGAAATACTGTAAGAAAAGCCTTCTATCCCACTCTTACTGCCTCCACCAGGATGTCATGAAGCTGGCCTGTTCTGACAACAGGGTCAATGTCATCTATGGAATGTTTGTAGCTCTAACAGCTATGTTAGATTTGTTGTGCATTTCTGTGTCTTATATTTTGATCCTGAAAATCGTTTTGGGCATTGCCTCACACAAAGGTCGCCTCAAAGTCTTTAACACTTGTATCTCCCACATCTGTGCTGTGCTCATCTTCTATGTGCCTATTGTCACCTTGGCTATTATTCACCGTTTTGCCAAACATGTATCTCCAGTTTTAAAAGTCCTAATAGCTGACACCTTCCTTCTTATTCCCCCACTAATGAATCCCATAGTTTACTCTGTGAAGAGTCAGCAGATTCGAAATCTGATCTTGGCAAAATTATGTGCAAAACAGGTTTGAAGGGAAAATTCCGTTCTATTGAAATCCAGCTCATTTGGCAATTTCTCTACCAATGTAGAAATCTGTGCATGATACTGCATATCCATGCATGCACTGGATTCAATCATACACTGAATGCTGAATAAGTTGTCACTGTTTGATAGAATAATTTGTTTAAGAAACAACCTTTTAGTTTAGATGAACCAGGTTTGGGAGCTAAATAATGGTATCGATCCCCACTGCTTTTCC
This sequence comes from Uropsilus gracilis, assembly GCA_004024945.1. Classification (NCBI taxonomy): domain Eukaryota; kingdom Metazoa; phylum Chordata; class Mammalia; order Eulipotyphla; family Talpidae; genus Uropsilus; species Uropsilus gracilis. Next base: position 16,283 of record PVHY01000397.1, read on the forward strand.
CATTGTTTACCTTTTACAATCTATCCATCACCTTTATAAAAATATCAATCCTGGCTTCAGGAGTAAAATTCTAGTTGTAATTAGAGAAAGTTAAAATATATTTCATTTTTAATATTTTCATCTTGGAGTGTAAAGTTCTGACTCTGATAACCTGGGCAAGATGAGCAGTGACTGAAATGTGCTCAGTGATAAAGTGCACATCCACAACACAGTCAGCAGCCTTTAACCCCTAATGGTGTTTGTTAATAGATTTGTGGATTTCATCAGCAACTCAATTAAACTACTGAAAATGTCTGGTACTCCAGTGTTGTGAAGCCTATTTGAATAAGTGAGATGTACAAGGCAATTGAAATTAAATGCAAAATAACTGTAAAGATATATTTTATTCAAATTTTAATGTAAAGTGTCTACAATAAATTCCAGCAATTTCATCCACTGGTATGAATATTGAATTATATGTCTGTCATTTAACTTATTCTTGCATCCTTTCTTTACCAAAAGTATAGCCCTTACCAACAGTACTATTTTTTTGTTTATAAGTTAAATTTTCCTGAAAGGCAGTTTTTATTTTCAATTTGTGTTAATGTACAATCTAAGTGGCTAAGAGCATACTAGCTTTTGATTGTTTATAAAAAAAACTTAGCTAATTTTGTAACCATGAATTAAGTGCATGCTGCAAAGGAAAGGATCAAATAACTTATATGTGAAATATTTATTGATATTGAGATCAGCTGTTATAGCAAGATCTCAGGATAGAAATCAAAGTACATGTTTGCCAAAATATTACTCAGAATGTCCTCAATAGTTTTTAAAAAGAGGAAAGTTTCATGTATATAAGAAATCTAGTCAAGTTGTCCCTCAAAATTCCTAAGATTATTTCATGTAAGCACCCATTTCACTAAGTAATATTCAACTTCACAAATTAAAAATTTCTGTAAGATATTCTCTGTGATTTTCAAACTAAATGTTATTGCTTTAAGATTTAAAGTTATTATTTTAAGCAAAGAAAAAGGAATTTGAGGTAAGATAATATCTTGACTCAAACATTTGAAATGAAAGTTTCAAGAACACGGGAACCTATACTACTCTAAATGTCTGAGAGATCCTTAACATAATAATTCTTACTCTCTGATCTCTTATCCCTACTTCTTTCAAATATAGTGAATGATGGTAACACACATGGTTACAAAATTTGTTATTAGAAGCTGTAAGTGAAGTTGAGGGACACTGTTTACAACTCACAGAAAAGAGAGATGAAAACTTCTATCAAAGTTTCCACTGGAGGTTTATGGAAAGGAATACATATGTACATTATCTAATGTCATTCAATCAGAGCTGATCATGACACCCAGACATGTCATTTTAATATAATTGGCGAAACTGGGTCACATGTAAATCTCTATGGTACTTCCTTTATAATTATGATTAATCATTATGACTAATCATTATGACTGCCATAAACTAAATGTTTTTCTTCCCATTAGTTTTGAAAAACATGTCATTTAGCAGTAAATAGAGTACAAAATTAAGATAAATCAAAGCAAAAAAAAAGTTTTTCTATTAAAATCACAACATGGCAGAATGACATCAGTGACAAATAATAGTATCAAGAGCAGCACGTAAAAGAAATGAGTACATAACAACAAGAAATTGATCAGTACAGTAACCTGCAGGAGTTTTATTTCCTTAGAAAGTACAGGCATCTTTTCTTTGTACCACTCCAGAAATTAGGAACCAATGGTTGTCAATCTTCATGGGAATGTTGTCCCCTTCAGCAGTATGGAGGACTACTGAAAATGGAACTACCATTTGATCCAGCAATTCCCTTTCTGGGGATCTACCCAAAGGATAAAAAACTCTAATTAAAAGGACACCTGCAACCACTCAAATGTCCCAAAACATACGAATGGATGAAAAGGATGTGGTAATATACACAATGGAATATTACTCATCAATTAGGATGTGGTAATATACACAATGGAATATTACTCATCAATTAAAAATGACAAATTAGATGAATTTATGGCAACATGGATGTACCTAGAAGAAATGATATTATCAGAAACAAGTCAAAAATAAAAAAAACAGACACCAAATGGTTTCACTACTATATGGGACATGGGAAAGAGAAACAAAAAGCCATGAAGAAAAGTCAAAACAAGCTAACAACCAAATTGAAGTACACAACTTGGGGGGGGGGGCAAAGTGGAAATGGTCAGGAAGGGTGGGAGGGTAAACCTTGGGGATTACAAAGATGTGAAATTTATATATAAATAAATTATTTGATTAAAAAAAAGGACACCTATATTCCTATGATTATTGAGGAATTATTTACAGTAGTCAGGATATGGCAACAGACTAAATATGCCCAAACAGACAAATGTATTAAAAACTCATGGTATATTTACACAATGGAATATTATTCAGAAATAAAAAAAATACATACTTCATTGTTGGAAACATGGATGGAGCTGGGAGGAATCATGCTAGAGAAAATATACCAGAAATAAAAAAGAGGATTGCCGGATGTCTCACTAAGATATGTGCTATAAGGAAAAAAACAAAAAAATAGGTCAAGAAAAAGCTAAAATTAACAAACTGATGAAAGAACTAAACAATAAAGCTAGGGGGGAGAAATCAGGGAAGAGATGAGCACAAGCGTTCAAGATGATGGTTCACAGGTGATATGGTGATGAGAGAACCCTGGGAAATGCAACATTGTAAAAAAATGCATATATATACATATATATGTGTATAGATGTGCACATATGTATATATGTGTGCATTTATGTATATACACATATATACAATAGAAGCAAATAAATAAAATAAAATTTTGCTATTCTTAAAAAGATATGAAAAGATATAATTATCATTTATTTTAGAACTAAATGTATTAAGAAATGCAATATTTTTTATACATGAAAAGTGGAGTAATGTTAGTTTATATATTTTTGATACTATAAGTGAGGTAATATAATGTGACTAGAATGTATACTGTGATAAAGCTACATAACAGAAATTTGACACCTACTAAGAAATATGTATGTAGTATGCATAAATACACCTATCTAATGTTATTATATAAATGTAGAGATAGGATTTCATGAGCTTTTACATGAATTTATGACAAGATCTACCAAGAATGGAGTAAGAAGATGCACAAACAAGAAAGATATTCCCTGCTTGTGAATTAGAATTAATATTTCTAAAATGATCATCTTACCCAAGGCAATGTACAGATTCCTTATTTCCTTTTCAAATTTTGAATGTTTATGACATTCCTCATGTAAACAAAACAGGGTGATATGATATGTAAATATTTTCTAATAATAAATCATTAGAAAATGTAGAAATTATTAAGGGTCCCTGCATTTTTCTTTATCTTTTCCCCATTAGAGTTGCTGCCATAAAATATGTAGGTAGATTTATTGAATGATTTTGAAGATTTATAAAATAGCTGATTCTTCTGAGTGCAGTTTTTTTGTGTGTGTTTATTATAGAAGTCAGCATTCTAAAAGGAAGTATATTGTGTTTCTTGCTGTATTTTATGGGATTACATTTCATGTTTAGATTTCTATTCTCATAGTGTATGATGAGAATAATTAATTTGTCTATGATGAGATTAGTGAATTTCGCTTAAAACACATCTGAACAAAATTCTCAGTCCTCAATTTATCACTAAAAAAGTTATTTGTCTTTCTTCATTCATAAATATTTACATATTTTAAAACAGTGAAAAAGGAAGATTGAAATCTTTAGTACTGTCAAAATATTTGCAAATTAACAAATTTCATCTACATGTAAATCATATAGTTGGATCACTTAATCACATTCACATAGAGTCTACATATCTGTTTGATAATGTCAGATATACATGAATTTCCATTTGTAGTGCATACCCAGTTTTTAAACTTTTATTTACATACACATCGGTTTGCCTCTGTATTCCTTGGAATTTGTTGTTGGAGCAGAATCTAGAATTTTATAAGTAATCTTTGAGGACTGAATATCAGGGCTCTGCATAATGTTAGGGCTAAAATATAATGTATTCTCAAAAACACCCCTTATGCCTAATATAAATGTGCTTCAAGTACTACTCAGGAAAACAAATAAGGGATGTGCTGCTTGATGCGGCATGTAATGCCTAATTGTGATGAAAGGAAAAGGGGACTGAGTTGCTGATATTTGGTGAGAAGATGTGGCAATAAATGGAAAGACATAGAGGTGGCGCAGGCTGAGACCTGGACCTTGGAGCAAACCTGCAGCAGACTGGGAAAGGAGCACTTTTTTCTCTGTTTTATTTTCAAATATTTTGAAATGGCTCTAAGATTATTTTTAAGATCTCTCACAAAGAGCTAAGACTTGGGCTACCATGATTTTACATTACACAAAGTAGTTCTCACTGAAGCATTTTCTTTCCTGTTGGATTAAACAAGGAGACAGTTTATTTTGTTTCCTACCTTGGTGCTTTTTATATTGGATTAAAAAACTAATTAGATAATGGAAAGTAAATGAAGCTATGACAGGACAAAAAAGAAGATTATTATGATTCAATTTTAATTGTAATTGCTTTACCATATATCCCAGGGTAATTTTCTTTACTTATGAATGGTTTGATTCAGTTGGTGGCATTTTGAAGTCATGACTGAAATACCTCTATTTCCTCTATTTCGTTGTAGAAGCAGATTCTTTGGTGTTGAGACACTGCTCTCTCAATAAAAATCAGTTTAGTTCCACAATCCTGGTAGTGTCAGGATTTCCATACAGTGTCTTGAACAGAAAAGGGGAGTGACCCTGTAAGTGCTGACTGCATAGTAGTGGTAAAATGTACTTGGAGTACTGACATGTTGTGGATAGTGAACGAAAGTGTGCAAAACAGAGATGCCTCTTTCTTTCCCAAGGGATACTCTGTGCAATCTTTAAATCTTGAACAAATGGTTGATTCTGATCCAGACTTGCTATCTGAAGGGGCAAGCACTTGTCTGAGGACATGTGACTATGTCTCATAATCTGAGTTGGTATCTCACTTGAACCTGAGTTTATACATTATTTCTCTGTCAGTGACTGGGAAGGAATCAGAATGAAAGGTTTAGATTGTGTGAGTAACTTACAAGAGCATCTGCATGTTTTTTTTTTTTTTTCATTTGATTGCCTATAGGCATTTTCTGTTACCTCTGAATATATTATCTTGGCCCCCTATGTAACCTTGATGCTTTCAGTGTTTCTCACCCTAAAGTGGATTTCCCAGCTTCGAATAGTGCCTCTTCTTTATCAAATTATGACAGGCTCCGGGTATTAGAAATCTGCACTGAGCTTACTGTAAGTCTCCATTTTTGGAAACAGAACTCACCTGGAAGGAAGAAAAAAGTCTCAGAACATGACCCTGGCCTAGCCTATCAAATGGCTAGTGGGAGAATTAAATTGTCATTCTATAACATGCCAGCTCATATAGAAAACATGGCTTTAACTCATGCTGCCAACAACTGATGTTATCTCCTCCCTTTGATCTCTTTATAATTCTCTCTCCCTTCTCTTCTTGTCCTGCTCCATTTATGCCACATTCCTTCTTACAGGAAGAGCAGCATCACCTCCTTTGACCACTGATAGGATGATACGCCCCAACAGTAGCACTTTCTACACAAGCACATTTTTCCTGTTTGGAAACCCAGGTCTGCAGGACATTCATGTCTGACTCTCACTGCTGCCTTTCTGCTCTGTTTTCCTTGTGGCCCTCCTGGGCAATTCGACAGTTCTGATAGTCATCAAGACAGAGCAGAGTCTCTGGAAACCTATGATCTATTTTCTGGCCCTCCTGTCAACAATAGATTTCTCCTTTTCTACAACTTCTGTGCCTTACATGCTGGGAGTCTTCTGGTGTGATACTCATGAGATTAATTTTAGATCTTGTGTGGCTCAGATGTTTCTGATACACACCTTTCCAGACATGGAAGCTGAGTTCTTACTGGCTATGACCTTTGACGATATGCAGTGATCAGTGCTCCACTCCACTCCACGATCATCTTGACATCCTGTGTCCTGATGGGCATCAGCATGTGCATTGTATTTTTCCAGGTCTTGTTTTTGCCTCCCATGATCTATCTCATCTACCACCTAGCTTTTTGTCACAGTCATTTAATACCTCAACTTCCTGTGAGCACATGGGCATTATTAAATTACCCTGTGGAAGTATCCTTGTCAGTGTTACCTATGGGCTCTTCATGGTTGTTCTCTTTCTCCTAAACCTGATCCTTATTGAAATGGCCTGTATTTACATTCTCCATGCTGTCTTCTGCCTTTTGTCTCCAGAAGCATACCTAAAATCCCTTAGCATTTGTATCTCCCATGTTGCAGCCCTTTGTGTTTTCTATATCCCTTCAGTATTTTCTTCCTCACTCACTAATTTGGGCACTGCATACCCACTACATTCATATCCTTGTTGATGTTATCTATTTGGTAATCCTACCTTCATCAAACCCATCATTATTGGTGTGAGGACCAAAAAGATAGGAGAGAGTGCTCTAGGTCCTTACTAAAAGATAAGACTCCTACCACGTTACTTGGGTAAGGAGTTTGATCTCTATTGGAAGATGTGTGTGCTTGCCTTAAAAATGTCTCTGGCCTTAACCAATGCCACAGGCTGCAAGACAAGTTGATTTGTTCCTAGCAATTGGTTAATGGATTCAAAGAGAAGTAAAATTTCCCTGAATCTAATTTTAAAGGCCAGGGGATTCACCTGGAGAGAGAGAAGTGAATACAATATGCTTGTCTTTGTATGGAACCCTTGATGGCATGAGACTATCTTTTGTAAGGAAAGAGCATACACTGCTTTTGTGCTGTATAATTTGACAGATGTGGTGGTGGAAATTTGACTTCATGTGGTTATTCCCTCCTTCATTTATCCATTTTATTATCCATTTAATTTGTATTCATTTCATGTCTACTGTCTGTTTTGAATCATTGTAACTGCTAAGAATAAATCAATGAGCCAATTGCCACAATGTCTGGCTTGTATTTTGCTGTGTTTTTAAAGAAAAAAAAATGTCTGGCTTGTATTTTGCTGTGTTTTTAAATCAATGAGCCAATTTCCACAATGTCTGGCTTGTATTTTGCTGTGTTTCCTTTACTTTTCATGAGTAAAGGAAAATTAATGTCAAATCTATATCTAGAATTATAATGTCAAATGTATAAGACTCTGTGGTAATGCTAACCGGAACAAACAGATATTCAAAACTATTTCCCAGTGATAGCAACAACATCATTTCATTGTCTTTATCTGTGCCCATACATAATGATAATATAATCTTTGAATTGAATTTTGTGTAGCTTTCTACTTAATATTTGCTGACTATTGCATATTCTTTCATTCAGTTTTGTTCTTTAAAGTTGCATTTCACTTCAAAATAGTACATTAATTTTTATGTATGTCTACTAGTCAACACAAAAATATTTTAAGTAGAAAATATGCTGCTTTCCTTACATTTTTTCCCTCATTTTCAGATAATTTGTTAAATTTTGTGATTTGAAGTGGAATTATTGGGTAGCAGTATTATAATTAACTAGGAAATGCTTTGGTATCTTTGATATTTGATTAAAATCATTTTCTAAAAATCCACAGTATCCAGTATTTTCCTTTAATTGAACTGACATGCTTTTCTAATTTCACTTTGCTTCTAAATATTATTAGATTTCTGAAGAATCTAATTTTCAATAATCTAATTTCTGAATTTCACTAAACTACTCTCTAAATGATAATCTTTATTTAACAGTATGCATTGTTAACAATTTATTCATGAATATCTCCTGCTCTGGAACTCACAATCTTCATGTAGAATATACCTAAGTACCATGGTCTTCTACTTTGCTAGCTACAGTCTCACCTGCTCTGGTAGTAAGTCATTATAGTTTCATATTTAAATTTATCTTCATTTTTTCATATTTGAATAATGGAGCAAAATTTATACAATTTGATTCAAAGTTCTATTACATTAGATTCTTGCATATTTATAGTCCAGTTTTGATTTTATTACAATTAATATGGTTAAGAAATATAATCATATTTTCATTCTTTTGAAAATAATTTCTTTTCTTTGGGAATCATCCTGATTTTGATGCTCTGTAATTTTATTATTCTGAATCTAAATTCATATATATTTTCTAATGTCATGTTCAGTAGTCAGTTCTTATTTTCTTGTATGCTAAATATATTCATATTTATGATTTATAGTATTATATGCCATTTATTATATTCATTGCTTTTGGAAGCTTTTCCAACCTGTTGGCCGCCAGATGCAAGGTACGAGTAATGAATTTACGAGATGAGATTTGACCAGTCACAGCCTGAGGTTAGATGGAAGTATGAACTATGAGACAATATTATTAACAAAAGGGGTATTTTTAGGGACACAGGGTGAGGGCCTGTTGAATTCCAAAGAAGACAAACAAACCCAAGAGACAACATTCTAAAGTCCAAGAGTAACTGAGGAAGGGGGCGTGTAGGCAGGTGGGCATGATCTCTGACAAGGAAAGCCAGTGGGCGTCAGTGCAATCTCAGAAGGTCATTGAAGTAAATCAGTCCCAAGTTTTCTTAGGGACGGTTAATGAGAGAGGTTTTTCTTATCTCATTTGCAATGATCTTTCTGGTTTGCAAATGGCGCACAGCACAACCTATTTTCTTAAATGTTTCCTTACCATATCTCCATATTCTTCAGCAATTATTTTAAGATAAACTTGGACTATTTAATTCTTGTATTTCAATTACTTCTATTGTTTTGTCATGTTCCGAAGAATACACCCATCTATTCTTAAATCAGTTTTTATTCCGCAGATTTCATTTTAAACTTTGTGTTCAAAACTTTCTATGTTCAATTCTTATCATTAAAAAGCCCTACACTTTCTTCATGTGTGTAACTCCTCTCTTCCTCTCTCTCCTAATCCCTCCCCTGCTGTGTATATGTCTCTCTCTTTCTGTTTCTCATCTCATACTCCTTTCTCTAAAGCTGTAGCTTAAAATACAGAGGTATTTAATTTTAAATTGAATTTCATAATTTTTAAATTTTATTTCTGGCTTTTAAAATGTTGTAACTTGAAAGACAGGAGCCGTAGATCAAAGCTAATCACTGGAGAAGTTCGGTTTTATTGAGTTTGGAGCACATTTATATAGAGAGGTGTTGATGGGCATGTTTTATGCAGATGTGGCTATGGCTGATTGGGTGAGGTGGGAAGAAACAGGGGTGAATACGGGAAAAGGAGGCCGGTGAGGACTATGTTGTCCCTGCTGAGTGATATCGGGTCGAAGGGAGAGGCAAAAGCCTCCAAATTGCAAACCCCAAGGTCCGTTTCACCTGCGCCTAGCAGTTGCCACTCCAAATACCAATTAACCACAGGTGATTTTTATTAACAAGGGAGCTGAACAGGGAGAACAAAACGTCGTGAAAGCCGCATGTGGCAGTTCTCTTACCCCAGTCGCCATTCTCAGACTCAAAGGTCCCCAAGGCACAGTCCATTGACGGTTCCTTTGCCCCTCTGAACCTCAGAGGAAGGCACTTTCGCAAAGTCCAGTCCTTTCGCCGGGGTCTTCTCTTTCTTTTCTCACGGTGTCCCACGCTGCTCGACTTCTCCCAGGTGCTTCAAGCTTCTTCCACGGTGGCTGATGAAGAAATCAGCCTTCCAAATCGCTGGCCGTCTCTAGGTACCAGCTCTCCACAGCACCTTGCTACAACGCCACACTCTCCACGCTGGCCACACTTCTGCCGGCCGCCATGGCTCCTCGTCCCCTCCAGCTCACCCTTCCAGGGGGCTTTCTCCTCCAACTCCCACTTCTGGCCGCTACCCGGACGCCGCTCCTCCAACTTCTTCCCCCTCTCGCGGCTTCTCCCGGACGCCGCTCCTTCAACTTTTTTTCTTTCCCGGCTTCTCCCCTCCTCCTTTTTAAACTACCACCAGCCAATGGGAGCAGAGTACCTTGTTAAATGCTACCACCTGGAGTGGGGGGGGTTAGGGCCACCCAGTTTCATGAGGACAGCAACCTTATATAACTAATCGTTGAAGAACTGGTCACTACTTACTCTGCATTCTTTACAATTGTGATTTTTTTGCTTGACTTTCCACAGATCCCACCTAAGCAGACTTCATTGGTGGGTTTCCCCAGAAGCACATTCTGAGATGGAAATTTGATGTGGGGGGCTTAGGTGGGTGTTTTATTAGCAGATAAATGACTCCTCCCAAGATGTCCACACATTAATCTCCAGAATTTGTGACTACATTCATTGTCATGGCAATTTAGTTGCAAATGGGATGCAGATAGCTTTTCATTTGACATGGAAACATGAGAGGGCCCCAGACTTTCCAAGTGGGTACTGTAAAACTGAGACTAAGACCTCCCCAGAAAGACCTAAATTGTTAAACATGAGACCTAAGAGTTGACCTGAGATGCAGGCCTCTCAAGGTCAAAGGAGACTCAAGTAGGTCTTTGTAGAACTTTTTCTAGCTTCTGCTAACTCAAGGCTAAGCTGTGTGTGTGTGAAAACTAAAAAGAAGATAATAAACAGACACAGCTGTCTACCCTCCCTTAATGGAAAACAGCTTGTGCAGATGTAAACAACTTATCCAAGGTGAAAAGGCCTAGTCCCAAAAAGGTTTTGGTTTTGATACATGCTCAGTGTGTCACAAGTTGTATTCTGTGCTAATATTGTGCTATGTCAGGCAAGAAATTGCCTCTATGTAAAATGTACTCTGAGCTTTTGCAAACCTATAAATTGCCTGTATCAGTGAAGATCAAGGCCTTGGATCCAACTTTCCTTCTGAGACCCAGGTGCCCTCAGCTGAGTGTTTTAATAAAACTTTCCGGCTTGCCTATTTCTCTGAGAGTCTATGTTTGCAGCAGCTTAACAGGTACCATGTGCTTACAAGTGTCTTTTCAAATGGGAATTGATGACAGAAGAAAGAGTCAGAGGACTTGTGATGACAAAAGCAAAGTCAATCAAATACCAATGAGAGATACTGAACCCTTCACGCAGACTTTGTAAATAGCAAAGATAGCATTGTTAAGGAATGTAGGCAGTCTGAGAAGTTGGTAAAAGTAACCAAACCACATTCTTCCCTAGTGCATCCAGAACAGTGCAGATGTGCTGACACCTTGATTTTGTGCAATGAGAATTGCATTAGTTTTCTAAAACACAAAGCTGTTAGATAATGTATTTGCATTATTATTTAGTTCTGTTTCTCTTTTCACTTTTCAAAATTTTTTTATCTATCTATCTATCTATCTATCTATCTATCTATCTATCTATCTATCTATCTATCTATCTATCTATCTATCTATCTATCTATCTATCTATCTATCTATCTATCTATCTATCTATCTATCTATCTATCTATCTATCTATCTATCTATCTATCTATCTATCTATCTATCTATCTATCTATCTAATCATCTATCCATCCATCCATCTATCCTCCTTGTCAGTTGAGTGGAATGCAAAAAGTTTTGCCCATTAGGTTGGGAGGTTGAGTCTCTTTCCAGTTCTTTGTGTCTTCTATTTCTTTCAACAATGTTTCAATGTTTTATAATTATCTTTGAATAGATCATTCACATCTTTAGTTAAACTTACTCCCAAGTATTTAATTTTTGTTAGTATAATTATAAAAGGGTTGGGTTTCTAAGTTTCTTCTTCTTTGCACTGTTTTACATATAAGAAGGCGACTGAATTTTGTGTGTTGATTTTGTAACCAGTTACCTTACTGAACTGGTTTTTATTAGTTTTTCTATAGAGTTTTTAGGGTTTTGGCATGATTATATATATATATATATTATATATATCATATATATATAATATAATACTTCTTCTGATAATTGTACTTCTTCTTTCCCCTATTTCAATTCCTTGTTAAGTCATTTTCTTGCCTTATTGCTCTAGCTAGGACTTTCAATATTGTATTGAAAAGCAGTGGTGAGAGTGGATATCCTTGTCCTTTCCTAATCTCAAAGGGGTCCATCTATCCCCAGAATTTTGTAGACCTTCAACATAGGTTGATGTTGGACCTTTTCAAATGTTTTCTCAGCATCTATTGATATGATCATGTGGTTTTTATTTTTCTTTTTGCTGATGTGTTGAATTACATTAATTGATTTTCAAGTGTTGAACCATTCTTGTTTCCCTGGGATAAATCCCACTTGGTCATAGTGTATTTATTATCTTTTTATTGCATTGTTGCATTCTATTTGCTAGAATTTTATTGAGAATTTTTGCATTTGTGTTCAACAAGGAGTTTGGCCTATAGTTTTCTTTCTTTGTGTTCTCTTTGTTTTTGGTATTAGTGTGATGTTGCCTTTGTAGAATATACTTGGTATAATTCCTTCTTTCTCTATTTTTAAGAGTTTTTGTAGGTTAGGCACTTGTTTGTCTCTGAATATTTGCTAGATCTCATTTGTAAATCAATCTAGTCCAGGACTTTTGTTTGGGGGGAGGGATTTTATTATGTTTTTAATTTTGTTGCCTGAGATTGGTAAATTTAGGCTTCCTAAGTCTTATTTTTCCAGTTTTGAATGCATGGTACTTCTAAAAATTGTCCATCTCATCAATTTTGTTGAAATTGTGTGTATATAGATGTCCCTAGTAATCCATAAGTATCCTCTGTATTTCTGCTTTGTTTGTTATAAATTCTCCTCTTTCGTTTATGAGTTTATTTATTTGCATATACGCCCTTCCCTTCTTTGTGATCCTGACCATAGGTTTTTCTATTTTGTTTATCTTTTCAAAGAAACAACAGTTTGTTTTACTGATCTTTTGCATTGTCTTTTTTGTTTCTATTTCATTTATTTCCGCTTGAATTTTTATTATTTTTTCCTTTTACTTCTTTTTTAATTTTACTGCTTTTCTTTTGATCTCTTAGATATGAGATCAATTTGTTTCTTAGGGTATCTTATAGTTTCTTAATATGAGAATGCAATGGCATATATTTCCCTCTTACTACTGCTTTTGTAGAATCCCATTATGTTATGGAAGGATATGTCTTAACTTGTCATTCATCTTGAAATATTTTTTTTTTATTTCTTCTTTGATTTCTTCATTAATCCAGTGGTTTTCCTTTAGTCAGGGGTTCAGTCTCCATGAGATGTAAGGTTTCCTTTCCTTCTTTTCATGATTGTTTTCTGGTTTGATGTCTTTATGGTCAGAGAAAATCGTTGCTATTATTTCAATCCTTGTGAATTTGTTGGTACTGGCCTGTAGCCCAGTACATGATCAGTCTTGGAGAATGATCCATATGCCCTTGAAAAATATGTGCATTCCTTTCTTATTGGGTGCAGTGTCCTGTAGATGTCTATTAGGTTCATTTGGTCTAGGCATTTGTTTAGGGTTATTGTATCCTTATTTATTTTTTTGTTTTGTATATCTGTCCCTTGGTAAGAGTGGGGTGTTGAAATATCCTACTACATATGTTTATTATTTAATGTCTTTTTTTCTGAGTTGCTGGTAATTGGTATATTTCACTCTTCCTTCATCTGGTGTATATTTCCTAATAAGTGTTATGTCTTCCTGGTTTATTTTCCTTTGATTGTTAATAGTGGCCATTTTTGTCCCTTATTATACTTTTTATTTTATATGCTATGAGTATAGCTGTACCTGCTTTCTTTTGGGGTCTTTTTGCTTGTAGGATTGTTTTTCAGCCTCTTGCTTTCAATTTGTATTTACCTTTAGCAGTTATACATGTTTCCTAGAGACCTCAGAAAGTGAGATTCTATCTTTCATTCCATTCTGCTACTTTGTTTCTTTTATTGGTGAGTTTAGCTCATTAAAATTTAGGGTGATTATTGTTAAGTGACAGTTTATATTTGTCGATTTTTTCATCTCATGTGTGTTTGTGTGTGTGTGTGAGTATGTGTGTGTGTGTATGGTTCAGTTCTTTCCTTGTTCCATTCTCTCTGTTCATTCTTCCACTGGTTTACATTTTGAGGCTTCTTGTAGTATTTCTTGAAGGGAGGGTTTGATTATGGAAAATCTTGGAGATTTTGTGTCTGAGAAGGAACATATTTTCCCCTCTTAGATGAAGGAGAGTTTTGCAAGACAAAGAATTCTTGGCTTGCATTTTTTTATCTTGTAGTTTTTGTATGCTTCACTCCATTTCTTGCCCAGAGTATCTTTCCAGAGAAGTCTGAGGTGAGTGCAACAAGTATTTCATTATAGGTTATCTGTTTTTTGTCTCTCACTTGCTCCATTATTTTTTTGTATTGAATTTTAAATATTTTGACTACTATGTGCCTTACTGCAGTTTTCCTTTTATTGAAGTATTTCGGTTTTCTTAAAGCTTCTTCTGTGTCTATTTTCATTTCTTCAGATTTGGGAAATTCTCTCTGATTACTTTTTCAAATATTTTCTTAGTTCCTTTGTCCTTTTTTCCTTCTGGAATACCTCTTACTCTCAGAAGAATAGACAACAGAAAAATGTTGTTTTTTCTCAAGTTGTCATATGTTTCTGAGTGTATCTTCGTATTTCATATTATTTTCCTTTGCATCGTTCTTTTTCTGTTTTTCCCCCTAAATCTTCAAGAGTGCTCGTTCTTCTTTCATTTCTTCTATTATTTGTTCTTGGCTTTTCACTGAGTTCTTGAGTTCTTCAGTTCTTCTGCTGCTTTCCATCAATTTTTATTTTAGGATTCATTCTCATTTCTTAACTAATTGATTATGTTTTTCATCTTGTCCTTTTCCTTTTCTGTCATCCATCTTCCAGTTTTTTTTAGTATGACAGTCCTGAATTCTTTTCCTGTTAGGTTGTAATATTTTCTATGTCTGTATTGTTGGTTTCAGTGGGCTGACTTACTTTCTGTGTGGTGCACTGGTCTCAGAATAGTTGGTTTGATCATTTGTGGTTTTCCTTCTCATATTTCACTTTTGGATTTGCTTTGCTCTTGGTGGCCTGTGCCACTGATACCAGTGGGCACTATTTCTTGGTGGTATTTCTGGTTTGTAGAGGTATCTGCTGATTACTTGGGCTGCAGGGTTGTTGGACAGGAATATAGGAGTATATTGCAGATCCCTGCAGCTCTTCCCTCAGGTCTTATTTTTTTTTGGTTTCTGAAGGTATCCAAAGCTTCTAGCTCTAGGGTGGGATGTCGGTGTTTCTGGACTGGAACTCTGTTCCAGTTTGAAGGTGTTGTTTGTAGGGCTGTTGGACTGGTCTGCTTATTATTTTACTCTTGTTTTTAACTCCACGGTTTATTTTTCAGGTGCCCACAATGGCAGGGTGTTGGGGTAGCTGTCGGGACCATCTACATCAGGTGCTTGCAGCAATTCTTTCATGAGTTCTTTTTACAGACATTTATGACATCTGGCACCTATCCATGGTCAACACAAAATTGTGGCCATCCCCCCATTATTTTATTTTTGCCTTAAAATCTTATCCTACTTTTAAAATGTTTTTAAATTTACTTTAATTTTTAAAATTTGTTTTATTTTACATCATTATCTACCCCACACAACCTCATCACCCATGAACCATCATCTTAGTCTTTTTTGCCCATCACTCTCCCCCTGTATACTCCATGCTTTAATTTTGCTAAGAGTCAGTTTTAAATTTGTGTTTTCTGTTTTCCCTTTATCCCTCATATAAGTGAGACCCTCTAGTATTTTTCTTTTTCTTTCTGACTTATTTCTGCTAGCATGATTCCTTCTAGCTTCACCCATGCTGCCATGAATGACATGTTTGTCTTTTTTGATTGATGAACAATATTTCATCATGTACATATACAACTATTTGTACCATTCGTCTATTGGGGGAGGGTACCATTTGGGTTGCTTTCATATCCTGGCTATTGTAAAAATTCAGGTACAGTGTCATTTTGGATAAGAGCTTTTGTAACCTTTGGGTAGATTCCTAGCAGTGGGATTGCAAGATCAAATGAGAGTTCCATTTTCAGTAGTATAAGAGTCCTCTACACAGCTTTCTATAGTGGCTGGACCAGTTTGCATTCCTACCAGCAGTGTAAAATTATTCCTTTCTCTCCACATCCCTGAAGCATTTGTGAAATCAGGACGAAAAGGTGCAAATGTGACTGGGATAAGATGACTGGTCACTTGTGGCTTTAAGGACTTTTTGTTTTCCTTGTTGAAATCCTTTGTTAATAAACCCTGTTGTTCAACTGCATTTTGAGTGGCCAACAGCTATGCGTGGGTGAAGCGGACTTGTGGCTTATTGGTTGGAGGTTTTTGCCCCTCCTTTCGACCTGATTTCATTTGTTGTTGCCAGTTTTTTTTTGTTTTTTTGTTTTGTTTTTATAGACCATTGCTACTGGTATAAGATGATATCTCATTGTGGTTTTGATTTGCATTTCCCTGATTGCTAGTGGTGTTGAACATTTTTTTTTTTTTCATATAAGTGTTGGCTATTTGTATTTCCTCTTTGGAGAAGTGTCTTTTTAGATATTCTTCCCAATTTTTGACTGGACTTTCTGTCTTATTTTTGTTGAGTTCTTTGTGGACCTTTATTATCAGGGCCATCCCTTTTAATTGCCTATCTTTCCTTATATTTTCAGTTAGATAAATGTTCTCGGATTCTGTTGTATGGCAGGTTCAGTAAATGAATTTTTGATCGAGTGTATTTTCTATCATATCATTCTTAGTGACAGTCTTTCCAGTTTCCTGTATTCAACAGAAAATACAGGTCCTGAGAGAAATGAAATCATACTGTGTCCTCACAGCTTCTTGCAGTTGTGCTATTCAATGCATAGACTGTGGACCACTGCATAATAAATATCCAGCATGATTGATGAATCAAAATTTTGATTTTATTTATGGGAGGAGCGCTATAAGGTTATAATTTAATAGTTTTAGAGTCAGTTCACACAATTTGTACTTTAATAGCCTTCATGTTTTCTAAATTTTAAAAAATATCATTCATTTAGTCAACAATCTAATGAAGTTATTCATTATACCATGGTAATTCTTCAATGTAGATTTCAATGTGAGATAAGTCTAACATTCTATAGTCCATATTCACAATTTCTGCACACATTGGCTTTCTTATGAAAATATTTAACTGTATAATTTGATCCCTATTTGGGAGAGAGAAATATTCCCAATTGGAAAAATTTCTATTAACAAAAAATGCTAAGTAAGTAAATTTCAGCACACTTTCAGAGGAAGCAGATTTGGGTAGGAATAATGAAAATATTTGGAGGCCTGGGGACTGCCAGCACAGGGTGCAGTGCGGGTGGCTTGGCCTGCGCTCTCCTGTGGTCCCACCATCCGTGCCTCGCACGCACCCGCTCTGTCTGCTTCTGGAGGGTAGGTGGGATGGAGCCATGGAGTTTAGTCCAGAAGGGCTGTCTCCACTCGCGTGTGGGCACCACGTGCACCGAAACTGGCAGCCCAGATGTCAGCCGCCACTGTGCCCATCGAGCTACCAGCTTTCATCCCCCCGCCATGGTGGGGATGGGGTGGGGATGGGGGTTGCTCCTGGGGCTTGCCTTGCCTGGAACTGCCGGCCACTGTACACCTGAGGCCTGCCAAGAATTAGGCTGCAGTGTGTGTAGGAGTAGCGGGCGTGGGTGGGTGGGGGTGGGGGGTAACGGATGGGGAGTAGGGGGTCGGGGGTGAGGGGGAATGGGTGGTTCACCACAGTCCCCTTTCATTTAA
Organism: Uropsilus gracilis; assembly: GCA_004024945.1. NCBI lineage: Eukaryota > Metazoa > Chordata > Mammalia > Eulipotyphla > Talpidae > Uropsilus > Uropsilus gracilis. The sequence goes on from PVHY01000397.1 coordinate 33,915, forward strand.
CCTCCACTCAAAGGAGCCCACACCAGGAATAAGTACATCAAAACAAACTTCGACCACAGAAACAGAAGGGGCAAGGAACAGCAAGAAAGACTCTGAAAACACATGCCTCTAAGGCAGGACTCAAAACGAGCAAGGCAAGTTCACAGAGCAATGAACTGTGATAACAAACATGAAAGAATTATGTCTACTACTCACTAGGGTACTGTGACCAAAATCCAGGCACAGAAATGCTGTTAATAAGGAACAGCATACCCCCCTTTTCAGAGGGAAGATGCCTACAGAATGGCATTGGCCTGATAGCAAAGCTCCTAAAAAGGAGACTAGAAGACCTACCATGAGCCGCTGACTGTCCCCATAGAGGAGCAGCTTTACCAAAACATAAGACTGGGAATCAGGTCCCCAAAGCCAAAGACCTGAAACCTAATGGAATGGAGCAGCAAAATGAGGTAGAAAACAACAAAAAGAACAGCCACCAAGAAACAAGAAGCATGGATACAAACCAAAGGCACGTGGATTGGCCTATGAAGACCAACCAACCAACCAACCAACCAACCAACCAACCAACCAACCAACCAACCAACCAAACTAAAGGGCTAAACATGGACAAAAAGAAAGGAGGCAAAGAGACCAGAGTGGGCATGGTGGAGTGGGGTAATCCCATGGGGATCAACAATTATGCAATCATTATTGTACAAAATCCAAAAATAAAAAATTAAAATTAAAAAAAGATAAGAATAGGGGAGAAAGAGAAGTAAAATAAAAAAAAAAGAAAGAAAACTATTTTGAGACTTCTCTAATAATCCCTAAATATGCTGTTTCTGTGACTGGAAATTAGAGTTTTTCATATTCTAAGTAGGTTAGCTATTTCTGACAACCTAGACTTCTAATTTTTTACTATTTATTTTTGATCTGTCACTTAAGATCTGAAAATCTTCAAACACCATAGTGAACTTGTTTGCTTTCTGTGGTTCTATCAGTTTTATCCCATCTATTGTTAAATTAGTAGATATCAAGATTTGTTATACTTCCTTATGTAAACAATAATTTATCCATGTAAAAATGTCCTTCTTTTTTTGATATGTTTTGTCATTTTGAAGTAAATGTTAATTGAAATTAATATAAATTCCCTAAATTTCTCTTGATTAATGTTATTATGGTATATCTTTCATTCCTTTAGTCACAGAAAATATATTCAGACATTTAGTTTTCTAAATATTGTATTTTATGCTTGAAATTTAATATCTTTCTGACAAATTATTTAGGTACCACAAAATTCACCCAATTAAATCATAGTTTAATATATTAGTAGTTAGATGTAACCATCAGGTAGTCAATTTATCATCTCTCAAAACAATCCTCTACATTGTTACCTCTGACCCATTTTCTCTGCCTAGTTTGAAGTCACCAGTAGTCTGCTTTCTGGGCAATCAATTTACTCCCTCTTTCTTTCTAGTATCTTCCCTATGAAGACAACATTAAAATATGTGGCAAATTGTGATTAATTCTATATTCAGAATGCTGATGTAGATATGTCAGTACTTTATATTTCATGTCTGAATAATATTTCATTTTATGGTGCAAAATAAAGGGATTAAAGAGGGCTTCACATATTGACCTGTATATCATATTTTCTTCACTGTAGGACCTTGAACTCATACCAGCAGGTATGAGTTAAACAGGCACTTAATTGAAATTCTTCCTCATTAAATTGCTTCAAATATATCCAAAATAAATAAAAATTTTATTATTATATAAATATAATAATAGAGTACCTTGCATACTTCACAAAATGCACCCAAATTCTGCATTACCAGGCTTGGAAATATGAAGACTAAAGCAGTGCTCTTTTCCCAGACTACCTGGCCCAGAGGTTAACCTCCATTCTATTGAAATATAGTCTCAGAAAATAGTTTTAAGGGTCTTCATTTTATTAAATATGGTTGGTCTTATGTTCCAATTACAGATATATCAACATTCAGTAAGATTAAGACAGATATACCCATGCCCATAATAAATTTTAATATTAAAAGTTTTTTTAATCTAGGGAAAATTTTTGACTATTTTCACTAAAAAAATCAAAAACAATGATATAATGAAAGACTGAAATTAAATGACTCATGCAATTATGGTAACTTCAACTTCCCCAATTTGTCATGTATAATCAAGAAACTTCCCAAATCTGGTGGTGTATTTCAGTTCAAGCCTAAGAACCAAGGGAAGGGAATGGTGTAGATATCAGTTGAGTCTGAAGGGAAGGCTTAAGACTAGGATGCCAACATAATAAGATATGCTAACTCAAATATTCAGTCTAGAAGAGTTAATTCTTTCATCCTGTATTTTGTTGTTCTAGCCAGATGACCAAATGATTAGAGTAGTAAGCCATATTTCTAATACTTGGGAGGGCAAACAGCTTTTTTGAATCATGGATTCAAATACTAATTTCATTTAGAGACACCTAATAAACATACTTGAGATCATGTTTAACAAAATATCAGCACACCCATTGATCCACTCAATTTGACCTATAAAATTAACAATCATGACAAGTCATCTGATAAAACAAAGAGGTTTTATTGGCATAATGGTAAACAGCTTAGTAAATCATCTCATTTAGCAATTTTACATTCAGCCAGCATGATTTATAAACCTTCACTATACAGCACATGTTCACCATGGTCATTGTACTTGAAAAAATACATTTTGGGTCTATTTCAAATTAGTGTTTTACATAATTATGTGACAACTGGGAGACTTTTGACCAACTCTGGCATCTGATTGCTTCCTCATTTAAATATCTTTCTTCAACATATAATGTTGACCTCTATGACATACACCTTTGTTATCAGAAACTAAAATGAAGATTAGTGACTGACAAGAATGTACTTCTATATAAACACATGATGCACTCATGCAAAGTTTTCAAAAAAGTATGTCCATTTACTTTAATATTTCTCTGCTATGAATTCATATATCAACTTAGAAGTTTTGTAGGGTATTCAGCTTCCTATCTTTTAAGTTTCTAGGGGAACTCTACCTAATGTCTTACTGTGGACATAGTGCATTTCTCTCTCATGTGAGAATGTAAACCATGATAAAGACTAATGATCATAAAAGATTAGAATCTTATCTCTCACACAGCTATTAGGTGAATATGCATTAAATATCTTATCTAATTTCTTTTTAGTGAAAGAACTATTAAATGTAAGTTACATTCAAGGGAGAATCTATCAAAGTGAAAGGGAAATGTTCATCTTTTGTTTCAAATCAGCACACCCTTTGATCCCTTGGAAAATTGATATGAATTTGCAGCTAATACAAATATGACTTTTTCTATAACATGAAGTATTGTCTATTGAAATTTCACCTGATAGATGTCTACAGCATAAATGGTTCTGATTTTTGTTTGTTTTTATGATTTACAGAGTGGAAAAACATCAGAGACACCTAAGTGCTAAATCCCCTATAAATAGAATCAGACAACCTATTTAGGAAATGCTCTAAAAGAAAAGCTTTTCATTGAAGCACATTTTTGTCACTTATACTGTAGGGACTATCTTTCTAATCAAATAGTTCAAAGAAAAATTATTGGTCACAAAATAAGACTCTCCTTAGATTTAGCCTTGTTATCCACATGCATGCTTGCAACAAGAATATTAATTACCACAAAGGCATTTCAAGGTTGGGAGTTTTCATGTGGACTTGAAGCACTGAAAGCCTCTATTAGCATTTAAAGCCTTTATATGCTCTGTCTGTCTATCCTAGGAAGTTCTTATCAACATAGCTTTTTCATTAAATAGGCTAATGTTACCTGTATATTAAGACTATATATATATATATATATATATATATATATATATATATATATATATCTGTATATATATATATTCTTAAAGTTTGTAAAACATTTCAGATCCTCTCTTGTTTGATGCAACCTTCATTAGTACTTGTAAAACAGAGGTCAGGATAATGTTCATGAGAGCAATGTTGGCATTGTTTCTATAGTCAACTAATAATCTCTAAATGTGGTTGGTAGTATCTGATTAAATGAGCACATTCTCTAATATGACTTTTGAGGAAAACCCTTTTATGAAAGGGTTATGTACAAAAATTATATAACCACCTTTTCAATTATCCTGGTTAAAATAAGGTCAAATTTCCAACATGTATGTAAATAATATATTGCCATAAAAACCAAGTTAACTCAGTAAAGGTTTTGAAATGTGAGAGTTCAATAAAAATGAAACATAGTTTCAATATATTTAATTTTAGTTTACAATAGCAGGATCTTCTAGTTTGTGAAGGACTGGAGATAGCTTGCAGGAGACCTTCATCTGTCTAAGAATTCATAAAATAAAGTGCCATAGAAAATATTTCAAGTGAACAAAGATTTTCTTCTTCAGTTCATTCAGTCCTGTGTAGCGACTTCTTGTTCCATGAGAAGCAGTAAGCAAACTTATAAAGCTAATTACTGTGATATTAAATGCTATCCTAAGTAAGGATCTGACTCAACCCACAGCAACCTGTTATCTGAGTTTATCCTTCCAAGTTTATTCTTGCATTGCTTTGACTCTGCCTGCATCCTTGTCAGCTAACAACAAAATTCTGATCTATTGATGATTTCAGAAACCTTTAAGTGCATTCAAGTACATATACAGGATTAAGTTATCTTAACCAAAAATATCTATGTGTGGTCACAGTTAATTAATAAACGATAGCAGTCAAATATAAAATTTCAGATAAGAATTATAAGATGAATAAAAATAACTAAATTTTTCTGGCTATTCTGTGACATGACAAACAAGATAATAAAGTCATTATAATAAAATCTTTTTGGTAAAATATCTTTATAGTCAAGGAAAGTGAACTTTGCATCTGGTGTCTCAAGGTGGATAAACATTATTTTTCAGTTCAAAAATATTTACTATGTAACATAATGATCATGGATGATAGTACATATTATATTCTGACAAATATTAAGAGTATACCAAGAATATCAAGTATGAGATGTGGTGATTCTAAAAGAGGCCTAGATCTGCTTCTACATACAGAAGTTCAAAATTGAAATAAGTTGTACATCTCTAGTTGAATAATGTAAGTCTTAAAGAGGTTAGATGAAAATTGCATTTTCTAATACCTTTTATCTTATTAGGAAATACATATGTATTTCAGGGAATATGAGCTAGCAGAGGAGGCAGACACATAAAGACGTAGATAACTTTCACTCGGATCTTATCTCAAACCATTCACAATGTGTCTTTTATATAAAAGGAAAGAACATTATTTTCAACAGTGGAAGCAGAGGATTCCAAAATGGTATTTTCCACAAGTCATTTTTTTCCTTTATAGGAGGTTTATGAATCATGACTTCAATTCCCTTTGAGGGTTCACTTGCAGTGAGTGCTATTTTGATTATAGTCTCCTGAGCTGGAATTCCCACAGGTGTTTTTTTCTTCTTTTTTGTTTTTTGTTTTCTACTTTTGATCACTGGGAAAGCCAGAGGGAGACAAAATAGATTTCATAGATGAGGATAAAAACGTAGCCCTGAAAACCTGATCAGTGTGTGTCGTGTCACCTCCTCTTCATTCCTCTTCATTCCAACAAGAGGTTCCATGATCTATCTTCCTACATGCCGGTAAGTTTCCTGATATTCACAGGTAATACCTACAAAATGATTTACACAGTACCACTTTTGTATTAGTTCAAGTAAGCAGTCTTATATTGTCTATCTGATGGTCATTGTCTGGTAATTAGGATGGGTACTTAGGTACCTCTGTAAGAAACCCAGAAATGCCTTTATTAGATGACTGGTAGATCAAGATCCTTCAAACTCATGGAGATCAAATAGGTTTCAAGTCAGTATTATTGGGTGAACACAGAAAGACATTCAGTGCCAGATACCAGGCAGCTCTCCTGCCCTTCTGAGAAAATGCAGGCATTTTTCTTCACAAATATTTTTCTTTTGTAAAGCAGCAGTGGAAATGACAGCTCTCTGCCACCTGTGTTTATGCCATTATTTCTTCTTTTTTGTCTCTTTACTATACTTGCTATGTGCTATGAAAACAAAACAAAACAAAAAGATATTTTAGCTCTGGTGTAGTATATTCACTGAACATAAAGGTGTCACTAGTGTAAGCTGTTTATGGATGAAGATATGTCACACCAGTGAATTGGTTGTGGACATCAACCAGAGATAATTATTACCACTATAGTTTTTTGTCTCCTTAGTATTTCCTAATTCAGCGGTCTAATTAGGTTTAAATCTTTGCCGTACTTTTTTTTCTTTTGACAAACAAGAGACTAATATTTTGATAAAAAGTGATGTATGGATTTTTAAAAGTCACACAGGGACAGTTTGATACAAATTGTGTTTAATGCTATAGTTGTAAAATATAGGCCTCCCAGTGAGGTATGACTTTCTGTTTACTTAGTGTACATCGACATTACTTAGTGTTCATCAACATGTATTGAAATGACACATGATTGCATGAGACAACATAAAACAGAAGAAGGAGAAAAGCAACAATAACCTCACTGCACCAACAATGTGCAATATGAACTGAGTTTCTCGAACTCTCATTACTAGTTTACTTGGAGATTAATTCATGTTCATTAGTTAGGATTAAAAAATAAGCAAACAAACTAATAGTAAAAAAAAAAACCCTCACTCTAAGCAGAGAAAAAGCATGTGTTACTTACACTTTTTAACATTAAAAAGTATTGGTTTCTGTCCTACACTATTTGATTTAAAATAAAAAGTTTACCGTTATTGAATAAGATGTATATTTGCATAAACTATTGCTTTCACTAGATCTTTGTAATCTTTCATTTCAGATGATCTTTTAAAGCAATAAGATAGAAGCATACCTTACTGTGATATGTGTACTTAGGAGCTAATCAAGCCATGGAATACCATCAGGGAGCTTAAATAGGGGGAGCAGACAGATAAAGGTGTTTAAGAGACAGCCTGTGTAGTAAGCTGAAAAGGAAGGGGTAGAGTTTTGCAAGTCATTGAAGTCATTTAACTTTAGCATTTTGGGCTTCTGTGACCTTTGTTAAGAGGAAATAGAATGACTAAACTATCTTTACAAGAAGACAAATATGACACCTTAACACAAGGCCTTTTAACAAGTATACAGACATGTTCTTTGTTGATCCTAGTGTTGAATTTTTTCCAAATATGAATGGAATAATCATTCATTAATTGTTTACAAGATTTTTATTTCCTTAATGCATGCTAACTGCATTTAAAATAAACACACACAAACCAATATATTTAAGAAAAGAGAACAAGAGAAAAGTAAGGATGAGAGCACAAGGAAGATTAGAAAATAGATTTATCAAGAGAAAATTAAGGCTTATTATATACCAATGAAAAATTTAAAAAATGTGTTAAAAGTTTTTTACACATGTGAGAATCAAAAAGGATAAACAGAAAAAAATAGTGAAATAATTATTCATCTATAGGCCACCGTATGTGATACCAGTTTTTACGATCAATAATTAGTATGACAGGAAGGTATGGATATGAGATTTATGTTCAGTGTATCTTTGTTTGTTGAAAATAGTATATTTATTGAACTTTCACTTACCATGTTACTTGACTCAAAGATTTTAGTTTATAACTTCAGATATAAGTTCAGAATATGCTGATTCCAAGTAAATATTTGAAAAGTATTTTCATCTGTCTGCTGATGATGCATGGCATAAGTTGATGCCAATATTTATCTTTTGTAAAACTCACATGTATCATTATATATTTCCTGTTTATATTTTATAGAATTTTGTGCTAGAGTTATTATAAAACAGCTGGAATCACGATTCTACTAACCAAGAACTGCACAATTGACTAAACAGATGCACATTGAAGAAAATTCATTTCTGCTGTTGCACAAAAGCTCCTCTGAGAATCACATCCAGATTCACTCACACTCTTGCAATGTCCGTCTTTAATACATCTGAAAAGGAAATCTCTACCTTCTTTCTCATTGGCCTCCCAGGAATGGAACATGCTCACATCTGGGTCTCCATTCCAATTTTCCCCATGTACCTCGTAGCTATCCTGGGCAACTGTGCCATCCTTACTTTCATAATAACAGAGACTTCTCTGCATCAGCCTATGTATTATTTTCTCTCAATGCTGGCCTTTTCTGACCTGGGACTGTCCATCTCCTCCCTTCCAACTATGTTGCGAATCTTCTTGTTCAATGCCACTGGAATTTCTCCAGATGCCTGCTTTGCCCAAGAGTTTTTCATTCATGTATTCACAATAATGGAATCATCAGTTCTTCTCATCATGTCCATTGATCGCTTCATAGCCATCTGCAACCCTCTGAGATATACCTCCATTCTCACCAGTGACAGAGTTTTTAAGGTTGGCTTTGCATTTGCTATGAAAAGTTTCTTACTAGTCCTCCCTTTCCCTTTGACCCTAAAGAGGCTGAAATACTGTAAGAAAAGTCTTCTCTCCCACTCCTTTTGCCTCCACCAGGATGTCATGAAGTTGGCCTGTTCTGACAACAGGGTCAATGTCATCTATGGAATGTTTGTGGCTCTAACAGCTCTGTTAGATTTGTTGTGCATTTCTGTGTCTTACATTTTGATCCTGAGAATTGTTCTGGGCATTGCCTCAAGCAAGGGTCGCCTCAAAGTCTTTAACACTTGTATCTCCCACATTTGCGCTGTGCTCATCTTCTTCGTGCCTGTTGTTACCTTGGCTATTATTCACCGCTTTGTCAAAAATGTTTCTTCAGTTATGAAAGTCTTAATAGCTGATGTTTTCCTTGTTATTCCCCCTCTAATGAATCCCATAGTGTACTCTGTGCAGAGTCAGCAGATTCGAAATCTAATGTTAGCAAAATTCTGTAAGAAACAGGTATAATTCAGCTTTATGAAATTCAGCTCACCTGACAACTTCTCAACCAATGTAGGGGTCCATGAATGGCAGAGAAGTAGCAGAGACTATTTTTAGTGATAAACTGCATGTTGAGAGTAAGTTGCCATCATTTGATAGATTAATTTGTTTAAGAATAAAACTCCTAGATTAGATGAGTAAGGCTTGAAAATTAATGATGACCTTGGTCCCACTGCTTTTCTCATTGTATATTGTTAAGCAGTCTATCCATCACCTTTATGAACCTATTGATACTGACTTCAGCAGTAATTATAATTAGAGAAAGTTATTGTTATTTCACTTTTAAAATGTTCACTTTGGAGTGAAAAGTCATGACTAATAATCTACGCAACATGAGCAGTGACTGAAGTATGCTCAAAGATGAAGTACACATCCAAAGCCACAGTCAGCAGATTTTACCCCTGATAGTGTGTGTTAATGAGTTTGTGAATATCATCAGCAACTCAGCTCAACTACTAGAAATGTCTGGTACTCCAGTGCTGTGAATTCTATTTGAACAAGTCAAATGTACAAGGTAATTGTAGTTAAATGAAAAAAATAACTGTAAAGGTATATTTTCTTAATTTATAATTTAAATTGTCTACAATAAATTTTAGAATTTCCATCCACTGGTATGCATATTGAATTATTTGTCTTCCATTTAAATTTGTTTCACATTCTTTCTTTGCTGAAGTTATAGCTCCTACCAACAGTATTATTTCATTATTGTTTATATCTTAATCTTTCATATAAGTAACTTGAAAAGCAGTTTTTATTTTCAACATTTGTTAGTGTCCAAGCTATATGGCTAGAACATACTAGCTATTTATTGTTTGGTTTTAAAAAGCATAGTGGTCTTAATTTTGTACCATGAATAAAATGCATTTACAAAGGAGAGATTCAAATAGCCTATACAGGAAAATCTATTGATAAATAGAGATTGCTTATTCTAGATATCACTCAGGACAAAAATCATAGTAAAACTTTGCCAAAATAGTATTTAGAATATACCAAACATATTTAAATATATAGAAAAATCTCCTGTATATAAGAGATATAATCAGGTTGTCACTAAAGTTTCCTTAACATGTATTTCATGCAAGCACCAGTTTTACTAATTACTATTCAACTATGTACATTAAAATGTGCTGTAAGAATGAAATAGTATTCTGCAATCAAAAAGGGCTAATTATGCATTTGTGATAACATGGATGAACCTAGAAGGAATGATGCTTGTGGAAATGTCAGAATATAAAGAGAAATACTAGGTGATCTCACCTATATGGGGGGGGGGGATATAGGGAAAACAAACACAAGGACAAGCAAAATTCAAAACTAAATATCAGCAGAACTGAAGCATAAAACAAGTGAGGCAAACAAATTAAAATATAAAATTTAAAAAGAATAACCCCTAATAATAAAAAAAAATCCTGTTATTTAAAATGAAAGTTGCAAGAATATAGGCACACACAGAACTGTAAATGCTTGAGAAATCCTCAGCATAACAACTCTTACTGTCTTTATCTCTTGACCCTACTTTTTACAAATATTTTTAATAAAGCTAAGACACATGGGTACATTGTTTGTTACCAGGTGGAGAAAGTAGAAGCTAGGTGTGAGGGTGAGAAACTCTGTTTAGAGATCCATTACAGAAAATAGAGAAGAAATTTTGAATTATTGCATTCACTTAGAGATCTAGAGAAAGGATTACATGCACATTACCTAATGTCCTTCAGTCAGAGCTGATCATGATACCCAAAGATATTAATTTACTATGATTGTCAAAAGTGGGTCATGTTCTACCAGAATCATCATGTCTAAAATAAACTAAATAATGTTTTTTTATGTTAGTTTTGAAAATATGACATTTGGCAAGAATAAATAAAGCAAAATTGGAATAAATATGAAAGGAAGCTAAGTTTTTTTCTATTAAATTCCCTCACATAGCAGAATGTCATCATGAAAAATTAATGTATTAAGAGCATCATTTAAGAGTAAAAAGTAGACAACAATAAGAAATCAATCAACATAGTAACCTGTAGGAATTTTATTTGTAGTCTCCATAGAAGTACAAACATCTTTTCCTTGTACTGTTAGGGGGGCTGTGGTGAAACTGTGGGGCTGGATAATACCATATTACATGCGTCACATGTATACACACACGTACAGCCATAAATCAAGCATACAAAAATGTTGCAATATATATCAAGCTCTACTTTTATTCCAGAGGTGAATAGTAGGGAATGTATCTGCAGAAAATTAGAAAATATTTTTTTGAATTTAAAATAAAACATAGATGAATCAAATTTTTAGTAAAAATTAAGAATTGCAAATTTTGATATGGGAAAATTTTTCGTTGATAAAATTATAGCCACAATTAGAATTGTTAGCTATGTGTTTTTCTCCAGGAATTTTTTAAATTCTGTGCAGCAATAAATAAATAAATGTATTTGAAAAGGTATACAGGAAAAACAATTTTAATATTATTTTAATAAAATAATTGAAATTTGACTAAGGAATAAATATTTCAGGTTTGCTACAATATTAAATAGCTAAGTATATTTTTTCAGTATCATTCAGTGTAAGATATAATTTCATGATAAAATACACATGAAAGCCACTTTAAAAATTATTATTAAAATGATTATTCTATATGACATAGAATCTAATTACTATTTGCTTCAAAAGAATAGGGTAATATGTCTCAAAATTGTCACCAAATTCTACCTTGGAAATATTATGAGAGGTAAAGTTTTCCTCTGTAAGTTGAGGCAAGCTGATGTTAAAATACTGACGAATATTTAATTTAGAATTGTTCAATTAATGAAAGTATGGTGACTTTTCATATGTCTCATGCATTTCTTTCCTATTTTTATCTTATTGACCACTATACCCTATTACCTATTACACTATACCCTATTGACCATCTATTACCCTATAGAGGCTAGCCTCAAATATTATTGCATAATTTAATTTCTTTCCACAGACACATTTAATCTGCTTGGGAGATGTTATTAGCAGATGCTCCAATTTTATATATCTGTGTAAATTTTTCATATAGAAGAGTGTGCTTTAGTAATTTAATTTTTCTTTTACATATTGAAATTGGTGTACCATTAATAAAGTTTACTCTTTAATTCCTCAGCATCTTTTTCCATGATAGAATCTATATTGACATCCCATGTAGCATATTATTTCAGAGTATTTCAGTCTTGTTAACAGCATAAGTTTATCTAAATAAATCAATCCCTGCTTTCAAATTTAGTGTCACATACTTTTTCAGACTTAATAGCAATGAAAGTATAAAAATTCAAAGCATATTTTTATAACTGGAACATAGAAATAGAAAGATTTGAGAGGCATTACCATTACTGAAGTTTGATTCCACTTTTGATTATATATAGTAAGTGATTTCACTGTGAAATGGTGCAGGTGGGCAAGGCAGTTCATCTATTTTGTGCAAAATGACAAAAAATATATCTGACTTTGTATTTATTTAACTTTTTTCAAAACAATGCAAAGACAATATAACCAGCTAAGAGCCATGGGTTTAGAACTTCTATATGGAGAATGCCATGTCTATTTTGTAAATTTCAACAAAATTTCAGATTTCTCTGCTATATATAGCTATGGATCTATCTATCTATCTATCTATCTATCTATCTATCTATCTATCTATCTATCTATCTATCTATCTATCTATCTATCTATCTATCTATCTATCTATCTATCTATCTATCTATCTATCTATCTATCTATCTATCTATCTATCTATCTATCTATAACCATTCCTTCATATTCTCTCTTTTGTACAGTGGTTGACTCATGTAGTTCAGATCTGAGAACATTCTTCATATCCTTGTCTAACTCCATGCTCTTTTCAGTTTCATGCTCATGTATATTTCTGGAATTTCATCCCCACTGTTCTTCTAAATTAGATGTTCCTGCTTCCCAGTTTATGTTTGACTAAACAAGATATATCATTTTATTAGGGGGAAGGGACATTCTAAGACATGTAGAAGAATGTGTAGCTTCAGTCATTTATACTTTAAAGCATGAAGGCCACATAAATCTACTAGGGTTCTCTACTTTGCCCACATGGAAAACTTACCTGAAATGATTCAAAGTCATGGATTCTGAAACCCAAATCTCATTTTCAGCTTTGGGTCTTCTATCATGTAATTACATTTTCTGTGTCTAATTTGTCTCAACTCAGAACCATCTGAAAATAATGCTTGTGAACACTATTGATAAACAATATGTTAGGGTTTGAATCTGCCTGGGAGAAGCAGGCAGACGTTCTTTGAGTTTTAAAGTTGGAAAGCTTCTTTCTTGCAGCATAACAATTGGACATTAAAATATTAGAAATATCAAACAAACAAATGAAAAAAGACAATATCTGCACTATTTACAACTGCCAAGATATGGAAAGACACACACACCCATATCCCCAAGGTAAGAAATTCCAAGGATATATGCTTGTCTAAACTTTCTTTTTCCCTCCTGATTGATGCTGTATTTCTGTTATGGGGTGTAATTGGGGGTCTGTGGCCCCAGTACTAGTGGTGCTGCATTAGAATGGCAGCTATTTATTGTCCTGGTGGGTGAAGACTTAGAGAAGGGAAGCCAGGTGTCCTCCTGATAGGATTAGTGTCAGGAAATTATGGAAAATACAGAGATAAAACATGTGGAAAGGAGAGGGAAGATATATAGGAGAGAGAGCAGAGGAGCAGCAGGAGCTGCCAGCTTCCAGGTATGGGAACAGGCAGGGCATAGGCCCTAGCTTTGTGATAGGATTAAAAAAATGAGGAGACTGGGACAAAAACATGGAAAGGAGAGAAGGGAGAACTGAGGAGCTGGAGTGGTCAGTTTCCAGGTGTGGGAGCAGGCAGGGTGCAGGCCCTAGACTGGGTCTGGGCTGAGGATCCTGGGAAAGCATGTTGGAGAAACTTGTGATTCGTGTCAGTTGACTTGGAAATTTGGTATTTGAGAATGTGGTATAACTTTGAAACTGTGAAGCTTGGAAGTCTGGAGAACTGAAGAAAATTTGCTGTGTTGTTGTATTCACCGTTGAGACATCTCATGTGGGCAACAACAATTGCTGATGTTTACACATAGAAAAACGAAAACTTTCCCACTGATGTTGGGAATTCAAAATGGCCCAGTCACTTTGGAAAGCTGTATGAAGGACCCTCCAACTATTGAAAATAGAACTACCTTTTGACCCAACAATCCCACTTCTGGAAATCTACTAAATGGATACAGAAACACTAATTGAAAAGTACACCTGCACTCAGATGTTTATTGCAACACTGTTTTCATTAGCAAAGATATGGAAACAACCCAAGTGCCCCCCAAAATGAATGGATTAGAAGGCTGTGGTTTATTTACACACTGGACTATTATTCAGCAATTAAAAAAGACAAAGTTGCTGCATTTGTTATTATAAGGATGGACCTAGAAGGACTCAAGCTGGAGGAAATAAGCCAGAAAGAAAAAGAAAAACTGGATCATCTCACTTATATGCAGGATATAGTGAAAAGAAACCAAAAAAAGGACAAGTAAAACCTAAAACTTACCAACTGTCAGCAGAACTAAAATATAAAGCAAGGGAGGAGGAAGGAGGGTGAAAGCAGGGGAGGGTTGAACACAACAGATTAAGATGAAGGTTCACCAATGACAAGATGGTGGGAGAACCTCAGGTATAGAACCATATCCTAGAAAGTGAAAAATTACTAAAAAATATGAAAAATAAAAATGAAATATCAGAAAAAACAAAAAATATTACACCCATCTTATTTTCAAAATAATTTAAATACATAAGAAATTATCATTATTTTCATGAAAAATTTTAAGACCAAGTCAGGATGACATGAAATTTAAATATTTGAGAATAATAAATCATTATAAAATGTAGGAATTATAAAAATGTAGGGAACACTACATTTTTCTTTATCTTTTCCCCATTAGAAGTAGTACCATAACATATATTGGATGATATCTGCCTTCTCTTTACATATGTATGTAGGGTTACTTATTAATTTTGAAGTTTTATAAACTAACTGATACTTCCAAGTTCTGTTTTTTTGTGCATTTATTATAGAAATCAACATTATAAAAAGAATTTCAGTTATGTTTCTTGCTGTGTTTTATAGGATTAGATTTTAATGTTTAGATTTCTGTTCTCATAGAGCCTATGTTGGCATTAGTGGACTTTCCTGTTTCCACAGAGCAGTGTTAGAGACTTCGTTGTAAAACACAGCTGGACAAATTTTCAGTCCTTAATTTATCACTAAAAAAGTTACTTGTCTTCACTTAAAAATATTTACATATTTTAAAATAGCCCCATAGAAGAGATAGTGAAAAAGGAAGAATGAAATCTTCAGTATTGGTTAAAGTATTTGCAAATGAACAAATTTCATCTATATGTAGAAGGCCAGTAAATTATATAATTGAGTCACTTAATTATATACACATATAGTGTCTACATATCTGTTTCTCTATCTGTAAATATAAATGACATTCCATTTATATTGCAAACCGAGCTTTTAACTTTTATTTATATACAAATTCATCTTCCCCTTTATTCTTTAGAATTTGTTGCTGGAGCAGAATCTAGAATATTGTAAGTAATCTTTGAGGACTGAGTATCAGGGCTCTGCTTAAAGTTAGGGCTAAAATGTAATGAATTCTCAGAAATGCCCCTTAAGCCTAATATAGATGTGCCTTAATGCACTGCTCAGGAAGATGAATAAGGGATGTCCTGCTTGATGTGGCATGTAATGTCTGATCCTAATGGAAGGAAAAGGGGACTGAGTTGCTGATATTTGGTGAGAAGACGTGGCAATAAATAGAAAGACATAGAGGCAGAGCAGCTGGGACCTGGGCCATGGAGCAAACCTGCAGCAGTCTGGGAAAAGAATGTTTTTCTCTATGTTTTATTTTTTAAATATCTCAAAATGGTGCTAAGATTAATTTTAAGATCTTTCACAAAGAGTCAAGGCATGGACTATCACTCTGTCAATTACATTTGCTGAAGTGAGTTTGTATAGCAGCAAACTAAAGAAAGCAAGTGAAGAATTACTGTTGAGAAGGGCATTTCATGTTGTGCTAAAATAAACAAGGACACTGCTGTTTTGTTTTGGTCATCATCTTTCTACTAGACAATGATGTTCAACTCATCAGGGTCTCCATGTTTTTCAATAGACATTGTTTTTACATGATTTTATTTATTTGTTTGTGTGTGTGTATGTGTGTGTGTGTATATATATATACATATGTGTGTGTGTGTTTCACATCTTTGTATTCCCCAGGGATCACCCACCAACTTTTCTTCATGACCACTCCCTCCATCTCCTCACCCCCTCTCCAGTTTTGTTAGCTTGTTTGGAATTTTCCTCCTGAACTTTTGCTTGTTCTTCCTATATAAAACAAATCCTATAAAATTCCAATGAATATTTTTTAAAGAGATAGAACAAAAAATACTGAAATCCATATGGAATAACAAAACACCTTGAATATCAAAAAGCTTCCTGACCAAAAATAGAGAGAACAGAGGTATTACTATCCCAGACTTTAAATTATGCTACAAAGTCATAGTAATTAAAACAACTTGGTACTGGTATGAAAACAGACAATTAAACCAATGAAGCAGAATTGAGTGCCCAGAAAGAAAACCATACATACATAGTCATCTAATTTTTGACAAAGGAGTAAAAAACTTATGGTGGAACAAGGACAGCCTCTTCGGTAAATGGTGCTGGGAAAACTGGAACAAGACATGCCAAAAAATGGACCAGGATAACACCCTCACACCTTCTACTAAAAGCAACTCAAAATGGGCAAAAGATTTGGATGAAATACATAGAGGAAAACTTAGGCAAAACCTTCCATGAATTACAAATCAGAAGTCCCGTTTTGGACACATCTATAGCTGACAAAAAATGAGGGGACACATAACCAGCTGGGACTATATCAAACTAAAAAGCAAGAAACAGAAGGCAAAACAAACAAACAAAAAAACCCCAACAGAATGGGAAAAAAATTTTGCCCTACACAAAAGTGACAAGGGTTTAATAACAAAGATCCAGAAGGAACTCAAACAACTTAGCAGAAACAAAACAAGAAGCCCAGTCAAAAATGGGGAGAAGAACTAAAAGGACACTTCTCCAAAGAGAAAATATAAATGGCCAACAGGCACATGAAAAATGTCATTTGTAATTAGGGAAATGCAAATGAAAACCACAATAATATACCACCTTACACCAGTGAAAATGGCCCACATCAAAAAATTGGGTAACAAGTAGTCCTGGTGTGAATGCAGAATGCAGAAAGGAACACCCTTACACTGCTGGTGGGAATGTAAATAGTCCAGCCACTATGGAAAGCAGTATGAAGGACCTTCAAACTAATGAAAATGGAACTACCATTCACCCAGCAATCATTCTTCTGGGAATCTACCCAAAGGAGACCTCAATGCTTATACAAAGGGACACCTCGTTGAGCAATTTTTCATGTGCCTGTTGGCCATTTGTATTTCCTCTTTGGAGAAGTGTCTTTTTAGTTCTCCCCATTTTTTCATTGGGCTTTTTGATTTGCTTTTGTTTAGTTGTGTGAGTTCCTTGTGGATCATCGTTATTAATCCCTTGTCACTCATGTGGAGGGCAAAAATTTTTTCCCGTTCGGTTGGGCATCTTTTAGTTTTTTTTCTGTTGTCTCTTTTGCTGTACAGAAGCTTTTTAGTTTGATGTAGTCCCATCTATGTTTTCCTTCACTTGTTTGCCTTTTGTAGATGTTTCTAGAAAGGGATTTCTGAACTGTAATTCATGGAGTGTTTTGCCCAAATTTTCCTCTATGTATGCTATGGTTTCAGGAAGGGAGGGGGGGTAAACCCCTGGAATTACAATGTTGTGAAATTTATATATAAATAAATTTAAAATTAAAAAAAAAACAAAAACAAAGGGACACCTCAGATGTTTATTACAGCACAATTTATAATTGCAAGGATATGGATATAACCCAAATGTCCCAAGACAGAAAATGAATGAAAAAGATGTGGTATATATACACAATGAAATATTACTCATCAATTAAAAATGACAACTTTTGATTATAACATGGATGTACTTCGAAGAAATCGTATTTACATGATTTTCCATAACACAATGTAAGTTCACATTGCAGCATTTTCTTTCCTTTTGGATTAAACACAGAGACAGTTTATTTTGTTTTCTACCTTGGTGCTTTTTATATAATGTTAAAATAATAATTAAATAATGGAAAGTCAATGAAGCTGTCACAAGACAGAAATGAAGATTGCTATGATTAATTTTTTTGCAACTGCTTTATCACATATCCCAGGGTAGTTTTATTTTATCTATGAGTGGTTTGATTCAGTTGGTGGCATTTTGAAGTCAGGAGACTTAAGTATCTCTGTTTCCTTTATTTCATTGTAGAAGCAGTTTCTTCATGTTGAGACACTATTCTCTCAATAAAAATCAGTTTAGTTCCTCAGCCATGTAATACTATCAGGATTTCTACCCAGATTTCCATTGTCTTGAACAGGGGAAGGGATTGACCCAGTAAGTGCTGTTTGTATAGTAATGGTAAAATGGCTTCTGAGTACTGACATGTGGATAGTGAATGAAAGTGTACAAGACAGAGATGCCTCTTTCTTTCCCAAGGGATACTCTGTGCAATCTTTAAATCATGAACAATGGCTGAATCTGTGCTTACCGGGTATCTGAAGGGTCAAGCACTTGTCTGAGGACATGTGATTATGTGTCATAATCTGATTTGGTATCTGACTTGAACCTGAGTTTATACATGAATATTTCTCTGTCAGTGACTGGGAAGGAATCAGAATGAAAGGTTTTGATTGTGAGTACTTTTCAAGAGCATGTGCATGTTTTTTCATTTTGATTGCTTAAAGGCATTTTTCTATTACCTCTGGATATATTATCTTGACCCCCTATGTAACCTTGATGCTTTGTGTCACTCACCAAAAAGATTTCCCAGTTTGGAATAACACCTCTTC
Organism: Uropsilus gracilis; assembly: GCA_004024945.1. Lineage (NCBI taxonomy): Eukaryota > Metazoa > Chordata > Mammalia > Eulipotyphla > Talpidae > Uropsilus > Uropsilus gracilis. The sequence continues at coordinate 52,841 of PVHY01000397.1, forward strand.
TCTTTCAAATTATGACATGTTCCAGGTATTCGAAGTCTTCATTGACCTCACTGTAAGTGTCCATGTTTGGAAACAGAACTCAACTGGAAGGAAGAAAAATTCTCAGAACATGACCCTGACCTGGTCTATCAAATGGATAGTGGGAAAATTCAATTGTTATTCTGTAACTGACTGCTCATACAGGAAACTGTATGGTATTAACTCTGTGATGCTAACAGCTAATGCTTTTAATCTCTCTCTCTTTTTTAACTCACTCTCTTTCCTCTCTCTTCTCTCCTCTCGAACTGCTCCATTTCTCTCATTTTCCTTCTTACATGAGGAGGAGCATTACCTCCTTTGACCATAGGATGATACAGCTAAACTGTATCATTTTCCACCCAAGCAGTTTTCCTTTTCGGATCTGGAGGTCTGGAGGACATCCATGCTGGCTTTTGCTGCCTTTCTGTTATGTTTATGTTGGGGCCTTACTGGGCAATGCCACAATTCTGATAGTTATCAAGACAGAGCAGAGTCATTGGGACCCCGTGTTCTATTTTCTGGCTCTCCTGTCAACAAGAGATTTAGCCCTTTCTACAACTTTTGTGCCCCTCATGCTGGGAGTCTTCTGGTGTGATGCTCACAAGATTAAATTTATATCTTGTGTGGCCCAGAATTTTTGACCAGAACCTTTTCAGACATGGAAGCTGAGTTCTTACTGGCTATGGCCTTTGACTGGTATATGGCGATCGGTTCTCCACTCCACTATAGGACCATTTTGGCATCCTGGGTCCTGATGGACATCAGCATGTGCTTTGTTTTTTGCCTGGGACTATTTATGCTTCCCATGATCTATCGCATCTAAAAACTACCTTTTTGTCACAGTCATTTAATAACTCTACCTCCTGTGAGCACATGTGCATTGCTAAACTCTCCAGTAGAAGTTTCCTTGTCAATGCTATCACTGGACTCTGTGTTCGCTCTCTTTCTCCTGAACCTGACCCGTCTTGGTTGCCTATATTTGCATTTTCCATGCTATCTTCTGTTTATTGTCCCCAGAAGCATACCTAAAATCTCTTAGCATCTTTGTCTCCCATGTTGAAGTTATTTTGTTTTTTACATCCGCTTACTATTTTTTCCTTCACTCACCGATTTGGACACCACATACCCCGCTATAATCATATTCTTGTTGCCAATATTTATTTGGTGATCCCACCTCACTCAATCCCATCACTTAAGGTGTTTGGACCAAAGAGATAAGAGAGAGAGTGCTCCAGATCTTTACTAGAAAATACTAAAATACTGCTTTACTTGGGTAAAGGAGTTTGAACTCTAAGAAGATGTGTATTTTTGTCTTAACAAATGTCTTTTGGGTTAACCAACGCTGCATGTTACATATATATATTTTTTATATATGCATATATTGTATATATTTTTTACATAATTGTCTACCCTGGGGTTCTCCCACCACCTTATCACCCATGAAACTTAATCACTTGTGCCCTCCCCCTATCCCATTTTTACTCTCCTTCCCCTCTTTTGATCTATGCTTCAGTTTTGTTGGCAGTTTTCAATCTATCTTGTTCATTAGTTTGTTTGTTTTCCTTATATCCCTCATATAAGTGATTTACACACTGTTTTCAACCATTCATCAGTTTGGGTGCATTTAGGTGGTTTCCATGTCCTGGCAATTGTAAATAGTGCTGTGATAAACACATGAATACAAGTGTCCTTTTGGATTAGAGTTTTCGTATCCTTTCGGTAGATTCCCAGTTGAGGGATTATTGGGTCAAATGGTAGCTCCATTTTTAGTAGTGAAGGTCCTCCACTGTCCATAGTGTCAGGACCTGTTTGCATCCCCACCAGCACTTAAGAGTGTTCCTTTCTCTCTGCTTCTGTGCCAGCACTTGTCGTTGTCCTTTTTTTTTTTTTAATATGGGCCATTCTTATTGGTGTAAGATGGTATCTCAGTGTTTGTTTTGATTTGTATTTCCCTGATTATTAGTGATGTTGAACATTTTTTTCATATGTCTACTGGCCATATGTATTTCCTCTTTGGAGAAATGTCTTTTTAATTCTTCACTCCATTTCTTGAGTGGGTATTTTGTCTTGTTTTTGTTAAGTTTTGTGAGTTTTTTGTGAATCTTTATTAGACCCTTGTCACTTGTATAAGGGCAAAATTTTTCTCCCATTCAGTTGGGTTAGTTTTTGTTTTGTTTATTGTCTCTTTTTCTGTACAGAATCATTTTAATTCCATGTTGTCCCAGATATTTGTTTTCCTTCAGTTTTTTTATCATCTGTAGATGTGACCATAAAGGGGGTTCTGAAATGTAAGTCCTGGAATTTTTGTCCAACTTTTCCTATATATATTCTATGGCTTCATGTCTTACATACAAGTCTTTTATCCATTTGAGTTTGTTTTTGTATAAGGTGTGAGGGAATTTTCTGGTTCATTTTTTTTTTTTTTGCATGTAGTGGTCCAGTTTTCCCAGCACCATTTACTGAAGAGGCTGTTCTTGTTCCAATGTATGATTTTTGCTTATTTATCAAAAATTTGTTGAGCTTATATGTGTCACTTTATTTCTGGGCACTCAATTCTGTTCATGGTTTGATTATCTGTTTTTGTGCCAGTACCATGATGTTTTAATTATTATGAATTTGTAGTTTAATTTGAAGCATGGGAATTTTGTACCTCCACTCTCTCTTCTTTTGGTCAGGAGGGATTTGGATATTTGCGGTGTTTTGTTGTTCCATATGAATTTCAGTAATGCTTATTTTATCTTTTTAAAGAATATCATTGGATTTTTTATTGGAATTTCATTGTATTTGTAGATTGTTTTTGGTAAGATGGCCATTTTGATAAGGTTAATTCTTTTAATCCATGAGCAGGGGATAGCTTTCCATTTTTAATGTCTCTGTTTCTTTTATGAACATTGTATAGTTTTCTTTGTATAGATCTTTCACTCCTTTCGTTAGGTTTATTTCACTGAATAAACCTAGGTATTTTTAGGTAAATTAGGTATTTAGTTTTCTTTGATGTGATGGTAAAAGGAATGTTTTTTAATTTTTATTTCTTCTTCTGACTGATTTTTTGTATTTAAGAAGACCACTGATTTTTGGGAGTTGATTTTGTATCTGGTTACTTTACTAAACTGGTCTATTATTCTATTATTTCAAATAGCTTTTTTGTGGATTTTTTTTATTTGATTCTCTACATAGAGTATCGTATCATCTGCATATAGCAATAACTTTATTTCTTCTTTTCTTATTTGTATTCCTTTTATGTTTTTCTCTTGCCTTATTGCTCCAACTAGAACTTACAGTACTGTTTTGAAAAATAGTGGTGAGAGTGTACATCCTTGCCTGGTTTCAGATCTTAATCAGAATGGTTTCTGTTTTTTTCCCATTAAGGATGATGCTTGCTGTGGGTTTGTCATACTTGACTTTAAATATGTTGAAATATGTTCCTCTTATTCTGACTTTTTCAAGTGCTTTCATTATGAATGGGTGCTGAACTTTATCAAAACTTTTTTTTGCATCTGTTGAAATGATCATATGGTTTTTGGTTTTCTCCTAGCTGTTGTGATGGATTATGCTGATTGATTTTCGGATTCTGAACCATCCCTGTGCCCCTGGGGTGAGTTCATAATTCAAAAATCAATCATATGATCATTTTGACATTTATAGTGTCCAATATTTCTCTTCATTGAAACTGGTTCTATCAATTTTATCCCATTTATTGTTAAGTGAGTAGATATCAGGGTTTGTTATATTTCCTTATGTAAACAAAAATAATGTTAAAACGCCCTCCTTTTTTTCCAATTCATTACTAACTGAAATTGAAATAAATTCCCTAATTTTTTAAATTCTTTTAAAAAATTTCTTCCACAGATAAATGGTTGCTGGGATGCCTCCCCACCCCCCTACCCCTATGGTCCTCCATTCACTCAGACTCCTCTCCCTTGTTTGATGATTTATGTTCAGATCATAAGTCTCTCTTCCTTTTCTATTGTTGTGTCTATTTGACAGGTGAGGGACTGTGTTCCTGGTACACAGCATTCTGTACATGAATGTGTAGTCTCAGCTTTGCGTTGGGCAGCCTGTCCATGCTCATTTGAGGTTTAACAATGTCTTCTCATTGCTGGCTGCCCGGTATATCCTTTGCCTCTTCACCCTGCAGCTCTGCCTTCTGGCTTGGGGGCACTTGCTCTGAGTCCTTTCTGTAGCGAGTTTTCTTAGAGAGGGTAGACATCCACCAATGGCCTTTGTGGATGGTCTCCAATCTCTCCATTTGCACATTTGTTAAGGAGCCAATTCCCCAACTCTGTGGGCTTCCTCTCCCATGGTGTGGGGAGAGACTCCTTGTTTTCTTGGGTGACATCCCAAAATAGGGTCTTGGTTCATCCATTCCTGAGGAGTTTGTAGGCACACTTTTGTGATAGGTCTTCATCATGGTTGTTTCTCAGTCCATTATGTTCTATGATAGTCCTTCTCCTGCGTCCTGCCCAGTTGTATTGGCAGGGTGCTTATCTGGTCCCTCACACGTTCTTTGTCGCTGTTTGCAATGTTTGTTTTTCTTATTCCTCCTGAGGACTAAGTAGAGTGAGAGTGAACTGGCAAGACCTTCCACGCCCATCCCTTTACCTGACCCTAAGTGGGTCTTTTCTTGCCCACATGTTAGTCCGTTTGGGGTCTCCCTGACCAGCCCCCGAAGCCCTCTTAACCTGCCAGCTTGCAGGCAGAGGGTGCTCAGTGGGTGCACTATTGGTGTTGCTGCCAGCCAGAGTCCAGCCTGCCAATCAGGGCACGTGCAGCGTCCACAGGTCAAGCTGGCTGGAGCTTCCAGTGCCAGCGCCCAGGACCCACCCTCCGCAGAAATGAGAGCAGGTGGAGCCCAGTGTTTGTGGGGTGGAGCCGCCTCTTGCTGGAGCAATGGCTACTCCCCCGAGGGCCTCCCAGGGCCCGTGGCTGTCCTACACCCAGGGCTGGCTGAGGTCTCCCCAGCCCCCCAAAGTCCTCTTACCGGCCAGGTTGCTGGCAGAGGGTGAATGGTGGGAGCGCTTTTGGTGCCACTGCCAGTCGGAGGCCAGCTGGCAGCTGCAGGAGTATGCCTATCAGGGCATGTGCGGCCCCAATTCCTCTTTATTAATATTATCGTGGTTTTATTATTTTTCCACTTCTTTACTTGCAGAAAATAAATTCAGGCACTTAGTTTTTTAAATATTGTTTTTTTTGTGCTTGAAATGTAACATCTTTCTGTGAAATTATTTAGGTACCACAAAATTCACCCTTTTAAATCATACAGTTAAACGTATTAATGGTTACATGTAACCATCAAATAGCAATTTACCATTCATCAAAACAAACCCCTTCTCTGTTGTTCTCCATGTACTCTACCTAGTTTCAAGCCACCACTAGTCAGCTTTCTGGGCAATAGATCCTCTATTCCCTTTCAGTTCCTAATAGATCCTCTATGAAGACAATATTAAAATATGTGGCAAATTGTGGTTAATTTTATTCTCAGAAGGCTGATGTATATATGTCATTTGCTTATGTTTTATGACTGACTAATACTTTATAGTCCAATATAAGTGGGTTATAAAGGGTCTCGGAATGTTGACCTTATATATTCTTCACAATAGAAACTTGAACTTACACAAGCTAGCACCAATTGAAATTCTTCCTCATTAATTTGTTTTAAATATATACAAAATATATTTCTATGACTCTGTTCATCCTTGACCATGTTGTTGTATTTATTTGCATGTAGATGCTTATATTATTCATTGATTATCCTTTGGATTTTCAATGTGTCAGTGAAATTTTTCCTCTTGCTTTTGTGATCCTCTTTATCTGAGTTTTATCTCTTTGTTTCTTCTTGAGCTTTGCTAGGGGTTTATCAATTTTAGTAATTCTTTTGAGGAACTCATTTTTGGTTTTGTTGATATTCTGAATTTTTTTTCAGTTTGTTTGTTTCTTCTTTTATTTTTATTATTTCTTATGCTGGATTTTGGGTTTTTGTTGTTGCTGTTCCTTTTCTAGTTCCTTGAGTTGGGAGATTAAGTTATTTCTTTGGTTTGGTCTTTGCCCTACACACAAGTGATAAAGGTCTGATACCAAAGATCCACAAAGAACTTACACAACTCAACAAAAACAAGAAAAGAAGTCTAGTCAAAAAAATGGGGAGGTCTGAAAAGACATTTTTTCCAAAGAGGAAATACAAATGGCCAAAGGGCATATGAAAAAATGTTCAACATCACTATTAATCAGGAAAATGCAAATCAAAACCACAATGAGATATCATCTTACACCAGTAAGAATGGCCCATTTCACAAAAAAAGACAACAGCAAGTGCTGAAGTGAATGTGGAGAAAAAGGACACTCTTATACTGCTGGTGGGAATGTAAATTGGTCCAATCACTATGGAAAGCTGTGTGAGGACACATAAATTACTGAAAATAGAACTTCCTTTTATCCAGCAATTACACCCCTAGGAATTTACTCTAAAATTACAAAAACACTAATTCAAAAGGACACCTGTACTCAGATATTTAGTGCAATATTATTTACAATAGCCAAGATATGGAAACAACCCAAATACCCCAAGGTAGATGGAAGGATCAAAAAGCTGTAGTATACGTACACTATGGAATATTATTCATCAATCAAAAAGAGAAACAAATGTAATTCATGACACTCGGGTGGAGCTAGAAGGAATCATGCTAGCAGAACTAAGCCAGAAAGAAAAAGAGAAGTACTGAATGATCTCAGAGGGAGAAAGGATAACAATCTGGCAAACAGTGAAGAAAAACTTAAAATTATAGCAGAACTGAAATATAGAACAAGATAAGGGGAAAGGGAGTATTGGAGGTGGAATGGGCACAAAAGATTGAGATGATGGTGCGTGGGTGACAGGGTGGTGAGAGAACGCTGTGGCTGACAATGCTGTAAAAATAATAATTATTAAAATATAATTATAAATAACTAAATATACCCCAAACAAGTACAATATAATCATATAGCACATTACAGACCTCACAAAATACACCCAAAGTCTGCTATCTGCCAGTCCTGGGGACATAAAACCTAAAGCAGCTCTGTTCTCCCACACTCCCTGGCCCAGAGGTTATCCTCCATTCTACTGAAAGATAATCTCAAAAAAAAAAAAATCTTAAGGATCATCATCTGATTAAATATGGTTGACCTGAAGATCCAATTGCAGATGCCAACATTCAATAAAATTTAGACAGAAATGTCCATGCCTGAAATAAATTGTTAATATATTGTTATTTTTAATCTAGATAAAACCTTTGATTATTTTAACAAAAAAAAATATACTGAGAGACTCATGAAGTTATGGTAGCTGACATTACCCCAATTTGTCATCTATAAGCAGGAAACTCCCCAAATCTGGTGTAATTCAGTCCAAGCCTGACAACCAAGGGCAGAAACTGATGTAGATATTAGTTGAGTCTGAAGGCCTAAGAATCAGGATTTCAAAAGCAAAATAAGATGCTAACTCAAATATTCATTCTGGAAGAGTAGAATTCATCTGTCCTTTACGCTGCTGTTTTATCCAGGTCACCAAATGATTGGAGCAGAAAGCCGTTTTGCTTGGACTAGGGAGGGTAACAGCTTTTTTAAAACAGGGATTCAAATACTAATTTCAATTAACAACACCTTAATAAACATACTTGATAAAGCATGTTTAAAAATATCAGCATACGATCCACTCAAGTTGACTCATAAAATTAGCAATCATGAGAAATCATCTGATAAAGTGGTTTTATTGGCAAAATGGCAAATAGCTTAGTAAATCATCTTATTTAGCACTTTCCCATTCACTGAGCAGGATTTATCAACCTTAACTATACAATACGTGCTCACCATCATCACTGTGCTTGAAAAAATACATTTTGGGTTTATTTTGAATTAGTGTCTCACTCAATTATTTGACAAGTGGGACTGATATGATTGCTTCCTCATTTAAATATCTCTCTTCAGCATATATTGTTGACCTATGTGACATACACCTCTGTTATCAGAAACGAAAATGAAAATGTTTAGTAATACCAGCAAGAATGTACCTCCAGAGGGGGAAGGTGGCAGGGGAGGTGAAGAGCACAAATGATCAGGATGGTCAACAGGTGTTAGTGAAGTGGGAAAACCCCGTGGTACACAATAATGCAATAATATACTATAACTATAAATACACATATATACGCAAATTCAAAAAAATTGTAAATCAAATTAAAAAAAAAAAAGAACAACCATCACAGAGATAGTTGACATCCTCTGTGGATGTCTATTCTATTCCCCATTACACATTCCCAGAAATAATAATTAGTACACTGGAACTAATGTTTGCCATGACAGTGGTACTTTAAACTTTTAAATCACACATCAGTTAATAATATATTATTTTGTAAGGTTATAATTTTGTAATTATGGTATTGTAATATGTATACCTATCTATGTAACTTGTTTTTCCACAATTTTTTTCAAATATTTAAAAAATTATAAAAGATTTAAAAAATGTACCTCCATATAAACACATGATGCATTCATAAAAATTTTACTAAATGTATGTTCATTTGATTTAATATATCTTTCCTATGGATATAAATATCACCTTAGAACTTTTATAGGGTATCCAGCTCCCTATATTTGAAGTTTCTAGGGGAATCTACCTAATGCCTTTCTGCGTACATAGTTTGTCTCTCTCTGATGAGAGAATGTAAACCTTGATAAAGACTAATGTTCATTAAAGGTTAGGTTAGAATCATATCTCTCACACAACTATCAGGCAAATATGTATTAAATATCTTACTTAGATCGTTTTTAATGAAGGAATTAGGTAAATGTAAGTTACATTCAAGGAAGAACCTACCAAAAGGAAATGTTTGTCTTTCATTTCAAATCAGGATTGGAATGTTGATATGCATTTGCAACTGATACAAATATGGTTTCGTCTACAATATGAAGTAAATATCTGTTGGAATTTCACCTGATAGATGTCTACAGCATGAATGCTTTTGATTTCTATTTGTTCCTATGATTTACAGAGTGGGAAAACATCAAAGATAAGTAAATATTTAGTCCCCTATAATTAGACTCAGACAACTTATTAGGAAATGCTATAAAAATTAAGCTATCCATTGAAGCATAGTATTTCCCCCTATACTGTAAGTTATTACTTTTCTAATAAAATATTTGAAAGAAAAAAATATTGGTTACAAAATAAAGCTCTCAGATTTAGCCTTGTTATCTACATGCATCCAACAAGAATATTACCATAAGGGCCTTCTTTAATTTCAATCTTGGTAGTTTTCATGTTGAATCTCAGCATTTAAAAACTTTAAGAACACTTAAAGTTTTTATATGCTGTATTTGTCTGTTCAAGGAAACTCTTATCAAGATATCTTTCCACTAAATAATTCCACCTCTTTTCTATGTATTAAGAAAATATTTCTTTTCTTAAAGTTTGTAAAACATACCAGGATCCTCTCTTGCAACTTTCTTACTGCTTATAAGCCAAAGGATAGGATAATCTTCCTCAGAAAGCAATGTTGGCATTGATTTTACAGCCAACTCACAATCCGTAAACGTTGCTGGTAGTATCTGATTAAATGACAATATTCTCTAATATGACATTTGTGGAAAATCCTAATATAAAAGGATTATATGCAAAAATTATATAACCCATTTTTCAATTATCCTGCTTAAAATAAGGTCAGATTTCTAACATGTATGTAGATAGTATGTCATCATAAAAACTAAATTACCTCAGTAAAGTTTTTCAATTCTGAGAACTCAATGAGATCAATATATTATTTCAATATATTTAATTTTAGTTTGCAATAGCAGAGGCTTCTAGTTTGAGAAAGACTGCAGACAGCTTGAGAAGAAAAACACTTTCATCTGATTATAAATTCAGAAAATAAAACAAAGTGCCATAGACAGTATTTCAAGTAAACACAGTAAGATGTTCTTCTTTAATTCATTGAATACTGTGTAGTGAATTCTTGTTTTGTAAGTGGCAGTTAGCAAACTTGGGAAGCTAACTACTGTGATATTAAAAGCTGTCCTGAGGATCCTTACTCAGCCCACAGCAGCCTGTTAGTCATCTGAGCTTATTCTTGCAAGTTATTCTTCCATTGCTTTGACCCTGCCTACATCCTTGTCTGTTAATGAAAAAAATCTGATCTGTTGATGATTTTAGAAACTTCACAAGCACATTCAAGTATATATACAGGAATAGGTTTAAGCAAGCTCAGCCAAAATTATCTCTAAATGGCCATGGTTAATTAATAAGTGATAGCTGTCAAATATAAAGTTTCTGATAAGATATAAGGTGAAAAAGATAACTGAAAAAGCTTGCCTATTCTGTGACATGACAAACATGATAAGAAAGTCATTATAATGAAATCTTTTGGGTAAAATGTCTCTATTTTCAAGGAAAGTGGACTTTGCATCTGCTGTTCCAAGGTGGATAGATATAATTGTTCAGTAGAAAACAAAATCATGTAAAATGATGATCATGTATGATGATACATATAATATCCTGAGAAATATTAAGAGTATACCATGAATATCAAGTATGAGATGTGATGAGTGATTCTAGAAAAGATCTAGGTCTGCTTTTATATACAGAAATTCAAAATTGAAATAAATTGTATAACTCTAGATGAATAACATGTCTTTTAAAAATATTTTATTCATTCTTTTAATTTCTTACATAGGTAAATGGTTACTGGGATGCCTTTTTCTTCCCCTCCCTCTCATACCTCCTCTGTTAACTCAGACTCCTTTCTCCTTGTTTGTTGATTTATGCTGAATCCATTGGTCTCTTTCATTTCTGTGGCATTGTCCTTTCGCTGGGTGAGGGACTGTGTTCCTGGGACATGGCATGCTTGCTTGTAGTTTTGCGGTCTTAGCTTTTCATTGGGCAGCCAGTCCATGCTCATTTGAGATCTATCAATGTCTTTTCATTGCTGCCTGCCCTCTCCAGTCCATTCTCCTTGCCAATCTGCTACCTCTTCGCCCCATAGCTCTGCCCTCTGGTTTAGGGGTCCTTGCTCCTAGTCACGGTCAGTAAAGAAGTTTCTTGGTGAAGGTAGGCATCCACTGATGGACTTTTTGGATCATCTCCTCTTCCTCAGTTTGCAGATCTGCTGTGGATCCGATGTGCTGATTCTGCGGTCCTCCTCTCCCGAGGCATGGGGGGGGGATGTCTTTTTTCTTGGGTGGCATATCTCAAAATGGGGTCTTGGTTCTTCCATTCTCAGTGAGGCCATAGGTACAGTTCTGTGATATGTCGTTACCATGGTAGTTTCTCCAATTCAGTATTGGATTGGAGTTTGTCTTTTTCGATGTACCTTCTCCTGCACCCCACCCAGATTTGTGAGCAGGAACTTTATTTGGTCCCTCATTCTTTCTATGTTACTGTTTGCAATGTTTGTGCTCTTCTTATTCCTCCTGATGACTAAGTGGAGTGAGAGTGAAATGGCAAGGCTATCCTGATGACCCCCACCTGCCCCCACTATACCTGGACCCTGTGTGGATCCAGTCTCGGTGGTGTGCTGGTCAGGTTTGGGGTTCCTGGGCTGGCCCCTGAGTCTCTCCTACCAGTCAGACTGTTGGCAGAAGGTGCCTAGTGAGTGTGGAGTGGGTACAACTGCCAGTGGAGGTAAGCCAATTGCTGCAGTGCCTTTCGATCAGGACATGTGTGGTTCCCACAAGTTGAGCTGACTGGAGTTTCCCAAGCTAGTATCCAAGTCCTCCCACCCATTGGAACCTAGTACCCATGGGGTGGAGTAGCTGCTTGCTGGGGCAATAGCAGCTACCATGAGAGCCTCTCAGGGCCTGTGGTTTATCTCCATACCCAGGACTGGTCCAGAGTTCCTGGGCCTGCCCCGGAGTCGCTCCAATCACCCAAACTTTCAGAAGAAGGTGCCCAGTGGGTGCAAAATGAGTGCAGCTGCCAGCTGAGGTAGGGCAGCAGCTGTGGCATGTATAGATCAAGACGTACGGTTCCTACGAGCCAAGCTCTATTATTTAGTCTCAGAGACGTTAGATGAAAATTACATTTTCTAATGCCTTTTGTCTTATGAGGAAATACATATGTATTTCAGGGAATATAAGCTAGTGGAGGAGGCAAACGCATAAAGGCACAGATAACTTTCACTGTGGATCTGATCGCAAATCATTCACATGGTGCTCTCTCTCATAAAAGAGAAGAATGTTATTTTCACCAGTGAAGCATAGGATGCCTAAAGGGTATTTTCCACAAATCATTTTTTCCTTTATAGGAGGTTTATGATCTTCAATTCCCTTTGAGGGTTCACTTGCAGTGAGTGTTATTTTGAGTCTAGTCTGCTGAGCTGGAATTCCCATAGGCGTGTTGTTTTTTTTTTGTTTTTTGTTTTTTTTTTAAATCACTGGGAAAACCACAGAGAGACACAAATAGATCTCCTTGATGAGGATAAAATAAGCAGCACTGTAAATGTGATAAGTGTGTGACACCTCCTCTTCACTTTTCTACATTTCCTCTTCACTCAAACAAGTGGTTCCATGCTGGTAAGTTTCCTGATATTCACAGGTAATCCCTATGCAAAGGCAATACCACTCACCTTTGTATCAGCTCAAGCAAGCAGTTTTATGTTGTCTATTTGTGGCCATCTTCTGGCAATTAGGGTGGGTACACTAGGCACCTCTGTAAGAAACCCAGAAATACCTATATTGGAGACAGGCAGGTCATGATCCTTCAAACTCATTGGAGATCAAGTAGGTTTCAAGCCAGTACTATCGGGTGAGCACAGAAAGACATTCAATGCCAGGTACCTGGCAGCTTTCTTACCCTCCCAAGAAATGCAGGTATTTCACTTCACGTTTTTTTTTTTTTTTTTTTTTTTTAAGCAGCAGTGAAAATGGCAGGTCTCTGCCACCTGTGTTTATGCAATTAGTTCTCTTTCTTTGGACTCTTTTCCTTAATAAACTTAGTATGTGCTATTAAAAAACAAGCTAGTAGGTTAGCTCTGGTATAATATAGCTGCTAAATGTAAAGGTGTTGTTAGCATAAGTGGTTTCTGGATATAGTTATATCAGACGATTGGATTGGTAGTGGACCTCAACCAGAGACAATAAATACTCACTCTAGGTTTCTGTCTCCTAAGTATTTCCTAATAACAATCTAATTAGGTTTAAGTCTTTGCTGTACATTTTCTTCTTTTGACAAACAAGAGACCACTGTTCTGATAAAAAATAATGGGTGGGTTTTCAAAGTTTACACAGGGATAGTTTGGTACAAATTGCATTTAATGCTTTAATTGTAGAATATAGGCCAATCAGTGAGGATATGACTTCCTATCTACTTAGTGTATATCAACATATATTGAAATGACACATGATTGCATAAGACAACATAAGCTAGAAAAAGACAAAAAGCAAACAATAGCACAAGTGCATGAATAAATGTACAATATGGATTGCGTTTCACTAACTCTCACTACTTACTACTGAGTTAACTTGAAGATTAATTCATGTTCTTTAGTTAGGGCTAAAAGACAAGCAAACAAACTAACAGCAAAAATCAACATCTCATTCTAGGCAGGAGAAAAAGAATACATTGCTTAAATTTTATAATACTAGAAAGCATCAATTTCTGTTCTATACTTTAAAATAAAAAGAAGTTTACTGTTATAAAATAATATGTATATTTGCATAAAGTATTATTTTTACTAGATCTTAGTGTTCTCTCATTTCAGATGATCTTGTAAAACTGTGACATACAAGCATAGTGTGATATGTGTGTTTAGGGCCTAATGAAGCCATGGAATACCAATCAAAAAGTTTAAAGAGGGAGTGGATAGATTAGGTTGTTGAAGGGACTCAACATGTAATTAACAGACCGACAAGGAAGGGGCAGAGTCTTGCAAGTGACTGAGGTCATTTAACATTAGCATTTGGGGTCACTGTGTCTTTAATTAAGGGGAAATAGAATAACTAAACTATCTTTAAAGGAAAGCAAATCTGAAACCTTAATACAAGGCCTTGTAACAAATATGCAGATGTATTCTTTGTTGATCCTAGTGGCAAGTTTCTTCCAAAGATGAATGGAAAAACCATTCATTAATTGTTTGTAAGATTTCTATTTCCTTAATGCAAGCTAACTGCATTTAAAATAAACACAAAAACCAATATATTTAAGAAAACAGAGATAATAAGGAATAGGATGAGATATAAGAATGAGTATAAGGAAGATTAGAAAAAGAATGATCAATGAAGGCTTTAAGATATTTAAAACTTATTATATACCTAAGACCAATTTAAGAGCTTTAATACATGTGAGAATAAAAGATGGTAAACAGAAAAATTAGTACAATAATTATAATTATTATAGTTGTATAGTATAATTAATTGTAATAGTTGCACTAATTAAATATTAGTGCAATAATTTTTGCACTATATTAGATATCAGTTTTCTATGATCAGTAATTAGTATTACAGGAAGACGTGTTATGATATTTGTGTTCCATGAAACTTTATTTGGGGAAAATAATATATTTATTGAGATAATATTCACTTACCACATTACTTGAATCAAAGCTTTAAGTTTATAACTTTTCAGATATATGTTCATATCAGAATGCTGATTCCAAGTAAATATTTGAAAAACATTTTCATCCATTTTGATGAATATGCTTGAGATAAACTGATGCTAGCATTTATCTTGGTGTAAAGCTCAGATGTGTCATGATATTATTCCTGTTTATATTTTATACATTTTTAGTCCTAGAATTATTATAAAACAGCTGGAATCACAAAGTTTTACTAACTGAAAACTGCACAAGTGACTAAACATATGCACATTGAAGAAAATTAGTTTCTGTGATTGCACAAAAACTCCTCTGAGAACCACATCCTGATTCCTTCACTCTTGCAATGTCAGTCTTTAACACATCTGAAGAGGAAATCTCTACTTTCTTTCTCATTGGCCTCCCAGGCATGGAGCATGCTCACATCTGGGTCTCCATTCCAATTTTCCCCATGTACCTCGTAGCTATCCTGGGCAACTGTGCCATCCTCACTTTCATAATAACAGAGACTTCTCTGCATGAGCCTATGTATTATTTTCTCTCCATGCTGGCTTTTTCTGACCTGGGACTGTCCATCTCCTCCCTTCCAACTATGTTGCGAATCTTCTTGTTCAATGCCACTGGAATTTCTCCAGATGCCTGCTTTGCCCAAGAATTTTTCATTCATGGATTCACAGCAATGGAGTCATCATTTCTTCTCATCATGTCCATTGATCGCTTCATAGCCATCTACAACCCTCTGAGATATACCTCTATTCTC
Source organism: Uropsilus gracilis (assembly GCA_004024945.1). NCBI lineage: Eukaryota > Metazoa > Chordata > Mammalia > Eulipotyphla > Talpidae > Uropsilus > Uropsilus gracilis. Next base: position 68,174 of record PVHY01000397.1, read on the forward strand.
ACCAGCGACAGAGTTTTTAAAGTTGGCTTTGCATTTGCTATAAAAAGTATCTTACTGGTTTTTCCTTTCCCTTTGACATTAAGGAGGCTGAAATACTGTAAGAAAAACCTTCTGTCTCACTCCTACTGCCTCCACCAGGATGTCATGAAGCTGGCCTGTTCTGACAACAGGGTCAATGTCATCTATGGAATGTTTGTGGCTCTAACTGTTATGTTGGATTTGTTGTGCATTTCTGTGTCTTACATTTTGATCCTGAGAATTGTTCTGGGCATTGCCTCACAGGAAGGTCGTCTCAAAGTCTTTAATACTTGTATCTCCCACATCTGTGCTGTGCTTATCTTCTACGTGCCTGTTGTTACCTTGGCTATTATTCACCGCTTTGCCAAACATGTTTCTCCAATTATTAAAGTCTTAATAGCTGATGTCTTCCTTCTTATTCCCCCTCTAATGAACCCCATAGTGTACTCTGTGAAGAGTCAGCAGATTCGAAATCTAATGTTGGCGAAATTATGTAAGAAACAGGGATAATTCAGCTCTATGAAATCCAGCTCACTTGACAACTTTTCAACCAAATATAAGGATCCACAAATGACAAAGAGGTAATGGAGAATCTTTTTAATGTGAAAAACTGTATGCTAAGTTGTTTGATAAATTAACTTGTTTAAGGAAAAAACATCTTAAGTTAGATTAATCAGGCTTTAAAGTTAAATAATGATTTGATTCCTACTGCCTTTCTTACTTTATACAGTTATACAGTCTATCCACCATCTTTATAAACATATAGATACTGGCTTCAGCAGTAGTTATGATTAGAGGAGGTTATCATATATTTAGCTTTTAAAATGTTTACTTTGGAGTATAAGGTCATACTTCTAATAACCCAGGCAAGGTGATCAATGACTGAATTGTACTCAAAGATGAAGTACACATCCACAATCAGAGAGGAGTCTTTATCCTTGATGATGTGTTTTAATGGGTTTGTGGATTTCATCAGCAACTCAGTTAAACTACTAAAACTTTCTGGTACTCCTGTGCTGTGAAGCCTATTTGAACAAGTTAAATACACAATGCAATTTTCATTAGATGAAATAATAACTATAAAGGTGTACTTTATTAATTTGTAATTTAAATTATCTACAATAAATTTCAGAATTTCCATCCACTGATGTGTATGTTGAATTATTTAAATTCACCTCATATCTTTTCATATGTCTCTCATTTAAATTTATCTCATATTTCTTTGCCAAAGTTATATCCCTTCCTTACTAACAGTATTATTTCTTTATTGTTTATATCTTAAAATTGCATATAGGCAACTTGAAAGTCACCCTTTATTTTCAAATTTGTTAGTGGCCAAACTGCATGGCAGAATATACAGTTATTTCTTTTTTTGAGTTTAAAAGGCATATCAGTCTTAATCAATTGTGTAGACATAAATAAAATACATGTTATAAAGGAAAGATTTAATAGTCTATTTTAGGAAAATCTATTGATATAGAGATGGATTGTTCTAGAAATCACTCAGGACAGATATCGAAGTAAAAGTTTGTCAAAATAGCATTTAAAATATGCAAATTGGATTTAAATATAAAGTATATATGTATACTATAACATATTTATATGTAAACAAATTTGTTATACTATAACAAATTTATATGTAAACAAATATTTATATGTAAACATATTTATATGTAACATATTTATATGTATACTATAACATATTTATATGTAAACAAATACTAGACAGATATCAAAGTAAAAGTTTGTCAAAATAGCATTTAAAATATGTGAATTGGATTTAAATATAAAGTATATATGTATACTATAACATATTTATATGTAAACAAATATATAATATAAAAATTTATATATATAAACATATAGAAAAAATCTTTAAAAAATTAGTAGTTTAATTGAGTTGTATATAAAAGGTCTAATGAGGTTGTCACTAACGTATCCTTAACATTTATTTTATGTAAGTGCTGTTTTCATTAATAAATGTTCAACTATACACATTAAAAACTCCTGCAAGAATGGAACACTATTCTGCAATCAAAAAGGAGAAACCATGCATTTGTGATACTATGGTTGAACCTAGAAGGAATAATGTTAGCATAAATAAGCCAGAAACATAAAGAGAAATACTAGATGATCTCACTTACATGAGGGATATAGGGAAAACAAGCAAAAGTACAAGCAAAATTTAAAACTAATGTCAGCAGAATTGAAGCATAGAACAAAAGAGAGGGGTCAGGGTATACATGGGGAGGGATGGGCACAAGAGTTTGAGATGATGGTTCATGAGTGACAATATGGTGGGAGAACCTTGGGGTAGACAAAGATGAAAAATATGAATGTGTGTGACCAATTAAAAAAATAAAATTTAAAAAAAGGATGACCCCTAATTTAAAAAAATCCTGTAAGTTTCATCCAGTGATTTTAAAACTAAAAGTTATTGTTTTAATATTAATGTTATATTTTAAGCAAAAGGAAAACAATTTGGGATAATACCTTGGCTCACATATTTAAAATGAAAGTTGCAAGAACACAGGAACCTATAGAACTCTGAAGACTTGAGACATCCTTAGGCTAATAGCTCTTACTGTCTTTATCTCTTGATCCTACTTCTTACAAGTATTTTGAATAAGCTAACACACATGAGTACAAAGTTTGTTACCAGATAGAGAAAGTAGAAGCTGGAGGTGAGGTTGAGGAGCACTGTTTACAGATTCATTACAGAATATAGAGAAGAAAAGCTGCATTATTGCATCCACTTAGAGATCTAGAGAGAGGATTACATAATGTAGATTACCTAATGTCCTTCAATCAGAACTGACCTTGATACCCAAAGACATTAATTTACTGTGATTGGCAAAAATGGGTCTCGTGCTACCAAAGTCATCATGTCTAAAATAAATCAAAGGAAAATATTTTCTGTTAGTTTTGAAAAAAAAAAATCATTTGTCAAGAATAAAGAAAGTAAAAAATGGGATAAATATGAAAGGAAGCTAAGTTTTTCTATTAAAATCCTTCACATGGCAGAATGACATCATGAAAAATAATTTATTAAAAGCATCATTTAAGAGTAAAATGTAGACAATAATGAGAAATCAATCAACATAGTGACCTGTAGGAATTTTATTTATAATCTCCTTAGAAAGTACAAACATCTTTTTTTTGGTACCACTTCAGGGTTTAGGAACCATAGTATTTAATAATGGAATCATGGAAATGTCACCTTCAGCATGCCATGATTCAGAAGATGCAAATATTTGCTATCTTTATTGATAAAAAGTATATGAAATTCATGATTTAATCTTCACTGTATTATTGGTTCATTCTTTGCAAAACAAAACAAGTAGTAAATGCTTAAAATAGTCAAGTCCAAGTGACAATGAATGGAATCTGAATGCTATATTTATTTTTTTAGCTTGAATAATGACATTGTTTTTTAATTTCTAATTTTTATGAATTAAGTTCTTTTACTTTATTTATAGTAGTAGTCTTATTTATATTTCTACTGCAAGCAGGTGGGTTTCAGTTCTTTTCCTCCATCAACAAAACTGAAGTTTACATAAATTTTAACTATTTTAAAAAAATCAAATGATATCATGATTTATTTTAGAAATAAATTTGCTAATAAATGTAGTGTTTATCTATGAAAAAGTGGGTATTGTTAGTATTTTGTTATACATTTCTTATACTATAAACAAAGTAATATACTGTTTCTGGGATGCAGATTATAATACATTGACATTGTATAAGAAGTTCTACAGCAACTAAGAATTATATATATGTACAATAGTTATACCTATCTCATATGATTATATATATATAAAGAAAGTATTTGGTGTACTTTCACATGAACTTACACAAAAACTATCAAGAATGTGTAAATAAGATATACAGAAAAGAAAGATATTCCCTGCTTGTGGTTTGGAAGAATTAATGTTTCTAAAATAACCATCTTACCCAAAGCAATGTATAGATTCCTTGCAATCCTTATAAAAGTTTCAATGATGTTACTCAAATAAATAAATCAAAGATAACTGAAATTCATATGGAACCACAAAAAATGCCTGCATCATCAAAGCAATCCTGAAAAAAAAAATGGGGGAGAATTGTGAAGTTACACTGCTAGACTGAAAACTGTATTATATAGCTATAATAATCAAGATAGACCTATAAGGGATACATAAACCAGTGGCATATAACTGAGATCCCAGAAATAAGCCCATTCTTGTATGACAGTTAATCTGTGACAAAGAAACCAATAATATACACTATAGAAAGGAAAGTGCCTTCAATAAATGATACTTGGAGAACTGGATAGTCATAAGCAGAAGAATAAAACTAGATTGCTATTTCATACTGCACAAAACATTAACTCAAAATAGATTAAATAGCTGTATGTAAGACTTGAAACAACAAAATACATAGAAGAAAACATAACATTCCACAACATTAGCATCACTGATACCCTTGTGTATTAATTTCTAATAGCAAGATAAACAAGAGTGTGTAAAAATGGGATTGTATCAAACTAAAAAGTGTCTATATAACAAAGCAAACTATTACTAAAACAAAGAGACACTATACTTTACAGAAGAAAATAGTTCATTCTAACAAGTGACTGACATCCATAGCTATAGAGAACATATATAACTCAAACAGCAAAAATGCAAATAACCTCATCAAAAAATGGGCAGAAGATGTAATAAGTAGCCTCCAATGAAGTGATATAGAGTAAACACACATCTCATGGTACGTGAATCATGTACCATTTTGTAAACTGCTATTACTGCAGTAAAATTTTTTAAAAATAATACAAAATAAATAACTAAAGTAAAACCAAAAATACTTCACCCATCTTATTTTCAGTACAATTTGAATACTTAAGAAACTATCATTATTTTCATGATAACTTTCAAAGAACCAGTCAGGGTGACATAAATATTTTAGAATAATAAATCATTCTGAAAATAGTATGAGATTATTAAGGGGACACTACGTTTTTCTTTATCTTTTGCCCACTAGAGGTATGCCATAAAATATTTTGGATCCCATCAGCCCTCTTTTTACAAATGTAAGTAGATTTATTGAGTGATTTTGAAGATATAAAACAGCTGATTCTTCTGAGGGAAGTTTTTTTTGTGTGTATGTTTATTATAGAAATCAACGTTCTAAAAGAAATGTAAATTGTTTCTTCCTATATTTTATGGGATTAGATTTCATGTTTGGATTTCTGTTTTTATACAGGCAATTGATGGGATCTGCTTCCATTGATCATTGTTAGAAATTTCATTATAGAATACATCTGAACAAAATTCTCAGTTATCAATTTATCATTAAAAAGTAATTTGTCTTCATTTAAAAACACTAAACATATTTTAAAGTAGCTCCATTTGAAAAGACATAGGAGGAAAAGAAGAATAAAATATTCAGTATTTTAAAAAATATTTGTAAATTAACAAATTTCATCTGTATGTAGAAGGTCAGTATATCACAGAATTGGGCCACTTAATTTCATTCACATTCTACATATATGCTTTTATATATGTCAGTATAGCTGACAATTGCTTTACATTACATACTCAGACTTAAAATTTTAATTTTATTTTATATTGCATACCAAGTTTTAAACTTTTATGTTAATGAACAGAGGTTTATTTCTATATTCCTTGAACTAATTTGTTGTTGGAGAAGAATTTGAAACTTCATAAAAAGCGTCTGAGGACTGAGTCCCAGATTTAGGATTAAAATAGAATGCATTCTCAGAAACACTCCGTAAGTCTAATATAAACATGCCTTCACGCACTGCTCAGGAACATGATTAAGGGATGTGCTGCTTGATGCTGTGTGTCATGACTGACTATAATGGAAGGAAATGGGGAAAGAATTGCTAATCTTTGGTGAGAAGATGTGGCATAAATGGAAATGCATAGAGGCAGAGCAGGCTGGGCCAGGGATATGGAGCAAAACAGCAGCAGTAAAAAAAAGAATGATTTCTCATATTTTTTTATTTTTCAGATATTTTGATTTGACACTAAGATCACCCCTAATATCTCTTACAAGATTCAAGGCATTTACTGTTATCCTCTCAATCACATCGACTGAAATACATTTCTATAGAAGCATAAAGAAGCAAGTAGAGAACTAATGTTGAGAGTGGACTTCTCATATCCCTCTAAAATAAATAATGGTGTTGCAATTTTTGTTTTGGTCATCATCTTTCTACTAGGCAATGATGTTTAACTGATCTGGGTGTCCATGTTTTTCAATAAACAATATTTTTACATGATTTTACATAAAACAAAGTCAGTTCACACTGCAGCATTTTCTTTCCTGTTGGATTAAACACATAGAAGACAGTTTATAGTGTTTCCACCATGGTGTGTTTTTAATAAGAGATTAAATTCTAATTAAATACTGGTAAATCAATGAAGTTGTGATAGGACAAAGATGAAGATCATATGATTAACTTTTAATTATAACTGCCTTATCACATATCCCAGGGTAAGCTTATTTACCTATCTATGAGTGGTTTGATTCTTTCAGAGTAATTCTGAAGGCATGTCTTAACTATCTCTGTTTCCTTTACATCCTTGTAGAAGTAGATTCTTCTCTGTTGAGACAATCCTCTTCTCAATAATAGCAGTCTAAATGCACAACCATCTGATATTGTCAGGGTTTCTACCCAGATTTCCAGTGTCTTGAACAGGTGGGGGGGGGGAGTGACCCAGTACGTATTGACTTCAAGCATAGGTAAAAATTAATATGTATTCTGTGTACTGACAGGTTGTGCAAGTGAACTGAAGTGTTCCAATGATGTAAGGCAGAGCTATCTCTGTCTTTTCCCAAGGGATACTCAGTGCAATCTTTAAATCATGACCAATGGCTGATTCTGCACCTGGCCCCATATCTGAAAGGGCAAATACTTGTTTGAGGAGATGTGACTATGTCTCATAATCTGATTTGATATCTGGCTTGAACCTGAGATTATACATGAGTATTTATGTGTCAGTGAATAAGAGGGGATATGAATTAAGGTTTTGATTGTGTGAGTACCTTACAATACTGTCTGCATGTTTTTCCATTTTGCATGCTTAATGGAATTTTTTATTACCACGGAATATTATCCTATTATATTATAAATATATATTATATATTATATTATATTATCTTGGCCACCTATGTGGCTTTCTGCTTTTAGTGTGACACATCAGAAAGTGAATTTCCCAGCTTTGAATAATAGCCTCTTCTGTATACAATTATGACAAGCTTCAGGCATAAGAAATCTGCATTGAGTTCACTGCCAGTCTCCCTTTTTTTGTTTGTTTTTGTTTTGTTTTGTTTTGTTTTTAACAAAACTCAACTGGGAGGAATAAAAAAAAATCTTAGAACATGACCCTGGTCTGGCCTATCAAATGACTAGTGGGAGAATTAAATTGCCTTATATAACATGCGAGCTCATATAGAAAACATGGCATTAGCTCATGCTGCCAACAACTGATCCTATATCTTCTTTTTGATTGCTTTCTAATTCTCTCTCTTTCCTCTCTCCTCTTTGATCCATTTCTCTCACTTTCCTTCACAGGAGGAGCAGCATCACCTCCCTTGACCTCTGATAGGATGATATGCCCCAACAGTAGCACTTTCTACCCAAGCACATTTTTCCTGGTTGGAATCCCAGGTCTAGAGGAGTTTCATGCCTGGCTCCCACTGCCTCTCTGCTCTGCTTACCTTGTGGCCCTCCTGGGCAATGTGACAATTCAGATGATCATCAAGACAGAACAGAGTCTCCAGGACCCTATGTTCTATTTTCTGACCCTCCTGTCAACAATAGAATTAGCCCTTATTACAACTTCTGTGCACCACATGCTGGGAGACTTGTGGTATGATGATCACAAGACTAAGTTTACATCTTGTGTGGCTCAGATGTTTCTGACTTGCACCTTTCTAGCCATGGAAACTGAGTTCTTACTGGCTATGGCCTTTGACTGATATGTGGAGATCTGTGCTTCACTCTCCTACACAACCAGCTTGACATCCTGTGCCCTGATGGACATCTGCATGTGCACTGCATTTTGCCTGATCCTGATTATGCTTCATACGATCTACCTTATCTACCTCTTACCTTTTTGTCATAGTTGTTTAATATCTCATACCTCCTGTGAGCATACGGACATTGTTAAACTTCCCTGTGGAAGTATCCTTGTCCATGCTGTCTATGGGCTCTATGTGGTCGCTCTCTTTATCTTACACCTGACCCTTACTGAAATGGTCTATATTTATATTATCCATTGGTCTATATTACATTATGTCTCTGTCTTCCATCCCAAGAAGCATGCCTAAAATCCCTGAGCACCTGTGTCTCCCATGCTGCAGTTCTTTGCATTTTCCATATCCGTGCAGTATTTTCTTCCCTCACACACAGATTAGGACAATACATACCCAGCTACATCCTTATTCTTGTTGCCACTATTTATTTGGAGATCCCACTTTCACAAACCCCATCATTTATTTTGTAAGGACTAAACAGATGAGAGAGAGAGAGAGAGAGCGCTCCAGATCTTTACTAAAAAACAAAACTCCTACCATGTTACTTGGTTAAGGACTTTTATCTTTCTAGAAAGACATGTGTTCTTGCTTAACAAATGTCTCCTGTTCTTAACCAATGCTTCATGCTGCAATACCAGTTGATTTGTTTCTAGCTATTGGTTAATGGAGATACAAGTTGTATCTCAAGTTCAAAGACTATGGGTTTCACCTGGAAGAGGGAGGCGTGACCACAGTGTTGTTATCTTTGTGTGGAGTCCTTGATGGCTGGGGTTGTTTCTTTTCTGAGGAAAGAACATATTCAAGATCTTTTGTACTGTATAAGTTGACAGATGTGATGCTGACAATTTGACTTCAGTCACACATTCATTGACTCATTCACTATTCATTTTATTATTTATTTAATTTGTATTCCTTTGGTGTTTACTGTACATCTTGAATCTTTCTATTTCTAAGGATAAATCATTGAGTCAATTACTACAAATGCCTGACCTTTCAACTGGAATTTTGCTGTGTTTTTAGAAAAGATAAAGTCAAGTTCATGATTCAAAAATGATTAGTGCCTAATTGATATCTGGGAGTAGAATGTCTGCCAAATGTGTAAAACTCAGTGGTATGGTAACCAGAACAAACATATATTCAAAACTACTTCTCACTAATAGCAACAGTACCATTTCATTATCTCTCCATATCTGTGCCCACAGCATAATCAACTGTGATCTTTGAATTGAATTTTGTATAGCATTTCTTTTTGATATTTGCTGATTGTTGCATATAACTGTATTTTTTGTTCTTTAAATTTATGTTTAACTTTAAAATAGTCCATTGATATTATGCATGCATCTACAAATAAATACTCAAATATTTTAACCAGAAAATATGTTGCTTTCCTTAAATTTTTTTTTTTCAGATAATTTGTTAAATTTTATGACTTTAGGATATTTAGGTAGCAGGAATGTAATAAATATAACATGCTTTGGCTTCTTTGATTTTTGGTTTTAATCATTTTCTAAAAATATATAGTGTCCAATAGTTTCCTTTCACTGAATTTACATGTTTTCCTAATTTGACTTTGTTTCCAAATATTACTAATTTCTGAAGATTCTAATTTTCAATAATCCTATTTTCCAATTTCACTAAAATGCTTTCTAAATGACAACTTTTATATAACCACATGCATTGCTAATATTTTATTCATTAATATCTTCTTGCTCTGGAATTCATAATCTTCAAGGAGAAAATACTTATGTATTATGATCTTCCCCTACTGCTAGTCTCACCTGTTCTGGTAATAAATTATCATATTTTTATATTTAAAGATATCTTCCTTTTCCATATTTGAATAATAGAGCAAGTGTTTATACAATTTGAATCAATGTTCTATTTCTTTAGATTCTGAATATTCATAGTTCAGCTTTGATTTTCTTGCAATTATAATATCAAAATATATAACAATCATATTTTAATTCTTTTAAAACTAAATTTTGGGGGAATATTTGTAATTTTGATGCTGTGTAATTTTATTATTCTGAGTTTACATTTATGTTTATTTTCTAAATGTCTAAAGTTTAGTATTTAATGACTTTTATTATCTTGTATGCAATATAGATTAGTATTTATGACATCCAATATTGTATGTAATATATAACATGCATTGCTTCTGGAATATTTCTAAACTTTATTTCTTAAAATGTCTGTTTTCTATATTTTCTTATTCTCAATTTCTAAAAAAATAAACTTGGAACTCTTGTTTCTTCTATTTCAATTACTTTTCTTTCCATCGCTGTTTTATGATGGTCCTAAAAATATATGCACCTATTCTTAAAACACACAGCTTTTATTAAGCAGATTTTATTTTATTTTTCATTTTCTTAGTATAATTAAGTCACAGCACTTTTCTGTGTTCAATTCTTATCATTAACAAGCTCTATATTTTAATCTCTTTCATTTTCCCTCCCCTTCTGTGTATTGCTCTCTTTTCTCTCTCTCTCATTTAACACTCCTTCCTCTAAAGCTATATATTAAAATGGTGAGTTATTTTTAAATTTTATTTCATAGTTTTAAAAATATATTTCTAGCTTTTTAAATATATTAACTAATCTTTGAAGAGCTGGTCACTATTTACTCTGCTTTTTTTCTTAACAACTGTGACTTTTAAATTTTAAAAATTTATATATGTACATATATTTCACATATATTCTTGAATATGTATATATAATGTATATATATATTATATCACATCTTTGTATTCCCTGGGGTTCACTCACCTGTGACTTTTTTGTTCAATTCTTCAAAATCTTGAGTTAGCAGACTCCAATGGTGGGTTTCCCAAGAAGCACATTCTAACATGGAGATTTGCATGTGGGGAACTTGAGTGTTAGCAGATTAATGATCCCCTCTTATGTCCATATATTAACCCACATATAAGTGAGGTCACTGGCATTTCTCTTTTATTCCTTTCTCTCATGCTTGCATGATTCCTTCTAGCTACATCCATGTAACTGCAGACAATGTAAGTTTGCATATTGCACTTTGTTCCTCACTAAAAGTCTTGTTTCAAGATATAACTGAGACCTCTAAACTAATTTACCCACCCCTGTTGCCCTACCCAAATATTAATAATTATTTTGTGCTTATAATCAAATTATATACATTTTTCTTCTTGATTATAAATTTTATTTCTTTGTGTGAAAAACAAACAAATAAGCAAGGACTACAAGGTATCATTATATGTATTATATGTATATATGTTTTTTATCTCTTTCTAAAGATGCAGACACCTGTGTATATTCTTGTTAGAGTGACTGATTTTAAGTAAACACATCTGTCTCTTTTCTCTATAATGATGTGTTATTTTTGCACTTAACAACCTCAATTTGAAAAAGCTTTACATTTTACATCCAGGTTTTAAATTTACGTGCTCATAAAAAGTATCTCTTTCACATGTGCTAGTTTTTTTATAAATGGAATTTTCATCTGTGTGTAAAAAATGCCTCATGATAGTTTTGATTTGAAATATACCGGTTTTTAATTTATGAAGAGGGAATACTATAAGAATAAGTGACTTCAAAAGCAATCTACAGATTCAATGCAATCCCTATAAAAATTCCAATGGCATTCTTTAAAGAGATAGAACAAAAATTACAAAAATTCATATGGAATAGCAAAAGACCTCAAATATCAAAAAACCTCCTCACCAAAAAAAGAGAGGATGAAAGCCTAACTACTCCAGACTTCAAGCTATGCTACAAAGTCATAATAATTAAAACATAATAATTAAAATGGTACTGGTACAACAACCAACAATCAGACCAATGGAACAGAATTGAGAGCCCGGAAATAAAATCACACATATATAGTCAACTAATCTTTGACAAAGGAGGGAAAAACTTACACTAGAACAAAGATACCCTCTCCAATAAATGGTGCTGGGAAAATCGGACTAAGACATGCAAAAAAAATGGACCAAGACAACATCCTCATACCAGGTACCAAAACCAACTTGAAATGAATAAAAGACTTAGATGTCAGACCTGAAACCATAACATACATAGAGAAAAACTTGGGCAAAACCCTCTATGAAGTACAATTCAGAAATCCTTTTCTGGAAACATCTGCAGAAAGCAAAAAGTTCAAGGAAAACATAAATAGATGGGACTACATCAAACTAAAAAGCTTCTGTACAGCAAAAGAGACATTTGAAATAACTAAAAGAAGCCCAACCAAATGAGAAAAAAATTTTGCCCCCCAAAAAAGTGATGAGTCTAATAACACTGATCTAGAAGGAACTCACACTACAAAACAAAAACCATACAAGAAACCCAACCAAAAATGGGGAGAACTAAAAAGACACTCTCCCAATGAGGAAATACAAATGTCCAACAACCACATGAAAAATTGTTCAATGTCACTAGCAATTAGGGAAATACAAATCAAAACCACAATGAGATACCACCTTACACCAGTGAGAATGTCCCACATGAAAAAAACAGGCAACAAGTCACTTCAATAATTATAGCCAAACACTGGGAAAAAGCCAGGAGTCTTTTAATGGGTAAATAGTTAAATAAACTGTGGTGTGATCATATCATGGAATAAATACTAGTTAGCAATAATAAACAAACAAACAAACAAAACAAACAAACAAATAAATAAATATAAATAAATATGAAAAAAAAAAAAAACTAAACAAACCGGCAACAAGTGCTGGAGTGAATGTGGAGAGAAAGGAACACTCCGACACTGCTGGTGGAAATGTAAACTTGTCCCATCACTATGGAAAGCAGTATAGAAGACCCTCAAACTAATGAAAATGGAACTATCATATGACCCAGCAATCAGAACCTACATGGAGCCCTCAATGTGGGTACAAAAGGACACCTGTGCTCGGGTGTTTATTGCAGCACTATTTATAATTGCAAGGACATGGAAACAATCAAAATGTCCCAAAACAAATGAATGGATGAAAAACATGTGGTATATATACACAATGGAGTATTACTCATCAATTAAAAATGACAAATTTGATGAATTTATGATAACATGGTTGTACCTAGAAGAAATACAGCAGAAATGAGTCAGAAAGAAAAAGACAGAAACCAAATGGTTTCACTAATATATGGACAATCAAATGAAAGTACACAATGGGAGGGTGGGGACCACCTGGTGCAGTTGGTGAGGGGAGGTGGTGGGTGACACCCTGTGATCAAAATGATGTTATATATATATATATTATTCAATTAATAAAAAAAGAATAGTGACTTAAGAATAGTGACTTCAAAATTCCAAATGGTTAGATTATTGTGAGACATATTCATTGTCTAATTCTAGGAAAACATACAATTAAAATTATAAGTATATGAATTATATGCCTGTTTTGAGAACCTCACCTTAGAAACTCAGGGGATGATTGTTAAAGAATTTTTTTTTCTTTTTTGAGACTAGGTCTTGCTATTTTTTTGCCTGTGGAACCGCAGGCTCACCTTGCCCGGGGTACCAAAGACTCACGCAATCCCCAGACTCAGCTTCCCAGGTAGCTGGGATTACAGGCGCAAATCACCACACCTAGCTATATTATTTTGGAGCTAGGTCTTGCTATGTGCCCCCGGCAGGACTTGAACCACTATCCCTAGGCCAGACTGCAGCTTCCTAGGCTGCTGCTTACAGGCATGTGCCAATATGCTTGGGCCCAGAATAATGATTTTTAAACACTATTTCTTCAGATTTTTTAAAATAACTTCTAGCGGTACTCATTAGAAACAAATTCAACCAGAAATATTATGCAAGTCAAAAGTAGATAAATAGACTGTGATTTTTTTAAATATTCTTTATTAACAAAAACCAGCAAGACTGCTAATTTTTATTAGAATTTATAAGTTACAAGGTCATTGGTAAGGCAATGATTAAACTAAGTGTAAATTCATGAATACAATAAAAACAAATGGTATTTATAACAATCATTCAAAAGGAGAAAACATTAATTATTAAATATCTGTACCTCAGGTTAAAGTGAAATAAAAGGAGTAAATATTAAACAGCATAGTAGAAAAATGTCAATAATTAATTAAATGTGTATGAATTGTGTGCATTCAAAATACTAAAAATGTCATATTGTTAAATTAAATGGCTTTAATAATTTAAATTGCCAACATATTAAAAGACACAGAGAAAAAGGAATTATGCTCATCAGTTGTGTTTGCACTGATTTGAAATTTCATAGATTTTATCAATTGACAGAAAGTGAGATAGTCACTATTTTAATAATCAACACCCTGTAGTTACAAAAGTAGATACTGGGATAGTAATTATAATTATATTGCTACAAGGAAGAAATTCTGAGACATATCAATAAATCAAGAAATAATGAATACACTCACATTTTATATAAACTATTGACTAATTTTGAAAATAACATATCCTTTTCAATGCTAAAACTTGGGAATGAAATGCATATAAATCCATGCATTCAAATTGACACTGTTCATACTGATTGTCATGCTGTTTTGGTTCCTTGTATCCGGAATAATTTTTTAACACGGTCATATATTTGCTTGGTTCTGACACCATATATTACAGGGTTGAGCATTGGTGGCACTACTACATAGAGATTGGCCAGGAGTATGTGGATATAGCGGGGGACATTTCTGCCAAAACGATGTGTCATAAAGGAGAACAGTGCTGGTGTATAGAGGGCAAGGATTACAAAAACATGAGAACCACATGTACTGAGGGATTTCAGTCGTGCTTCGTGAGAAGGAAGGCGAAAAACAGTACGCAGTATTTGGACATAAGAAAGGGCGATGGTTATGATGTCAAACACTAGATTCCCAATTGCACATAAACCATAAATAATGTTGACTTTAATGCTGGCACAAGCAAGTCGTGCAATACCCATATGTTCACAATAGGTATGGGGGATGACATTATTTCCACAGAAAGGCAACCGCAAAATGAGAAACACAAATGGGATTGTAAAAACTGCCCTCAATAGTACAGCTACCCCAATTACAGAAACAACCTTGTTGGTGAGGATGGTGCTATATCGGAGAGGATTGCAAATGGCCACGTAGCGATCATAAGCCATCGCCAGGAGTACTGATGACTCCATAAGTGTGAAATTGTGAATGAAAAACATCTGGGTGAGGCAGGCTTCAAAAATGATCTCCCTGAGGTTGAACCAGAAGATGCCAAGCATCTTAGGGATGGTAGCTGTGGAGAGACCCAAGTCAATGGCAGACAGCATGGCCAGGAAGTAGAACATTGGCTGGTGTAGGCTGCTCTCAGTCTGGATCACAAAAAGGATCATGATGTTCCCTAAGAGGGCAACTGTGTACACAGCACAAAAGGGAAAGCCAATCCAGATATGGAATGCTTCCATCCCAGGGATTCCCAGCAACAAAAAGGAGAAGGGGTGAAACTGGGTGTCATTGTGAAGGAACATCTTCTTTGGAAAGCTGTAGGACTTCAGAAATGTATGTTCATCCAATCTATGAGGCACCAGGCAGTTTTCCGACTCTGAAGACCTATGGATGATATAAGAGCTCTTAATTAAGTCTCTCCTTTCATTTTCACATAGTCATCAGTAGAATCCTGCTTACATTGACCAATTTAGGATTCTGTTAAGTTTTAAATACAGTGATATGATGATGGTAATTAATCTTAGTTGACTGAATGACATGTAGGTATTATCAAAAAGCATGATTAATAAAGCATAATTTATCTATTTGTTAAATACATATTCATCAAATTTATGCCAGAATATTTAATATTACCATCAAGGATTAAATCTATCAAGCTCTTAGTATGAGTGACTGTTATTAGAAAAATAATGTAGGGAATAATAGTAAAAGTAACATGAGCTACCAATTATTGAAATGCTCGTGACTTCCTATCTGAAGAACTTTCATCAGAATTTGTGCAAAATAATCTGCAATATTAAAAAAATAAACTTCAAATAAAATATCCATTATATATATGCATATATATATAATAACATGTGAGTGATCTAAATATCAACATTGAATAGACTTCTAGGAGGCTAAATTGTGTTTAATGAAAGATCTGGGCAATTTAGGCAATGGAGGAAATTAATGACCGAAGTGGAAGGACAGCAACTATAAGTAACACTCCCCCATCCAAGACATAAACTGCCAAACTTGGATTCACATACACATGTAAATATTTTGTAGTACAGTGTATCTCTTCAGATGACTTGAAAGTTCTAAAGCAGCAATATTAATTAATCAAGAAAATCACAACATGACTGAGGTACAGACATGAAGGGAGGAAGAAAATGAAGAAGAAAGTCTATTAAGCAACTCATGGGAGGGGCAGTGGATAATGGGTGGTAAATATGACCAGGCCATACCTTGCAGCAGGAGACAGCAAGACAAATTTTAGGGAGTTTCGACAGCAAAACAAGGTTATTCCGTAAGGTGCTGTCAGTGTGATGGAATTTTGAGCTTTTCAAAACAGTGAAACAAAGGCAAAGTGAAAGTAGTATTCACCCACAAAGAAAGTTTTCCTGAATTCCATGGGTGGAAATCAGCAACAGTTAATGAACTATTTCTTTTTCCACTATATACTTATGCGAAAGTATCTGATTTACTGAGAAAGTTACTGCAACTTATACATTTCAGCATGAATTTATTTGTAAGTGGGTAAAAATTGGCTACCACTCTGCCTTCTATAAAGAACAATACCATAGTATGTCATCACAAATGAAATAAGTAGAAATTATTTCTACCTGGTCATAGTTTTATCTGTGCATGATAGTGCACAGAGCAAATATTAGGTAAGTAGTCAACAACTGAAATGGATTTACCAGGTGAATAATATATGCACCTGAACCCAGTTAATTGCATATAAATATTAAAATTAGTTTAGAATTCATCTATCTTGTGGTACTCCCAAAACAAGATTGCTCCTTAAAAGTACCATATGTTACATGATTACATTCACTTGTCTATTTGGAGACAGAAAGTGAACTGTTGGATTCTTGGTACTCTGGTTAGGAATAGGGGTGACTGCAAATGAGACTAGAGATTAATTTTGGTGTAATGGAAATGTCCAAAAATTAAGCTGCAGTGATGGTTACACAACTCTGAAATGTAATAAGAATCTTTGAAGTATGAATTAAAATCATAGTTCAATAAAGCTGTTTTTAAGAACAACAAAACAAGATTCTATCACCTGTTAGTTGGGAGTAGTCTCTACTTCACTTTTCAGTTTTCCACTGGTATATATATACCAACAATTGCCTTCATTTTTCAGTTGCAAGACATTACAAATAAATTATCTCTTACCACTCACCTATTCTAATTTAGTCCTGTTTTTGTTGTTGTCTGTCTCAGTTAATGTCGTTATTATTTAGTGACTTGCATAATTCAGAAACATGAATATTATCTCTTCCCAATCCAATAAAATGCTGCTGATTCTACTACTAGAACATTTAAATGAGTATATTGCTTCTGTCAAAACTTGGTTGAATCAGATTATGACTATGACTCTGGCTGATTTCATTATAATATTTTCCATTGCTTAAAAACATGAGTTTTGTAGTCTGACTCATGCAATTGAAACTTCATTTCATGATTGTTCACTTTGGAGTTAAAGAAAAATGTATAAAATCATATTGCTATTTTCTGTGAGAGATTGGACAGAACTTAAACATCTCTACCACGAATTCTTCTCCTAAGTAATATAAATCAATGTAAATAAGCCCTTAAAGATTAAACCTCAATTTAGAACAGATAATTAACTTAAAACCTTTAACTTTGTTCAGTGGTTTATTGTAAGACACTACTTACCCATAATTCACTAGCTATCATGCAGACTAATTTTTCTAAAATGCACAAAAAATAGATTCAGTTGGAAATCCAAATGTTTTCACTTGGATTATAATGTCATTTCTGAGTGGGATCTTATTCCGTGCCTACACTCCACCACTCATCTTCTTTTCTAGAACTGTGTTCTGTATTTTCTCTTCCATCTCTCTTTTCTTCCTTTGCCTGTCACTATGCAGTAAAAACACACTGTTGCCAGGAGATGGGAAAACTCATCTGTCTGAGCACAGTGTAGACTCTGTTCTCTCTCAACTTTATTTTTTATGAGGGCTCTTTGCCCAAGAGGAGCTTCAGTAGAAAATTCCCAAGAGTAAATTTTCTAAAGGAAACCAAGATCTCTGAGGATTTTGGATTCTAATTTCATTTCAAGTCATGAGTAGATCATGACCTCTAATAGATCAAAGGCAGGTAAAAGTGAGATTTGCTACTTGGCTTATGAGCCTTGATTAAACATAACTTTTATTGTGTTAGAGCAAAAAATGATTGATAGATCTCTTTCATGTTATCCATATTAATGTGGAAAGAACACAAGTGTTCAAAGGTCAGAAAATATCTGTTCTCTCAGTTTAGAAATATTCTCAGAAAAGTGACCTGAAGAAATTATTATTCTTTTTTTTTTTTGCAGTGGTTCTCACTAGGTCAACCCATTTGTCATTCAAAATTAATCACATCTATTTATTTTATTGATATCTAATTTTGTGATTAAATTTCAGTTTTTTCAATTGGAAAAATTGGCACAAAGTTTTTCAATGGATTTATCAATAACTTTAATCAGAGAATAACATTATGTGTTAGATATTTAAAATAATTAACTTATACCATGAAAGTTAAAATTTTATTATACAGTTATGGCTCTACACTGCCCTTTCACTTTCTTTCTTTCGTAGTGATAGTTGCTAGGAATGTCTCACAATTTATACTTATGGAGGTCTCGAATATGTTGATAGGCTCTTCATGTGTATAATTAATGCAGTTTTCAGGACTTTACTTTCGAAAAGGGGTTATTTCCAACACTTGGGGATTAATGATGTCTTGAATTTTTAAAAACAAATCTTGCTTTTGAATTTATTTAGTGCAATTGAAATCTGATATAAAAACATCAAAAGTCAGAACTGGGAAAAATTTACCAGTTGAAGTCATCGGCCTGGATTTTTTTGTGGAAAAGTTTGCTATGTACAGATTCAAATTCTTTAGTTTAAAGACATTGGGTCATCACTCCTTCCAGTTGTTGTTTTGATAGTCAAAATGCATGTCTCACATTGTGCACATTGCTCTAGACTTTCCTAGTGTTGGAGTGGGGCTGCTAGGACAGACGTTTTTGCTCATGTGCAGTCCTCTTATCAGCTTGATAACCCGCTTCGTCCCTATGCCTTTCTGCAAGTTCTAGACAGTGTCTGAAGAGTAAGAAGTGCTACTCGTTACTCAAAGCTTGTCATTCTGCTTCGGAAGCTGGGAAATTTAATTTACAGCATGTCTTAGGTAGTCTTCCTGCATGTTGAAAGCCAGGGTTTCTTGGTATTCTGTCCTTCACATAGCACATAGGAGACTTAAATTGACCCTACTCTTCCCATGGTTATAGTATTTGTCTCTGTTCTTTTCTTTCATGGCAAAGGATCTTTATTTGTATTCTTACTCCAGGGAGTGAAAGCTTTGTTCCTTAACATGAGAGGAAGCTAATAAGGTGTTCTTCCCATATATATTAGTGTTTATTTTCCACTCCCAGGACTGTTTGCTCCAAGATGATGTCTTCTCTGTCCTGTCATTAAAGTTTACTTGAGTTCGTGCTTGAGATCTAGGGAGATAAAGCTGAGTGGGTGTCATCTGCCTTTTCGTATACACACAACTTTCAGTCATTCTCAATTCCCACAAGGTTCAACATTCAGTTTTGAAGAATTTGTTTAAAGTATTTATAAAATCTTTTCACTGACTTTTATGACATCTGACATCTATCTGTGATCAATATGATTATGTTCCATCACTTTGGGTTGCCTATCTGTCCTTATATTTTGAGTTAGATAACTGCTCTTGTATTTCAGTTCTCTGACAGGTACAAAGATGAGACTTTGCCTAAGCATATTTTTTTTTGTCACATCATTCTCAGCAAGACCCTTTCCAGCTTCTTACATTAAACAGAAACTATAGGTCCTGCTAGTAGATCGTGTTCTGTCCTCAGTTAAGAAGGACATTCTGTATCTATTCATAGCTTCCTACAGTTGTGTTACTTAATGCATAGACTGTGTATCCCTGGATGATAAAGATCCAGCAAGATTAATGAACCACAAATTGGATTTTACTGATGGCATAAAGCCTTGAATCTTGTAACTTAGTAGTTTTAGAGCCAGTCTGAGAATTTGTGGTTTAAAAGGTTTCATGTTTTTTAAATTTCAAAAATGTTCATTTAGTCAACAGTCTAGCGACATCATTGATCATAACATGTAGATATCAATATGAGTTATATTTAGTATGAAAAATATTCTTTAGTCTACATTCACAATATTTCTGCATATCATTGACTTTATTATGAAAATATTTAAATGCATATTTTGATCCTCTTTTCACGAGAGAATAATATTCCCAGCAGAAATTTTCTATCAGTTAAGACTATATTAAAATGCGTGGTAAATTATGATTAATATGTACTCAGAAAGCTGAAGTAGTATATGTTAGCATTTTATTCTTTGACAGTTGAATACTATTTCATTTTATGGTGCAATGTAAGTTGGTTAAAGAGGGCCTCTGCATATTGACCCATACATATATCATATATTCTTCACAGTAGGACATTGAACTCAGGCAAATCAGCATAAATTGAAATTTTCCTCTTTAAATTGTGTTAAATATATTCAGAATAAATACCGTATGCATACATTAACTTGCAGACCTCACATAATGCACCCAAATTCTGCTAATTACTGGCCCTGGAGTCATTAACTACTTAATCAATGCTGTTCTCCCAGATTCTCTGGCCCAGATTTATCCCCATTCTTCTGAAATATATTCACAAACAAAATCCTAAGAGCCCACATCTAGTTAAATATATTTGTCCTGATATTCCATTTACAGATACCATCAATCAGTAAAATAAGATGGATCTTTCATGTAGTTAATGAACTGTGAATATATTTTATATTTAATCTTAGCAGAATTTTACTTAATTAATTAAATCTGTAGAAAGGATCAATAATATATTAAGAGAGAGACTACAAGAAATTTACTCAAACCATTATGGAAGCTCATAAGTTCTCCAATCTATTACCTATACACAGGGAATCCCATAAATCTGGTGTTATCAGTCAGTACTAGGCAAAATTGAAAAAGGAATTGAAAAAAATCTGGTTGTGTAATGAGTCCAGGCTTGAGAACCAAGGAATCTGCAGGTGTAGATATCATTTGAGTCTCAAGACTTAAGGATCAGGATGCCAACAGCAAAACAAGATATGCTAACTCAACAAATAATCAGACTGGAAGAAGAGAATTAATACACCCATTAATTTTTTGTTCCCTCCACATCACCAGTTGATTGAAGAGCAATGTTATACTGCTAATACTGGGAAAGGCAAACAATTAAACAGCTGTTTTAAACCATGGATTCAAGTGCTAATTTCATTTGGAAACAGCTTCATAAACACATGCAGAAATATATTTAACAAAATATC
Source organism: Uropsilus gracilis (assembly GCA_004024945.1). Classification (NCBI taxonomy): domain Eukaryota; kingdom Metazoa; phylum Chordata; class Mammalia; order Eulipotyphla; family Talpidae; genus Uropsilus; species Uropsilus gracilis. Next base: position 89,733 of record PVHY01000397.1, read on the forward strand.
AGCACACCCTATGATCCATTTAAGTTGACCCATAAAACTATTTACCAAAACAAACCCGAACCTTAAAATTAGACATTATGAAAAGCCAAGTGATTAAACAATGTAGTTTTATTGGAATAAAGACAAAGAGCTTAGTAAATCACCTCATTTAGCACTTTCATATTCAACCAGTTTGCTTTATTAACCTGTGAATCCAACACATGCTCACCATTATCATTGTGCTTGAAAAAAATGCATTTTGTCCAATTTACATTTACATCACGTAATTATGGGGCAACTGGGGGACTTTCTAATGATCAAAATTGACTGATGATTGTTTCTACATTTAAAAACCTTTCTTCAACATATAATGTTGACCTATACGACATATATTTCTTTTGTCAGAAACTAAAATGAAGCACCTATGCCCATATAAACAAACACAAGGTGTACTCATGCAAAATTTACTAAATTATCAGTGTATTCATTGGTTGTTAATTCTTTCCTATGTATTTATTTATCACTTTAAAAGTTTTATGGGGTATCCAGTTTCATGTCTTTGAAGTTTCTGGGGGTACTCTATCTAATGTCTTACTGCGCACATAGTCTGTTTCTCTCTGAAACAGAACGTAAATCATGATAACGACTAATATCTTAAAAAGTTATGATCATGTCTCTCACACAGATCTCAGTGAGCATGTATTAAGTAATTAATTTAACTCTTTAATGAAGGTACCAGGTGATGTATTCATGGGAGAACCCATGAAAGGGAAAAGCTTATCTTACTTCATATCTGGATTGAAATGTTGATAGGAATTTGAAACTGTTATAGATATAATTTTTCTACAATGTGAAGTAGATTTCAATTGCAATCTCATGTGATAGATGTCTACAACATGAATGGTTATGATTTCTGTTTGTGCCTATGATTTACAGAGTAGAAAATAACTCAAAGAGAACCAAATACTTAGTTCCCACATAAATAGAATCAAGCAACCTACTTGGAAATACTCTAAATACATAAAATTTCAATAGAAGCACATTTTTTCCTCTTATAGTGTATGTGACTGCCATTATAATATAACAGTTCAAAGAAAAAATTTAGTTAGAATATAAAGCTTTCCTCAGATTTAGTCTTGTTAACTATACATATGCAATAAATATGTTAATTCTTTAATTTCAATGTTGGCAGTTTTCGTATGGATTCTCAGCATTTAAGGTTTCTAAGGGCATTAAAGTCTTTATGTACTCTGTCTTACTATCCTTGGAAGTTCCTATCAAGATCTCTTCTCCATCAAATATCCCCTCTTTATAATACATGAAGACAATATTTTTTTTTCTTACAGTTTACAACCTACCCTATTACTTTTAAACCAGAAGTCAGGATAATTTTTCTGAGGGCTTTGTTGACATTGATTCTATAAACAACCCACAATTCCTAAATGTGACCGGTAGTGCCTGATTAAATGAATATTCACTTATAAGACATTTGACAAAAAACCTTTTATAAAAGGGTTGCATTAAAAAATTAACCAATCTTTTCAATTATCATGGTTAAAATAAGATCAGCTTCCTAATACATATGTGTAAATAGTACAGTGTTATAAGGACAAACTTCACTCCATAAAGTTTTTGAATTCTGAGAATCCAATAAGAATGAAGTATTATTTCAATATAAATTTAACTTCAGTTTATAAAAGTAGAGTCTAATAGGTTTTGATGCATGGGAGATAGCTTTAGAAGAAAAAGATCATCATCTGTAAATTCAGAAAACAGAACAAAATGTTATGACAATATTCCAAGTAAACTTAATAAGATGTGCCTCTTCTGCTCATTCAGTCCTGTGAAATGATGCCTTTATCTTCGAGTAGGGGTTGCAAACTTATGAAGCTAACTGCTGTGAGATTAAAATCTCCCCTGAGGATCCTGACTCAGCCCACAGCAAACTGTTAGTCATCTGAGTTTATCCTTCCAAGTTTATCCTTACGTTGCTTAGGCTCTGTCTGCATCTTTGTCTGTTAATGAAAAAATCTGATCTATTGATGATTTCAGAAACTTCACAAGTGCATTCAAATCAATATACAGTAATAGTGCTAAGCTAGTTTAGCCAAATCTATCTCTAAATGGTCATGGTTAATTTATCATGATAATTGTCAAATATACAGTCTCCTAAGAGTTAATAAGATGAAAAGTACAACTAAAAAAGCTTGTCTATTGTGTGGCATGATGAACAAGATACTGAATCACTACAATCTTTTTGACAAAATGTCTTCAGGATAATGATAAAGCCTATTTTTAAGGAAAGTGGACTTTGCATCTGCTCTCCTAAAACGTAAACATAATTTTCAATAGAAAACATTTTATTATGTAACATAATGCTCATGATGCTAGCACATATAATATCCTGAGAAATATTAATATTATATCAAGAATACCAAGTATGAGATGTGATGATGTTTACAGAAGAGACATTGACCTATTTTTACATTCAAAACCACAATGGAAATAAGTTATGCATCTCTAGTTGAAAAACACTAGTTTAAAGATATTCGATCAAAATTAAATTTAAAGTGTCTTTCAGCTTATAAGGAAGCACTTATACATTTGAGATTATATAACCTAGTGGAGGAGGCAGATGCATTAATTCAGATATCTTACACTGTGAAAGTGATCTCAAATCATTCACAAAGTACTCTCTCTCACAAAAGAGAACATAATTCCACCAGTGGGAGCGGAAGACGCCTAAAATATGTTGTCCAAAAACCATGTTTTCCTTTGTAGAATGTTTATGACTCATTATCTTCAATTCCCCTTGAGGGTTCACTTGCAGGGAGTAATATTTTCCTCTGACTGTAGTCCGCTTTTGGAAATTCCCAGAGATTTTTTTCTTTTCTTTTGAACACCAGGAAAATCATGGGAGGTAATAGATTTCCTATTTCCTAGATGGGGATAAAATAAGCAGCTTTGAAAATCCAATGATTTTTTCTACCTACTCTCCACTCCTCTTCCTCTCATCTTCACTTCAACAAGTGGTCCCATAATCTACCTACTTTCATGCTGGTAAGTGTCCTAATATTCACAGGTAGCACCTGTGCAAAGGTAATACCAGTTATCTTTGCATCAGTTTAAGGAATTTAAGTTTCTTAAATTGTCTATCTTAAGATCACCTTCTGATAATTAGACTAGATATACTAGCCAGCTTTGTAAAGAAGCCCCAAAATACCTATAAATAGATAACTGGAAGTTCATGGCCCTTTGAATTTCTGGGCATCAAGTAGGTTACTGGTGAGCATAGAAAGACATTCAGTGCCAGGTACCTGGCAGATCTCCTGCCCACTCAAGACAGGGCATGCATATCTTTCAATAAATCTTTTCACTTTGCAAAACAGCAGTGGCTATGGCAGTCTTCTACCGCCTGTCTGCCTAAGCTAGCATTTCTCTTTCCTTTGTCCCTTTTCCTTAATAATGTACCGTGTGCTGATAAAAAAACAAACAAAAAAGCCAGGAGCCTGGATCTTGGGTAGTATATTCAATAAGTTGCTAGCAGGCATCTTAAGAGACAGAGGTAAAACTAAGCAAAATATTTAATCTACGGAGAAAGAACCAAACACAGGAAAAGAAATTCTAAAGCTTAGGCAGAGTAACAGGTCAGAAACACAGAAGGTATATGCAGCAGTTGATGGATTGTAAGTCTAGAGGTTAGATGTGATATCGCTATATACACTCCATCACATCTTTAAGATCTGCTTGTTGTTCTTGGATAATGAGACTGTTTGCATAATTTGATGATTGTAAATAAACAGTACAGCAACGAGCATAAATTCACAGAATTTCTTTTCACTTAGTGTTTTTGTATATTGACTGTAACTCAGCTATGAAAAATAGGAATATTGCCTTTTTGTCCACATAGATATCACTGTGTGGCGATTATGCTAAGTGAAGTAATTCAAAAGGAGAAGACAAACACTAGATGAACTAAATTTTATGTGGAATGTAGAGAAATAAATCAAAGTAATAAGTGAAATTGATTAAAAAAAAAAACCCTAGAAATCTGAATGTAGAATTGAGCGGGGACAGTGGGGAATATGGAAAAAAAGTTTGGAGGGTGCCTAGTAGATATGGGAGAGAATTATGTATGTTTTAGTGGTAGGTGAAGGAGTGTAAATCTATACTTTTGAATCATATAGAGTGTTGCAAGTCAAGGTTGCTTATAAAAAAATGGATGCATGTGTGCATACACTGAAATCAATATATTTAAAAGAGAAGATAGAGAAAAATTGTCATGAAAGTATAAGGAAGTTTAGAAAAGAGAGCTAACATAGAAAATTAAGATTTATTATATGTCAAAGAAAATCATAAAGTTTTTAATACACATGAGAATAAAAAAGGATAAACAAAAGTAGTTTAATAATTATTGATCTATATACCTGTTTCAGAGATATCAATTTTTAGTAATTAATATGAAAAGATACCATGTATATTAAAATTATTTTCAGTGTATTTTTTGGCAAAAATAATATCTTTCTTTCAATAATATTGACCTATATCATTGCATTTGATTCAAAGGTTTAGGTTTACAGCTCTTCAGTTATATGTTCAGATGTACATTCTGATACCAAGAAAATATCTGAAAAGCATTTTAATCCATCTACTGATGAATATGCATGGGATAAACAATTGTTAACCTTACTCTTGGCATCACACTCAGATGTGTGATATTATTCCTGTCCATATTTTATTCTATATTCTATATTTTGTTTTTGTCTTAGAATTATTATACGACAGCTGGAATCACAGTTTCTTCTAACCAAAAATTGCACAAATGATTAAACAGATGCACATAAAAGCAAATTAATTTCTACTGTTGCACAAAAGTTTCTCTGAGAACCACATCCAAATTCCTACACACTCTTGCAACATCAGTCTTTAACACATCTGAAGAGGAAATCTCTACTTTCTCCCTCAGTTGGCTCCCAGGCATGGACTAGACTCACATCTGGGTCTCCATCCTAATCTGACCTGGGGCTCTCCATCTCCACCTTGCCAATTATGTTAAGATTCTTCTTGTTCAATGCCACTGGAATTCCCATGGATGCCTGCTTTGCCCAGGAGTTTTTCATTCATCTATTTAGAATGATGGAGTCATCAGTTTTTCTCATCATGTCCATTGATTATTTAATAGCCATCTGCAACACTCTGAGATATACCGTCATTCTCACCAGTGATAGAGTTTTTGAACTTGGCTTTGCATTTGCAATGAAAAGTTCCTTAATGACCGCTCCTTTACCTTTTATCCCCAAGAGGCTGAAATACTGTAAACAAGACTTCTGAATCACTCCTACTACCTCCACCAGGATGTTATGATGAAGCTGTACTGTTCTGACAACAGGGTTAGTGTCATCTGTGGAATGTTTGGGGCTCTAACCATTATGCTGGATTTGTTGTGTATTTTTCTGTCTTACATTTTGTTCCTGAGAATTGTTCTTGGCATTGCTCACAGGAGGGTTATCTCAAAGCGTTTAGCAATTACATCTCCCACATCTGTGTTGTGCTCATCTTCTATGTTTCTATTGTCACCTTGACTCTTATTCACTGATTTGCTAAACATGTTTTTCCAGTTATTAAAGTCGTAGTAGCTGACATATTCATTCTTATTTCCCTCTAATGAATCCTATATTGTATTCTGTGAAGATTCAGCAAGTTCTAAATATAATCTTGGCAAAATTATGTAAGAAATAGTCATAAAACCCAGCTCTAGTGAAATTCTGTTCAATTAGCAATTTTTCAACCTATGCAGATATGCACGAATGACAGGGAAGTAAACAGAATTCAATGATGCACTGCATGGCTGAGTAGCTGTCACAGTGTGAAAGAATAATTTGATTAAGAATCAACCTCCTTGGAGCCAGACTTGGGAGTTAAGTGATGACTTTCATCGCCACTCTATTTCTCATTGTTGACCTCCACATAAATTCTTTCTACCACCTTTATAAGCATATCAGTACTGACTTCAACAGTAGGATCCTAATTTTAGTTAGAGAAGTTATAATGTATTTCCCCTTTAAAATGTTCACTTTGGAGTGAAAATTATGTCTCTAATAATCCAGACAACATTAGCAGTGACTGAAGTCTCTTAAAGATTAAGTACACATCCATTCTACGTTCAGCAGCCTTTAACCTCTGATAGTGTGTGTTCATGCATTTGTGGATTTCATCAGCAACTCATTTAGACCACTGAAAATGTCTGGTACTCCATAGTTGTGAAGCCTATTTGAACTTGTCAAATGTACAAGGCAATAGAAATGAAAAAGAACCACAAAAGTTATATTTTGGCCATTTGTATTTTAAAGTGTATACAATGAATTATTGAAATTCCATCCACTGGTATGCATTGAATATCTGTCACTCATTTAATTTTAGAGCATCCTTAATTTGCCAATTACAGCCCTTATCAACGGTATTGTTTCTTTATTATCTATATCTTAAATTTTCATTCAAATAACTCAAAAGTCAGATTTCCTTTTCAATTTTTTTATTGCCCTATCTAAGTGGCTAGAACATGATAGTTTTTTATCGTGTTTGTAAAAAGCATAGCAGTCTTAACTAACTTTGTATCCACGAATTAAGTGCTTGCTACAAAGGAAAAATCAGCTAGCCTTATTTCTGGAAAATTTATTGATAGTTCACCTGTTCTAGCTTTCATTTATCACAGAAAACAGAGTAAAACTTTGCCAAAAGAGTATTCAGAATATTCTAAATGGATTTTCAAAAGAGCAAAATCTCATGTGTACAAGATCTACTCAGCTTGTCACTGACTAGATTCCCTAAGATTTATTTCATGTAAGTATGTATCATTTTCACTAATTAATATTAAACTCTGCAAATTAAAAATTCATATAAATAGCCTATGGTTTTAAACCTAAATGTTATTATTTTAAGCAGTGAAAAAAAGAACAATTTGGGGTAAGAATATTTTTGTTCAAGCATTTCAGTTGAAATTTGCAAGAATGTGGGAGCCTATAAGCACTCTAAATGCTTGGGAGAAACTTAGCATAACAACTCTTACTCTTTACTTCAAGTATTTTGAGTGAAACTAACACACATGGTTACAAAATCGGTTATTAGGTGAAGAAATTAGAAGCTGGAGGTAAGGGTGAGGAACACTGTTTACAGTTCAATTACAGTTAAAGGGAGAATAAACATCTATTATAGTATTCATTTACAGATTTAAGGAAAGGAATATGTAATGCACATTATTTAATTTCCTTCAAACAGAACTGATTGATACCCAAAGACTCTTATTTTAAATTATTTATATACAGAATTATTTCATATCTTTGTACTCCTCAGGGCTTTCCCCTCTCTGATTGTGCTCCCTCTCACCTCTCCCACCCAAGCTGTGTACTTCAGTTTGGCTTTTAGTTTATTTTGCATTTGTATTTCCTCTTTGGAGAAGTGTCTTTTTAATTCTCCCACATTTTGAGTGGGCTTCTAGTTTTTTTTTTGTTTTTCTTTTTTCTTTTCCTTTTTTTTTTTTTTTTGCTAAATTGTGTGAGTTCCCTATGAATCTTTGTTTTCAATCCCTTATCACTTTTGTGAAGGGCAAAAATTTTCTTCCACTTGGTTGGGTTTCTTTTTGTTTTGTCTGTTGTCTCTTTTGCTGTATGAAGCTCTTCAGTTTGATATAGTTCCAGGTGTTTATGTTTCTTTCATTTACAGTCTAAGATGTATCAAGAAATCAACTTCTGAATTGTAAATCCTGGAGGGTTTTGCCCAAGTTTTCTTCTAAGTATTTTCTGGTTTCAGGTCTTCCAAGTCTTTTATCCATTTTGAGTTGGTTTTATACATGGTATGAGGGAGGTTTCTTGGTTCATTTTATTGGTATGTCATGGTCCAGTTTTCCCAATACCATTTATTGAAGAGGCTGTCCTTGTTAAAATGTAAGTTTTTCACTCCTTTGTCAAAGATGAGTATCTATGTGTGTTTTTATTTCAGGGCACTCAGTTCTGTTCCATTGGTTGGATTGTCTGTTCTTGTAGCAGTACCATGCTGTTTTAATTACTATGACCTTGTAGTATAATTTGAACTCTCAAATACCTCCATTTGCTCCTTTTTTTTTCCAGGATGTTCCTTGATATTTGAGGTCTTTTGTTATTCTATATGAATTTCAGTAATTTTTGTTCTCTCTAAAAATGTCACTGGAATTTTTATAGGGGTTGCATTGAATCTGTAGATTTCATAGGATGGCCATATTATGATGCTAATTCTTCCAATCCATGAGAAAATATCTTTCCATTTCCTTATGTCTTCTATCTCTTTCAGCAGTGTTTTAAAGTTTTCTTTGCATAGTTCTTTCATGTGTTTTGTTAGATTTATTCTCAGGTATTTGACTTTTTTTTTGGTGAAAATGTAAATGGGATTTTTTTTCTTCTTCTGCTTGACTTTTTGTGTATAGAAAAGCTACTGTCTTCTGTGTGTTGATTTTTAACCAGCTACCTTACTGAGCTTTTTCTGTTTCGATTAGTTGTTCCATAGATTTTTGGGGGTATTCTACATGAAGAATCATATTATCTGCATATGATAGTTGCGTTTTTCTTTTACTATTCATATACCTTTTATGTCTTTCTCTTGCCTTATTGCCCTAGCTAGTACTTCTTCTAATATGATGTTGAAAAGTAGTAGAGAAAGTGGACATCCTTTTCTGGTTCCAGATCTTAATTGAAATGATCTTATTTTTTCCCATTTAAGATGATGTTGTTGTAGTTTTGTTATAGATGGCTTTTATTATGTTGAGATATGTTCCTTTTATCCCCAATTTTTCAAGAGTTTTTATCATGAACAGATAATCAAATGCTTTCTCTTCATGTATTTATATGATCATGTGACTTTGGTTTTCTCCTTGTTGATGTGATGGATTGTGTTAATTGATTTCCAGTAACTGAACCATCCATGTGCCCTGGGTTAAATCCCATTTGGTCACAAATTTTGAAGAGTAATTTCAAATTACTCTTGAAATTTTTCAAGAGTAAAATTTCTCTTGAAGTGGAATCTTGGCAAGTTGGATTCAATTTGCCAGGATTTTGTTTAAAATTCTTGCATCGGTGTTCATTAAGGAAATTGGTCCATAATTTTCTTTCTTGTTGCTGTTTTTATTTGGTTTGGTTTGAGTGTGATGCTTGCTTCATAGAATGTGTTTGAAAAGTGTTTTTAATGCAGGTGTTATTTTATCTTTGAATGTCTAGTAGAATTTGTTTGTGAAGCCATCTGCTTCTGGGCTCTTTTTTTTTTTTTTTTTCAGGATAGTATTGATGACTGCTTTGATTTCCCTGCTTGTGATTGTGTTGTTTAAGTTCTCTGTTTCTTCTTTGTTTAGTTTTGGGTGACTGTATCTTTCTAAGAATCTTGTCCATCTTGTCTAGGTTGTTGTATTTGTTCGCATGTAGATGTTCATAGTATTCTGTGATTATCCTTTGAAGTTTTGCTATATCTGTTGTAGTTTCTTCTTTTGTTTGTGATCCTGCTTATTTGAGTGCTCTCTTTTTGTGAGTTTTGCAAGGCACATTCAATTTTATTTATTTTTTTCAAAGACTAAGCTTTTGGTTTTGTTGATCTTTTGGATAGTCTTTTTTGGTTTCTATATTATTTATTTCTTCTTTTATTCTTATTATTTCTTGTCTTCTGCTTTTTGTTGCTCCTTCTCTAATTCTTCAAGTTGGTAGATTAGGTTTTTTTTTTGTTTTGTTTTTGATATGAGCCTGTTTTGCTATGAACCTTCTTCTTAGAAATGCTTTTGCTGAGTCCCAGACATTTTAAGTGTTTTGTCTTCTTTATCTTTTGTTTCAAGTAAGTTTTAATTTCTTCTTTAATTTATTTGATTACCAATTCTTCATTTAGTAACATATTGTTCAGTGTCCATGTCAAAGACACTAATTTAATATAATTGGTAAAATTGGGTCATGTGCCATCACTAGAGTACTACCAGAATCATTATGACTAAGATATACTGTAGAAAATGTATTTCTTTTTATTTTGAAAAAAAATTCAGAAGATAATTGGTATTTTTATTCATAAAACACACACAAAAGCCATGCTTTGTTCTCTACTGTTTGATTGGTTCATTCTTTGCAATGCATTAGAAGCATTTAGTAAATGTTGAAACTAGTCATTTCAGATCACAATGAATAAAATCAGAATGCTATATTCATTTTTTTAGTTTGAATAATGACATTGCTTTTAATGTCAGATTTTATGAATAAAGTTTCCTTACTTGTGTTCGATTTAAAGTAAAATTTCTCTTGAAGTGGAATCTTGAGGTCATCATACATGTTCATATTTATATTGTTAGGTGATAGCATACAGGTTTTCACCACAGTTGCAGTCTTAATTTTATTTAACCAATAAGTATGCCGTTTTCAGTTTTTTTTTGGTCTCCAACAAAAATAAGGTTTATTTAAATTTTAGTTATTTTTGAAGAATAGAATGTTAATAGATATCATGGTTCATTTTCTAATTGACTTTATTAAGAAATGTAATACTGTTTCTCCAAAAAAAGAGAGAATGGAGGACTAACTATTCCAGACTTCAAGCTATACTACAAAGCCATAATACTTAAAATGGCATGGTACTGGTACAACAACTGACAATCAGACCAATGGAACAGAATTGAGAGTCTGGAAATAAAGTCACACACATATAGCCAACTAATCTTTGAAAAGGGAGGGAAAAACTTACATTGGAACAAAGATAGCCTCTTCAACAAATAGTGCTGGGAAAACTGGACTAACACATGCAAAAAAAATGACCAAGACATCTCTCTCATACCATGTACAAAAATTAATTCAAAATGGATAAAAGACTTAGATATCAGACCTGAAACCATAACATACATAGAGGAAAACTTGGGCAAAACCCTCCATGAAGTACAATTCAGAAACCCCTTTCTGGAATCATCTGCAGAAGGCAAAAAATTGAAGGAAAACATGAACAGATGGGACTTCATCAAACTAAAAAGCTTCTGTACAGAAAAGAGACAAAAAACTAAAAGAAGCCCAACCAAATGGGAAAAATTTTTCACCCTCCACAAGAGTGATAAGGGATTAATAACACATATCTACAAGGAACTCACAACTAAGCAAAAACAAAACAAGATGCCCAATCCAAAAGTGGGGAGGAGAACTAAAAAGATACCTCTCCAAAGAGGAAATACAAATGGCCAACAGACACATGAAAAATTGCTCAATATCACTAGTGATCAGATAAATGCAAATCAAAACCACAATGAGATACCACCTTACACCAGTAAGTATGGCCCACATCAAAAAAACAGGCAACAACAAGTGCTGGTGTGGATGTAGAGAGAAAGGAACACTCTTACACTGCTGGTGGGAATTTAAACTCATCCAGCCACTATGGAAAGCAA